>JAPSGF010000070.1:2743883-2963358 GCA_035772895.1 Perdix hodgsoniae
CCAGAGGATACCTCTGAATGCTTTGACAGTCATTAGGAATACGTCACATGCCCTCAGGTATCTTTCTGAAAAAGGAGTCTCATTTTCAAAACTTACCTGCCTTGTTAAGAACTCAGTACATGTACTATGACCTGTAATAAAAGCCCTCTTTTAAATTTGTGTTAAATCCTCTGAAAGAACTCCCTAGTTAATGCTGCTCATCACAGAAATAAAGCAGCTTTGACTGTGGGAAGGTTTTTTCTTCTCAGATGAAGAAGAGTTTCTTAGCTGGATGAATGGCAGTAGGCTGGGGCAGCGCAGGCCAGAATTGGGACATTCCACCTTCCATGGAAGTCTGGGAAGCACAATGAATTGGGATCTTAGGACTGAGCTGTGCATTCAGTGGGGAGGTGACAGCCTTGGGGAAATGGTTCTCCTTTAGATCAAAGGAAGAAAAGAGTGTGGTGTGTTTTGAACTTGAAAGATAAACCCCTTCCTTTTTTCTCATGCTAAATTCCAAAACAGGAGAATGGCATTTGGAAAGTGATGCTGACCACAATGGTAGCTTAAAATACCTGGTTAAAATTATTTCCAGAGACTTCGGTAGCTTTGAAAATGCAAAACTATATAGCTCTACATTATATTTAAGTTCCTTCATGTGTCTTACCCTCCTTTCCCTGAACTGGGAAAGCAGAATTAATTAAAAAATAAAACAACCTCTCCTGCAAAAAACAAACCACCAAAAAATAAACAGGGAATATTGCATAGGATGATGCTTCTGTCATTCTGGTGCTTCCAGTTTGTGAGTCTGCAGTGGTTAGAGGGCTGTTAATTGAATTACATCCTTGATATTTGTGTCTCTGTCCCTGTGCATGGGGCTCTGTGGACTCAGGCATCCTGGGCTCAGAACAGGGATGGGAGGGTTGTGCTGTGGTCTCAGCAGTACAAGTGCAAATGACACAGTTCAGGACCAGGGCTACGTTACGTAGAGAACATGTTTGCAAAGTGGAAGTGTTTATATATAGAATAAGTATATGTGCCTATTTTTAATTGACGCATGGGTACCTGCAGACCTATTAATAGATGAAAATAAGGAGAGAGGAAATAAAGTACCACAGCTGTGATTTATAAAGATTGATGTGAAAACAAATTTACTCTGGTAATCGGAGGAAATTCTTTGTAAAGCATGTACAAGAAAGGTATTTTAACCCACCTCAATGATTTCCTGCCTGACTGCATCCAAAGAAAATCAGACAGACTTCCCTCCTGCTCTCCTCAAGGGTCACTTCCAAGTAACTATTTCTCTGCTCCCCCATTTCTGTTGACATGGGGTTTTATTGTTGGCTTTTGTTTGTTTTTGATGTCTTTCCTTTTCTTAGCTGATCTTTTAACACAGTGTGTCAAACTGCATCTAAAATATTCATTGGTTTGGTTCAGCGTTTAACTGTGAAATGTTCCAGGCACCGTATATAACTGGAGAAATGGAGGGAGGAGACTTGAGCAAATTCACCTGGAAAACATAGGGTGCAGTGAGGGTTTGAAGCTAGCTTGTAGGGCATCCCAGGCTCATCTCATAGAAGGTCAGCTGCGTGAGGGCTGCACTCTGGTTAACAACCTGCTAGTCCCTAAATTTCTATGTGTTCTATTCTCTTTGTATTTGCTATTAAAGAGGATGTTTTTAACTTCACTTGATAAGATTCCTGTTTCAACTGTCTGTCAAAAATGAGGTTTAAGATACACATCAGGGCCTTTATTAGGTAAAAAATGGGGAAAAAAGTGAAAGGAAAAAAAGGAATAAAAAGAAAGGAACACAAAGGGGAAAGTACTTCAGAAGTGGATGCTCTACTTTCTACTGCCCAGATAAGTTTCCCTATTTTTTTTTTTAATTTTGTTTTCTTTTTTTTTTCTTTTTTTTTTTTTTTTGGCAACAAGCCTTTATATGCTTTGTCCTAATAAACCTTTGTCAGTGTGCATTGCAAACCACAAATACTCCATCTATCTGCAGGGAATAATATTAATAATTTGAATAGTAACTGGAAGTGAAAACAAATCTTGTTAATACAATCCATGACCTGACTTGATTTAACAAACAAACAAACAAAAAAACCCACAATTACCCTTAAAAACCCATTGAGTTGCTGTTTCTGCATGGAGCTGTAGGTATTGTAGTGGAACAATGCAAGATGGGAAAGCATTTGCAAGAAACGTAACCTGGAGGTCCTCTATCCTGTAACTGAACGTGAATATGTGAAAGGAAAGATAGATGAGCACTAAGCCAAAGATGTCATGCTGGGGCTTTTCATATTTTTCTCCAGCAATCATCTTAACATTTAATGAGGAGGCTGATGTTTTCAAATGCCAGTTCATACTGTAAATGTAGCGTAAAAGACTGACTTGGGGGGAGAGGGGAAAGGATGAGGGCCAACTGTTTGTGCAGTGTTGAAGTGGCTCCAGCATTTAAAGGAATCAGAGGTCTTTGAGGGGGTCTGTGGATAAGGGGCATTTTCTGCTGCATCACAGCTGAGATGGCCTCATCGGGAGTTCTCTGGGTTCTTCCCTGGTGATTAAAACCACGCTGCTAGGGGGAGTGGTGATGTTGGGCCCCTAACCCTTTTTACCCTGGATACAGCAGACCCTGTATGTACCACATGTTGTGTGGCTGTTGGTCCGTCTGTCTTGCTGTGTGGGCAGAGTCTAGCAAAAATACTATGAAAGCAGCCTTTTTTGAACACACTGGTTACTGAGACTGCGTGAAAGGAGGACAGGGAGGGAAAAGAACTCAGTCATTTGCCTATGTAGGAGCGGGAGTCAGCATGAAGGTAACGGAAATTCCTCTTGATGTGGGAACAGGTCAGGAAATTACAGTCAGAGATGGAATAGCTTTGGAGAACGGCATCAGTAGGGTGCTTTTATCCAGCATTCTGCATGGTTTGGGGATTAAACTTCAGCTTGGGAATCAGATTTGACATCAGTTTTTGCCTGTTGCTCAACTGCTTTGGGCAGCTTATGTTGAAGTATCTGTGACTTCCTTTATAAATGGAATTACTGTGTCATTTTCCACATCCTTTCCTTTATTAATTTAGATCTTAAGTCAAAGCCCTGCTGTAAGAGTCTTTCTGGGGGAGGGCCTGACAAGGGATGTGCATATAATGATAGCTGACACACACAAGTCCCTGGTGTCGGAAGGAATTTGTAATTGCTGGAAATTACATAGGAGAATATCTCTGGAGACGGCCATTGCTTTGCAGAAGTTTCATGAGATAAAAGGGGGAAGGGATTCACCTAGACATGGTGTAGTCTTAAGAGCTCACAGGGTCTTCCCAGCCCTAATCATTATCATTGTATGAGGCAGCGAAGTGTTAGCAGGTGGGCAAGCTTCTGCAGGGCAAAGCACAGGGATCTCTAACAGAGCTGCTGCCCTGCATGGTGCTTGGGGAAACTTGTAAAGCCTAGCTTGTGCCAGCATCACCTGGTAGAATAAATCGGATTTCTGATGATGTACTGGGTGCTGGAATGAAGCAATCAACCCAAAGCTACTTATGCTTCTGAAATAAATAGGGAAACTTCTGCAAAGCCACCAGCCCAAATCCTGACTCTTCTGTCCTCTTGAACTCAAATATGAGTAACCACGAGGGAAAGCAACTTCTGACAGACACGCTTGCTGGGTGGCAGGGAGCTTACCTCGCTGCAGGCAGCAGCCTTCCTGAAGGCTCTGCGGTGAGATACCCCTCTCCTTTTTGTTGTTTCTGTCACATTGTGGCTCAGACTTTCTCTACATATTTTTCAATAGAAGCAAAACCACCTCTTTCAGTCTTCATTATCCTAGGGAGGTGTATTAAAACAGGGTCTGGAGACCTGGCAGCAACCTTGCAGTCAACAGCCTTGAAGTGCCCTATCACTTATCACATCTCATCAGATCAGGTACATAACTTTATTCTCTGACAGTGGCTGATGCTGCTGATGCTCCTGCATTTTCCTTCCTAAAGGAAACGCTTGTGAGGTTGCTTAGTTTGCTGGTGCTGCTGCTGTTCTTGGGGCTGTTCTGTGCAGCTTATATGCCTGTCTGCTAAGCCAGTGGTGGTGTGATTGCTCCCAAGGGCTGCTGGCTGCTGCATGGTGATAGCAGGGCTCTGCACACAAGCGCTGAACTGTTGTTCAGCTGCTCAGAGGTAACACCTAGTTCAGTCACCTCAGTTAACTTTGAAGCACAAGGTAAATTTCATGAAATTAATGGCCTCGTACTCAAAACATTGCATACAAAGAAGTATTTTATATTCCAGGTGTTTTAAATTGCCTCCTTATTTATAAAAAGGGATACCTAATCAAAGTAACTATGAATAGCTTTTTGACCAAAACTGAAATTCATCTGGAATGTTTGTTTTGGGGTAAATGCTAGTAAAACTTTATTCTGCTTGATACAAATGTTTTATTTTAAGAACACTTTGTAAGAACGTTACTTGATTTACAAAGTTGAAGTGTAGGAAAAGGACAAGGAGATACCTAGGAGGGGCTGTGACGGGGAAAGCAGCTTGTCTGCACAGAGAGGAGTAGTTCCAGCTAGCAGGAGAGCTGTGCCATTAGCACAGGTGGGAGATGTGTACCTAACAAGCATGCAAAAGGCCTCACTTGGCAACTGTGTGGCCATGCTGAGGCCCATGGTGACTTTCATTCAAGATAAAAGTTCATGCCGTCAAACTACAATAAAATCCTATCTTAGTGAAGTGAAGATAAAAGGAAGGCTGTATGTTTTTCTCATGACATCAGCAATGAAAATAGGGTGATGAGTTTGGTGAATGGAAGCTTTTTTTAAGTGCTCTGGGTTTGCCTTTTAAACTTGCAGCAGCTAGATACCAACCATCTGCAAAGAGCCTGGGCTTGGCTGGCATCCTTCACAGTGAGAAGCAGTGGAGGAGGGAGATCAGCATCCTCAACCACCTTACCTAAGAATGGAAAGGAATAAGTAGCAGTAGAAGTAGGTCAACAGAGAGGTTTTATTTTCCAAGGAAGGCTGTTCTGTCTGTCAGCCTTACAATTCTGTAAGTTGCTAATGAATCTATCATTTGACCTATCATTAAATGTGCTGCCTCTCATGGTGAGGTGCAGGGTGCCGTGGGGACAGGCAGTAGCCCCCATGATGGGCTTGTTGCAGAAATGTTAACAAGGCCTGTGATTGAGCATCTGTTGGGAAGGCAGAGCCAATCTAGGGGAGCTCAGGTGAATGCAGTGTACCCGAGTGACCAGAATGGGTGGAATCAGGATCCATCCCTTCACAGACATCATTTAAAGGTTGGCAGTGGAGACAGGAGTATCTTATTGGGGATTCTTACACATTTGAGGTCTTCCAAAGGTAAGTAGTTTTTTTCCTTTGTTTCTGTATCCACGTTTGCTGCATTTGCACTTGTTCTTATTTGCTGTAGTCAAAGACTTATGTACCCTGCGTTAGTGCTGTACTTTCCATCACATTACAGGCTGGAGCCCCATCGTCTCCAAAGCTGAGGAGAGAAGGTCTGGATAGGTTGTATAGCAAAGCCAACTTCCATTGATGTAATAATGATCAAGTTTTTTTTTTTTGTTGTTGTTGTTTTTTTCTTTCCTTAATGATAAACTCTGTTGGCTTAAGTAGCTTAGCAGGTGTGATGTGCTGTATGTCTTCCCCTCATATTAAATGTCAGCTTTTGGTTTATTTTTTCTGTGCACTTAGCCATCAAAAGACTAATACGTAAATACGTGAATACATTTTTTACAGGCAAAGATGAATATCAGAGGCAGAGATAAAGTTTTCTCAGTTCTTTACTATAATATGTTTTATGCAGTTTTATGCTTTTTACTTTGTGCAGTGGTATGGAATTGGAGTGCAAGAAACCAACAAAATGATTGTGATAACTTATATAGTAATGGGCTCTGAAATGAAGCACACCTCTGCTGTTTCTTAAGGTTTATTCAGCCTGTTTCTCTTCAAACCTTATTTTAGCTATTCTTTCAGTTTATGCTAGGTGCTGTGCTTCCTTTCCAAGCAATCACAACAGAAGCATTTTGGAACCTTTAACATTTCCATGTAGACTAAAATTTTTATGAATACTTGAAGCCTAAGCAATTTGCTGCACTTCTCAACCCCACCCTCCCCCAGCCATTAGCAGCTCTTTTGTATGATCAGTTTCTAAGGTTTTGTAGCAATTGGTTGGAATCATTTTGCTCAAAGAGCAAGTGATAGGTAGTGCATGGGTACAGCATTTTAGACAGTACTTAACTCAGTTGGTTTGAGATGCAAAAATCGAACAGCTCACTTCTTTTTTCCTGCTGGAGAAGGCAAGAGACTGCCAACTGCTCCCTTAAGTCCCATCGGAGATTCATTATCATTGCACTCTCTATCTTATATTTAAATTTTAAACAGAAGAAATGATTTACTAATTTAAAAGGGGACTTGTGTAATTTCAGTGTCTACAACTTCTAAAAGACAGTCTCAACTACTAACATGCCAAATATGTCAAACTGTAATCACAGGCTGGACCAATTGCTACAGTAAAATGGGAAAAGGCTTGAGAAATGAAAGTAATTACTGGCATGCTTACTGACAATAGGGAGCATTTGTATTTTTAAAACTGAAAATGGAAAAAAAAGGAAGAAAAGAAAAAGAGATAACTAAGATTAGGTACTGCAGGATGGCCAGGCAGACGGCATGGAGCGTATTTGGAAAGGAGCAGCAGACATTGTGACTGCTGACAAATGAAGCAGCAGTGGCAGCATTGGAAGGGTTCTCAGGGCAGTAGGTTGTTTCTAGGAACTAAGATACAATGGTTATGCATACAGGAAAAACAAGTAGCTCACACACCCAGTTGTATATTTGTTTCATCTCTTTAGCGTGGTTGGAATAAAAGTGCAGATATATATATTGCTTCCTTGATCAGTGCTAACTCTTAACTTCTGCTGCTTGATGTTGTAACATGGGTGTTCTGTTTGGGGTGTGTGTGTGTGTACCTGGGGGTGTTTCTTTAAATGTGGTGCTGTAAAAGGAATACCGCATACTTGGAATCTGTTAACAGGGAGTGTTACTGTGCATGACAGTGATTTATTGTACAATTAGGTTGTTGTTTCACTACAAAGATAAAAGGCCATGATCAAATTAACTGTTTTGTCAAACTTTTGTAGGGACTGGGGTGCGCTGAAAAGAGTGTGGTCAGCTGGGCAAGAAAGGTGATCTTCCCACTTCTACCTCTGCCCAGGTGAGGCCACATGTGAAGTACTGTGTCCAGGTCTGGGCTTTCCTGTTGAAAAAAGACAGGGATCTCGTAGAGAGAGTCCAACAGAGGGTGACAAAGGTGATTTAGGGCCTGGAGCATCTCCCTTCTGAGGAAAGGCTGAGTGACCTGAGACAGCTCAGCCTGGGGAAGAGAAGGCTGAGAGGGGATCTCATCGCTGCTTATAAATATCTGAAACATGAGAGTCACTTCAGTGAGTGGGCAACAGCAGAATAAGAGGCACAGGAACAGGCTGCCTAGAGAGGCTGTGGAATGCCCTTCTTTGGAGACGTTAAAGATCTGCCTGGATGCCTGCCTTTGCAACTTTCTATAGGGAACTGCTTTAGCAGGGAGTTGGATTCCATGATCCTTGTGAGTCTCTTTCAACCCCTACAACTCTGCACAGATTCCACCTCTCTGTCTGAGAACTTATTTTCCTAATGGCAGTTTATGTGGCAGAGCCCTGCATGATCTAGTAGCATTCACACCTTGTGTCTATGGTTCTACTCAGGCTGGAGAGACTGGGTTGGCCCACTGCACCCAGTGTGACTCAGCATTGCTTTCTCCTTTGTGTGTTTGAAGAACAAGAGGAAAGATGATTCAGTTGTCTAGGTCTCCATCCCAAGGAAGCACTGGCAGAGGTCCTGCCAGAATTTAGATTGCTAATACAGGAAAAAATGTTTTGGCAATACTTTTTTTTTTTTTTTCCTTCAGCCCAAAAAACTTTTACAATAAAATCTGTTGTTTCCTCTTTTTCAACGTGGAAAAAAAAAATGTTTCCTTGGTTGCCATTGTTCATCCCTCCCTTCCTGCTCACCTTTGTTTTTTTTTTCCTCCAGATGCAGAGGCTTCTGCAAAACAGAGAGACCTGGAGGAAAACAAGAAACATGTGTGAAATCAAGAACTTAGTGGGGTTGGGATAATAGCAACTCTCTTTTGTGTTCTGCAGAAGGCTTGCTGTTGCTGTGTTGTCATCCCTCATATGACAGCCTGGAGGTCTGTAGTGTGGTTGTGTGTGATAAGACTGGCAGGCACAGTGGCATAGTTAACACTGTAGGAAAGTGTTGGATTTGTTTCATGTACTAGTGTTGTATTTCTGGCATACTGTATGCATTTTCCTCTTATTGTGGTCTGACGGTGCGCCCTGAGCTCAAAACAATTTTTCAGTCCTGAAAACCCTCTCAAATCAAATCTGACTGTGGGACTTTTAGGCCCATAGGAGTTTAGGATTGTTTCACAGCTGGAAAAAGTTACTTTTTCCATTAAAACAGGCATTAACCAGCTTTAAGGGACTTAAGACCCTTTTATCTTAAGAAACCTCTTCAGTAATAAGAAAAGCTTAAATTGCGATGATCTGCTAATCAAAACTAAGATGCCTTGTTTTATGATGTTTCTGTAGCGTTGAGCATAATGAAAAATTATCTTTGTTAACAGAAGTAGGATGTGTGTCTTGATTCATGATTCTCAATGAAAAGAGTTCTGAATTAAATGCATATGTGTAAGTTTTTGAATCCTTTGAGTGTTATTGATTGATTGCATGTTGCAACTCATCAAATTGCTTGAAGGGATCACGTATGTGGGATTTTTTCCTTCCTTCCCTAAGTTTTCTGGAAGCTATGCAGACACTGGTACAAAATTCATCCTCTAGCCTTCAAGTTCATTCTTTCTTAAATACTTGCTGTGCACAACTCCTTCGTGTGGTGTCTCAGACATTCCCAGAGTGGTGTCTGACTGTAAGCTGATTTTGATCTTTGCAGAAACCATAGCCAGGATGCTTTGACTTTGTGCATGAAGCACAAGTACATGTGCTGCTCTGATTACTGGATGTTAACTGTTCACTTATGGAAGAATTTTTCTCCTCCTGAGAAAATTTCCTCAAATTCTTGCAGCATGTATATTTATATTTTATACTTACGTATAGCGATATTCTACTGCATATATGTGCATCTTGATGTAAGGCTCTTGCTTACTTGGGGACTTTGGTACTTGGGTGCTGTCTTGTCCTCTTCAGTTTGATTGCAAAGTCCAGCATTAATTCTTTGTATGTTGACAGTTGATCAAGGACTTCAAGGGACACAATGCACTGGATCCTTAGCACAAACAATATTACAGTGAGAGGATGATTTGACTGATAGGAAACACAAAATAGTGAGCCCTGAACAACAATTTGAGCTACTTCAGGTTGTTCCATTAGGTTGTTATCCCTGTAGAAACTTGGTGACTGTTGATAACTTGATGACAGCGTTGACTGGGAATTATGTATTCATTTTTTTGTTACTTCCTGAAGGGAAGTTTGCAGATCCTTACACTGATGCATTCAGCTGCTTGGATTTTTTGAAACAGGTTGGTGGTTTGTCTCCTTCAACAAGAGACAAATTTAATTATGTAATTGGAAGATGTTAGTATGTAAGTGTACTCAAGTGAGAGGAAGACATGTGGGTTCCTTTTAGTTTTGAATCTTAGAGGCGCGTGCCTATAATTAAGAATAGGATACTTTTGTATTTTATTTCAGTTATTTCTTTCTTCTGATGAAGAACTATTCAGATCAAGAGTCAACATACCTCTTTATTGTTCGTGATGTTACAGTGATATTTAGAGGCCTCAGGCAAATCAAGAACACCTTGTACCTGGCAGTGTGTATATGTGTGCTTAAGAGATGTACCTTAATCTGATTTTTCTTTTTTATAGTATAAATAAACAGTGATATAACAGGGCAAGGTTGAACTTCCTAATGTGATCATTACCTCTGGTCTCTAACCTAGAGATATGTGCACTTGTAGTACAGGTAGCTGCTGGAACCATGGCTCATTGATTGGTGGGAGGTGATTTTTTTTTCTACCGCTTTCTTTGCCCACAGTAATACCAATGGTGGTGACCAGGGGAGACTGCAGTGCCTGCTGGTGACAGCCTCTGCTGGTGGTATCCTTTCTTTCCTTGTCGATAAAAGCAGTGTAAGCCTTCCTGCTTGACAGAAGCTTTAGGTCATTAAGCTCGTTTAGTTTTAACTTCATTGGCGTGTTCAACTTCTTCTTTCTCTGAGGTCAGGCGAGTTGTTTTCCATATGATTTTTCTCATAAACCATCCCTGTTTGCGATACTGCTGATTTCCATTGTCTCCAGGTGACACAGACTTTGATATCTTGTTTCATGTCGTATAGACTATGTTTTCAGTAAAAAAAAAAAAACAAACTTGAAGCGCTTATTTCTAGTTCTAACCTTGTGATGTGGGGTTCTCACTTGCTGCAAGATGTTTCTTGAAAGATGAAAAAGCCAGTGAAAATAGGAACCTTGTTCCTGGTCCTGAGAACTAAGTTGATTACACCTGCTAGTGTTGCATGTGTTGAGCCAGCTCCTCTAGAGACACAAATGTATTGTAAATGTTAACAACATTTATGTCCGCAGTGAACTTGTATTTGCAGTTGGCTGTGTTTAGGGATTTGGTAGGATTTGTGCTTACTGATGCTTTTTTCTTTTTTTCAGGCTGCTTATAAACGTGCCTTTCACAGAGGCTTGGCTTACTGGAGATTAGTGTTGGCTATGGGCATGGTGATAACTAGATACTTTGAGGAACATTCTCACAAGTTCCTCAAGCAGAAGGAAATGAATCTGTACTTTCAGTGCAAGAAGTTTTCAAAGATGTCTGCTTGTAAATTGACACGTGATTGTTGTCTTTGATGTCTGTGAGCTCTCAGACTTAGTCCCAGGCATCTTAAGTCCTTTGGGATCAACCTGCTTTATGAGGTTTTTTTATGGGTGTCTCTCACCCTTGTGCTGCTACAGATTGCCCTGTGTGAAGAAAAGCTCTTGGTGACAGTCAGGCCTGCTGTAGTGGTCCTGTTTCTTTGACTGCAGGTCCTTACCTCAGCTCTGAGTTGCTGTTGTTTAGTAGTACACTTCTGAAACAGTCCTACTGTTCATATATATCTACTAGCTTAGCTCTGTGAAAGATTTTGCTCTCTCTGTTGTAGTCAGAGTTGTTGAATGTACTTTGAATCTTTTTCAAATATGAAGAATAACAGTAGAACAGCTTTTTGGTCTAAGATCTGCTGCTTGTTGTATCTTTTTGTATGTAGCTGAAAGGCTTATTGCAAGCTCCTAGAGAGGTGATACAATGTGCTATTGATTGTCTAGGTGGCTTACTAAAGATTTATATTGCTGTTACCAGTACTATTTAGAAACTTGCTCCTACTGGCTTCGTATTAAACTTCCTCATGGAGCTTACACATTTCTGTTCGGCAAATGTACTAGCTGGGCACTTTTACAGCCTTATCCAAATTACTGTCTTTAGAACAGTTTCTCCTGTGTGTAGGTAGCTGATACAACGTGAATTGCTGTGCTAGGGAGGAACAGTATCCCTAAAATTAAAAGTAATAAATTCGTGTCTTTTTCCTTTTCCATCTTTTTTTTTAATGTCCCACTTGTATATGATGAGTCACAATTTCCTTGAGAAAGAGGCCACTGAGGTACTGAAATGGTAGTGACAGAAAGACTTCAATAGCGGAAAAAAAACAAGCAGTTACATTTTTGCTAGCATAGACTGCTTTATTTTTTCACTATCTTATGTACTTTACTGAAAGTCACCAACTCTGTGTGTGGATTTCTCTTTTTCCTGAAAACTTCTAAATACATTACATAAGAAATTTAAATAGATCTCCTAAATGAAGGAATGTGGCCACAGGATTAGCCATAGTAGCTAGTGCCAACTCATCAAAGGAAAAGTTTTAGAATGTTTAGTAGGCACGAGTTTAGATGAATTGACCCATAGAAATCCTCTTGAGTTTATTATTTTGGATGTTATTAAGCATTACGTTTTATAGAATGTATCTGTGACTAACATTTGATTTGGGCAAGATTTGCTAAGTCAACCAGAAAGAACTAAATTCAGCTCAGAATAACACTTATCTTTAACAAGGCTGCAATGGAATGACAAAATAGGATGGATGCTACCATACGGGGACTTGGTAACTGTTTATCTTTGAAAGGTACGTAGTCTCAAAGACAGCTGATATTATGGTGGAAATGGGAAAGCAATACATCCTAACATCTTTTGAAGGCTTATATGTTGGATAAATAAGTGGGTCTGGTTGAAAAATAGCAGTTATGCTAGGTTGAATGAGGTCTTCAGCTTTCAAAAATGAAGATGAATTTCAAAATACTGAGCTTCTAGATATCTGTGCAGCGGTCCTGAAATTTATCTCTCTGCCCGTACCTGAGAATTCAGCATATGAAACTTATGACATGCTATTGCTGGACCCAGTGTTCTTGCCACATGTAGCGTGGATTGCAGAAGTTCCTAGGAACCTACTGGAAACTTAACTGGCTCATCCTCCTTATTGAGGTCTTCTGTGTTCCATCCTCTCTGAGAGCTGTCTTGACTGACCAGCCATGCCCAGGACCTGCTGTTGATGAATTGAAGTTTTAAATGAGCTTCCTGCAGGAAGGAAGGGCAGGCAATTGTTTCTCCAAGAATATTCCAGACTTGCTGTTCAACTTCACACCTAGCTCTTCATGCAGCAGTGCATCCCAGCTGACTTCTTTGTCAGCTGTGGTAATCTGTTTTCTGAATAGGAGTTTCTGGTAAAGACGAAAAGTTACATGACTGAAGGGAAAAGGCACTCAGATTTCCCGCATTTCCTGTATCTGATTTCTTTGCCAGTAGCTGTCGCGTGAGATGTTGATACCGCTACACCCAGTCCTGCCCAGTTGTACTGGTGCTGGATGTACTCCATCTTATTGAAGGAAATAATATTCTTTTTATCCCTTCCCCGAGGGCAGAAGTCCTTCTGTCCAGGTCCATTTAATTACTGCAGGTTATTGTGAATAAAATTTCCACTATAACAAGAGTTGCAGAGTAATTTCTTCTAAAGCCTGACTCAATGCTTACACTTTTCACTGGGCACAATTGGGTTGGTCAGGAAGTGTTTTGTTTTTTTTTTGCCCCTGCTCCATTCTTACCAGCATAATTCTGTCAACAGAAGCCCAGGTGCCCTTATTCCAAGCATGAAAGTCCTTTTAGTGCTGTTGCTAATCCTTCTGCAAAATCTTCTGCCAAAGTAAGCTCCACCTTGGCTAGACAATGTCATTTACTGGTATAGCAAAAGTAATCCATGTAGTCCTTTCCAAGATCCTGAAGCAGTCATGGCAGCACTTTGCTAGTCTGCAGATGAGAGCTCTACCTGCACCAGGGAGACTTTGTAAGCTGCAACCATAAATTGAACAGTCCTTCCCCTTTGCAACTGGGTGAAATGTCATAAAGGGGCTGTAAAATTCCCCATTACTGACCTCAGGGAGATTGTGCAAATTGCGTCACAGCTTCCTAAAGTTTACTTTGTGTTTCCCTCACCCAGAGAAAGTCAAGAATAGGAGAACAGTCTGCTGAGATGGTTGTATGTAAGAGAAGTTTTGTCCCACAGAGGTATGCCAGCTCCACGGTGTTGGCAGGATATATTAGTTTCTGTTAAGCTTATTGTCGGGGGCTTGCTGTTATCGGTTCCTGAGCTAGCTAGTCACGTCTAGACGGTGGTGTAACAATATACTGTAAATCAAGCTTGAGATCGTTTCAGCCTTGCACAGGAAACCTTCTCCCCGGTGCTCTGCGCAGTGCAAACATCCATTGGTGTAACCAGAACCAGGCTGTGCTCCAGCAAGCTGCGATAGGCCACGGCTTCAGCATCAGCAGCGTCTCAGTGTACCACTGACTGGAAGGAAGTTAAATGTTTTTATTTTCACATCAAGTAAATACATTATTCAGGAGAATATTCTTTACTCTCCTTTACTGCGACTTTGCATTTTACAGATCTGCTTTTAAAAAGGGAAGGGATTGAAGGGGCTTCAGAACTTCTATCCTCTTCTGAAATACTGGGATCACTCCATTCTCCAGTATAGTGTCACAGCATGCCCCTAGCTTGCAGAAGGATGGGCTCTGCAGCAGGCAACCTGAGCCTGCACTTGCACTGCCATTTCTTGGTCCTGACTTCATGCACAGTGTGGGGCACAGGGCCCCTTTCCCTTCTGTGTTGCATCTCTTCCTAATCTGGCATCCAAGACCAAGCTGCTGATTACTGCCAAGAGTCTTGAAAATATTTGGCAACAGAATTCAGTTTTCTTACATTTATCTGTAGATTGCTGCTTCTTTAGCATCAAATTAAAAAATAGCCCAAAGTTCTGTGAACTGTAGTTGATCCTTAAAGCAGGCTTTTTTGGTTTTGTTTGTTTTTCTCCTTGATTTGAACTTCATTATTGCAGGCTCTAGGAGTACATTGTGGGTTGAAGGAGGAGAAAGCTTTAAACACTAGTTATCTAGTTAATGAAATAATCAGTGATTGGGATCGTATTTGAAGCAATTTCATAATTATTACGAAGCTCCAGAGCTTTTCCTTTCTATTTGAGTTGAAAATGCAAAAGTGTAATCCTTCTCTATGGGGGAAAAAAATGAAAAAATGGTGAGTTCTCTACTCCAACACATCCTTTCACACGTTTTGAAATCTGATAAGGATCAGGCTCTGTATGGTAGCAATAAACAGTTGCAGATCATACAGCCATACGTATGTGTGTGTTGACTTTTTGTTTACTCTTCCATTCTCTCTTTGATCTTATCATGGCTTCTGGCAAGAAAAGCCATCAGCACATACAGAAGTATGGTACTTGTTGGTGCCCCCGTGTGCTATTCTGGCAAGAGATCAACAGTGTGCTTGTGGGCAACTGGTGCCCGTGCTGGCAGATTTCCAGAGACTAAAATGGTGATGTCAGGCCAACTACACCATTTTCAACTCGCAGCCAGCTCTTGTCCTGCGCAGCTCTTCCTTACCACAGTATTCCCGTTCTGCTGGTTTTATCTGGTTTTCTGTGTTTTTTGTTGTTGTTGTTGTCTTTTAAAAAGTCTGAAACATTGAGGAAGGTGAACTTTTTTCCAAACAGAGCAAGGGTTTTGATTAGGTGTAGGACCCAGGTGGAATTTTCAAATTTCCTGTAACCTTGTTTTCAGGAAACTCTTCAGATCCCCTACCACAAGCTCCTCTTCCTACACACACACCTTCCTTTTCTTATGTCTGCCTCATACCAGCATGCTGTTTCCTGTGCTGCTTTAACACTGCCATTGGTTCCCCTGTTTCCGTCCTCTTTTTAGGGTTCCCTGTGCCACACGGGTTCCTGGATGGAACCTTGCAGAGATAACGTGTCAGCTTTAGTCTGTCTTGTGGCAAGTACTGACAATCACATCAAAATCCAGCAACTTGACCATGTTCCAGTGTTTGTACATATGCTTGCACAAGTGCAACTGTGTGTGTGCATTCTAAATTTTTATTCCATTTTCCTGGAAATAAATTATAATCAACTTTCCAAGTAAAAATGTGTACATTTTTATAATTTCCCCCCTCTTTTCTATGCCAAGTGTATCTTGGCTCTACCCAGAGGCCTGATTAAAAATGTTAAAACACACTTAACCAGCATGCAATGGCTACATTTATAGCATCTGACTTGGATATTTGTTTCATAGTCTGGGTTGTAACAATCTGATTCTCAGACTGCCATTGACGTCAGTTTAATAGGAAAATTCAAATACAACCTTTATTAGATTTTCACTATTAAGTTAACAATAAAAACTTTCTACAGATGCCTTACATAGACGAGGCTGTTAACAGAAATATTACATTAATGAAAATCAGGCCTCCAGAAAGCAAGGGACTGGCTTATTTTTTAAAATACTTTTACTTGCCATATTTCAGTTGACTAAAGTATTTTCTTTTTAATAATGCTAATGGTTTAGATGTTAAGTATTGTTGTAGAGGCAATCTGTGGCCATTTGTGGTCCTCTTGTAAATCTCCCAGCTTTCCAGAGCAGGAGAACCCTTCCAAAAATTCTTCATTTAATTGATGTAACCGGGCGCAAACTAAAGTTTTTCCCCTCAGTTTCAGTCACATGCAATTTTTATCAGTTATTTCTTAACCTACTCAGCTGTAGCATTCACTGTTAAATGGTAAAGTATTGGTACAATCTGAAAAGCTCTCTCTGGAGGTAACAACTCAGGTCAAGACATCATGTGTCAGGCTTTGCACTACTTGCAGTGAAGTAGTCTCTGCCTTGAGGGCTGTGCAATGTATTGCAAGCAGATGGTGGAGACGAGAAAATTACCTTACATTCTGTCCTTTTAGCAGTAGATACATTCTGATGGAGAGATGTAGTTGACTTGTTTGTACTTGAATCAGAAAATCCATGCATGGACTTACCAGAAGAGTCAAAGAGTATTTTGGCTCCCATGTTAGTGTTAAGTAGCACTTCTTTGATATGTGATGACCTTCTCTTGCAGTCTAATAAAGTAGAGTATTTTGCTCATCATAAAAAAAATAATAATAATAATAAAAATAAAAGTGTGGAGATGTCTAGGAGACTATTCAGTTTATTATCTTCCATTGTGGTGGGACTAATTTTACCTAAAATGTTCTGGACTGATGGTTGTAGTGACACTCAGAGAAGCTGAGGAACCCACCCTAGAGCTTCAATATTCCTTTTCCACCAAGGCTCTTTTGATGGCCAGCTGGAATCTTTCTGCATATGAAGTTCCAGTGGGCGTGTAGGGCTGTTTGCTTTATCGTTTTAACGTTTAAGAAGCTTCTTGCCATGTCTCTGCATGGTCTTGTCATTCTTTAATAGGTACTTTTTCTAGTTTTCTAGACTTATGCAATCAGTTACTAGTCTGCAAAGTCTCTTGTATGTTGCCTGCAAGTCAGTTCTGTGTAAGCGTAGGTAATTTGTTGCTTTTTGGCACAAAATGCTTATGTGGCCTTGACTGCATTTCACAGCAGCAAAGGATGATAAGTGAGCAGGGTTTCTGTGATCTGTAGTTATGTGGATAGTTTGCACCACCTGACTTTTGTACCTCAATTAGGGTGTGGGGAGGAAGACAGCTTTCTCATTATTTATGTAGTCTCTGACAATGTGGTAAATCTTACTCAAAGATTAATCCTCGTAGAAGGCCTGAAGGGTTTGGCTTAGACTTGAGGAATTTGAGTGACTAGAAATTCCCAAGCCATATTTTAATAGCTTCACAATTCCATTGATGCTCGAAGAAAATTAGTTCTACCATTTTACGAAGTTGCACATTTTTGATGGAGAGTGCCTAGTTAAAATCAGATGACTTTGTTTTGGTAATAAAGGGTGTGTGCAACACTGTCCAGTGCTTAACATTTATGTGTAGTCTGAACTGGTAGTACTTACATGGGCATCTGCTCTTTGAAAAAATGAATCTGCCCAGGGTTTCAGTTACCTCAGTTTTTGTGTTGAATCTTGCATGTGGATGGAAGCACAAGCAATGGCTAGGTCTGGGCACATCATGCAAAAGAAACAGGGAGCTAGTTCTGTCTTTTTTCTTAAATCTTTCAAAGAAAAAATGGGGAGGGAGAATGGAGAAAGAAGTGGAGATGAACAAAAAATGGTGGAGAAAAAAAATGAGCAGGGAAGAAGCATGGAAGAAAAGAAGGAGCTTAGCTAGCAGTTATGCATGTGTTGTCATTTTAGTTCTCCCTTTATAGATAAATAATCACAACTTCCCTCTTACAAATGTATTTGCCCACTGTGGAAGAAATAATGTCAGTGATTGAGTTGTTCTTGTTAAATGGAATTGTATTTGTAGGAAGCATTTTTTACACACACTGCATCTATATGAAATTTGTTATGATTTGGCTGTTTGAGTAGAAGAATTTTACCTCTAAGAGAAGTGTCAAAGGTCTACATATCTTTTTTCCTCTTATCCTTATACATGTATCCTTACACACGGTCTTAATCCTATATATCAACCTACTACCAGAATGGATAGAGTATGTGCATTAACGTCATGTATTGAGTTGCAGTGGCTAGTGTTGCATGTTGAAATCTGAGTTGCTTCTTTCTCTGTGTCCCAGTGAAAAAATTAACTGATGTATCTTCCTCCTGTGGAGAGCAGCACACATCCATTAGACATCCATTCCCAATGAATCCCCAGGACTCATTTTCCTACAGCTTCAAGTGGAGTTAATGAAGCCTTCGTGCACATGCTCCTCTCCATGGTGAGGTGTCCCAATGGATACCTTAGCTGGGATAACAGGTCTGTGCTTCAACATCAAGCATTCCGGTTCATCAGTGCTGTGTTCTGTGTCTGAAACTAGCCAGAAACCCTACGGTGGATGCCCAAGGTGTCCATGTCGCCAAGTAATGCTGCGCTGGCACCAGCTTTGTCTCCATGGTAGTCTTTGAACCTTCTCCATCCTACTAACAAAGTGTACTTTTCTTGTACTTTTGTCTTTGCCAGCTGAAACAAGAAGGCCTTTAAGGTGCTGTACTGTGTGCAGTTTTGGGTGCCCCAAGGATGTAAAACCATTAGAGAGCACCTGAAGGAGGACTATGAAGATGGGGAAGGATCCAGAGGGCAAGGTGTGTGAGGAGCAGCTGAGGTGTCTTGATGTGCTCAGCGCAGAGCAGAGGAGCTGAGGGGAGGCCTGACGGCGGCTGCAGCTCCTCACAGGGAGTGGAGGGGCAGCGCTGAGCTCTGCTCTGTGTGACAGCGACAGGGCCCGAGGGAACGGCATGGAGCTGTGTCAGGGGAGGGCAGTGGGGCTGAGGGACAGGGGCTGCACCACAGGGCGGTGGGCATGGTGTTGAGGTGTCAGACTTGTACTACTGTGCTTGAGGGATTTGTAGTAATTTAGCTGTTAATGCTATGCAAATAGGTATAAAAGGTGGCATTAAGGGCTTTGTCATGAACTTCTGGCACGTGATAAGAACAAATGAAGGGTACCTTTTATCTGTCCTCCCACCACCCCCTCTTGAGAGCTTGGGATTTCGTGAGGTGTGTTTTGGATGACTGTAGACTTGAATAAACACAGTTATTTTGCTCATCTACCACTAAGATGACAATGTTCCATTGAAATGTTTGACAGTCTCAAGTAACTGACAGTTAATTCACATGTGCAGTGTTTATCTCTGTGGTATGCTGTGTGACAACTTGGAAGTGACACCAGTGTGCAGCGTGAATCTCTCTGTTTCCTCAGCGAGCTGTCGGGGGAGCCTGCAACACTTTGAAAACACTCCCTGGTTCTTGAATGTGAACAGAGGCTCTCTATTCTCAGCCATGTTGTGCAGCTTTGTGTTTCGTTACTCCTTTTAATCTTCAGTGAGGGCAGCATGCAAAAGTGCATCAGGAAGGGAGGACAAGGGATTTATATATTTGGATAAACCGAAAGAAATGCTTTTAATTTTGGTCATGTCAGTTTAGTGGATGTCTTGAAAAAGTTCACACTTCTTTTTTCTTTTTAATTTGAAAGGTGTAACAACATTGGTTAATGTGACTTGTGGGTAAATAATGTAGGTTTTCCTATGTAACACTGTCAGAGCATGTGAGTAGTCATTATCTTGTTTGTTTTTATTTTGTTGGTAGGTTGCTGTGTAATTGCAAGGATCACTCTGAACCCAGAACACCATAGAAGCTGATTTTAAGCCTTTGTTAGGAATGTAGAATCATGTACGCTGAATTTTCTGATCATCTCTTTTGCTTACATAGCTAAGTAGTCAAATTTTCGTTTGTGCTTTATTTGACTAGGGATGAGCTTTTATCCCAGGCAGGTAATGCATGTGTTGCAACAGCATCTCAAGGATAAACTGGCTACAAAATTTCTGAAAAGGCTCTGAATACTTGTTTTGAAAGTGATTAATTTGCTGTACAACGCACAAATATCAAAAAGGCAAATAGTCGTTGATAGTGGGTGGGAAGAATTACAATCATCTGTTTATTATAGTATACTTAAAAATCATCAAGAAGAAACCTTTCACTTGTTTACTACTTACAGTAAATTGTAGACTGATCTATTTTCAAGTCAGAGTGGCTTTCTGATTTTCATGGGTAAGCATGGTGTTTTGCATTATAAAGTTAGTGACAGGCTGTAATACACTCAGAATCTCTTTGCTTTTACAAAGTTCCTCAAATTTTTGGCAAGTTGTTCATTTGTCAGTGTCACTTTAATCTTCAAAACAAATAGTGAACAACTTCATCTACTTTTTCCCACTTTTGCCTGAAAAAAATAGAAGAAAAATTATGGTTTGCTGAGATCTTTTATGATTTTATCCTTATTTTCGTCTCTATTATAAATATAGTTTTCTATGTCTACAAGGTGTGAAGTTTTTACTGTCAAAGGAACTTGTTAAAGCTGCCAGCATGGTGAGATTTTCTTCTATACTGACATTTAGATAGGCTGAAAAGCGTAGTCGTCTTAGGAAGCTAGATGTCTAAATTGAGTATGGATTTGGATTTAACTTTGAGTTTGGCATAATAGAACTCTTGACTCTTTTATGTCTGAGTTATTCCAGCCTTAACAACAAGCACAAAAAAAAAAACCAACAAAAAACAATCCTAAGAAACGTTGCAGCTACTTAAACTGAAAATTCACTTCTCTCCTATTAGCAACTGAGATTTATTTTTCTGCTTAACTAGCTGGATCCTTCGTTCGTGAGAATTGGCATCCTGTTGCACTGTGGTATGTGTCCAGTAGTGAATGTGAACCTACATTGTACTGTCACAGCAGAGACGGCAGTGTGATTTATGACAGCACTGGGCGACTGTTGAGCTTTGAGAAGCTCAGGCATCCCGCAGAGGTTGAGGGACAACTGACCTTGGGTTTCTGCAGAAGTGAAACCTGGGTTCAGCCTCACGGTGTGGGATTGTGTCACAGTCTGGTCCTGTGCTGAGCCACCCCTGTGGTCCTGTGCTATGCTGCTCCTCCCACACACCGAGGATTAGATAATTTAGCTGTGAAGGTTCTGTGGCTGCAGAGCACTGGTGACACAAGCCACCTCCAAGCAGTCTGTAAAGGCAGCTGCCATGGCATGCCCCTGGGCAATGATGGGCTGCTGGGCTGAGATGGGGATGTGCATGAGGATGTTCCACTCCAGAAGAAAATTCTCATCTGCCCTCAGACACTGTAGCAGAGCCTTGGATGGTGCGAGGACCTATGCTGTCTGCTCAGATAGGGGAGCAAGGCCAGGCACATAGACAAAAGCTAACAGGTGTGAACTGATGCTGTGCGGAAAGTCTAAGCAACAAAACCTGTAGCACTAAGAATGTCTGGGATAACCAGTGGTTCTTTCCCTGAGTAATCACAGTTGGATGGTAAAACAACACCTGCATAGCATCACAGAGATCGTTCTGCTTCATACCCTGATTTTCAGGACTGTAAAATACTGGCAGTAATTCCTAGGTGGTCTCTCGTGTGTGGTGATGTCAGCCACTTGGAGAATTAGTTTTGCTAAGCTTGCAGCTGCTGACTCATCTTTTTAAAGAAGTTGATTCTTAATTTTCAGTGATAATAATATTTTTCTGCTAGTACAACAGTTGAGGAGAAAGAGCTGGTTATGAGGTTTAGCAGAGGCTACCACAGTGCAGGTTTTCCTTGCAGTCATTTAGCATAGTGCATACTTTAGTGGCTATAATATACAGAAAGCTTTAGTTTCATGGTTCTTCTTGGAACTGGTCCAGCTTGTGCTGTGAAAGTACAATTCAGCAGAAGCCCTTCTTGAATATTTATTTATTTTTAGTATCCAAGACTTCTGCATGTGGTACCCTGCATCCTCATGAGAAGAGTCCTAGCAGTGGTGCCTTGGCACTGACAAATGCCTTGATGTCACTGCTTGTTTTTTTCACTTGTTTTTTTATTAAACTGAGTAACAAAGTAAAGGCACCCTGTGCTTTCCTGCTCTTAAAATCCAGTTTGCTCCTCTTCCCTGATTCCTCCCAACACTCCCTTGGGACCAAGGAGAAATGGTGTCTCTGGCAAAGAAATAGGTAGGGTTTGGTTGGTAAGTGGAACTGATTTAATTAAATCTCCTTTTCAGCTTCATAATGGATTCATTCAAGAAGGCAAAGGAGTAGGAATGTGGCTTCTGATTTTTTTTTTCCCTTCTCTTTCTCTTCTCTCTCCCTCTGGTCAATCAGGGTAAAATGGCTTTCTAATTAAAATGCTTTTTTGATGCAATTTTCTCTTGACATTTTGAAGAATAGACTGTGTTAAATTTGTACTTTTTGGCTAATTTAGATTTACCTGCTTTTGCCCCTTTCCCTGAGAATATTAAAGAGACATTATTGTGTGCATAACAGATACTCTTGGTGTATGCCAGTAAAACAGCACAGAATACAGATCTATTTAACACCACCTGAAACCTCACAAGAATTGAGCAATACAAACTTATTACCACAGAAATCTGTTTCCCATCCTAATTAGCTCATGGTCTTGTATTGTTAGATTTACTCTGCCAGTGCACTTTGGTTTTGTTATCTTGGCAATTGTTGATGATACTAGTGTTACTCAGAAAACTTGGATTTGAAATTTTGTTGAAATGCTTTTTCTTTTTGGAGCCAAAGTCTTTTGCAAGACTCATCAGTTTTGATGCTGTTTTCTGGGGGGAAGTGTGTTTGAAAGAGTTTTGAAAAAATCTAGAGAACGTATGTGCTCATGGGTGTGCAGACATGTAAAGTGTGGAAGGCAGCTAAGGGACTGGCTTGAGATGTGGAAGACTTGGTTCAGCTTCCTGGTCTGTGTGGTACAGAGAGATGTGGGATGGAAAACTACTCTCTGACCTTTGAATTGGGTGGAGTAAAAACTCAATCAGCGGTTTCTTACCGCCAGGAGATTGCTCTGACTAATGGCTTGCTTTCTTGAACTGGAAAGCATGGGTTTTTCATTTTCAGAATGAAATTGTTACACCACAGTCATCTGTAAATGTTAGGCAGAAAACCTGGTGTTGCAAGATGAGATGACTTGGAGCAACAAATCTGAAGGTAGTAAACACAGGAGTAAGAATTACCTGTGTCATTGCGTGTGTGTGTGTGTGTGTGTGTGTGTGTGTATACACACATATATATCTTTAGCACTATGTAAATTCTATAAGCAACCATCTAAGCTGTTTTCCATATCAGAAGGAGTATAACTTCTCTCTGACTGAGCTGATGAACCCTGGCTTGAATGTCCACCTCTGCTTTTAGGGCTATTTGAACTAACTGTAACTGAACTAACACTGCATCAGATCGAGAAGATCAAGTCTTCGATATTAAAATACCATGCTTGTGTACATACATCCGTCTTCAGAGATGGAAAGTGTGTTCCAATATGCTTCTGTGATTGCCAAAAAAGATAATTTCTCACTTAATTTGCTGCTATTTTGCTTGTTTATTGTTGCCTCGAGAGAGAGTTTTGCTGCCTATGAATTGTTCTGAGTTCAGTGGAAAATTCTACTCTCTGATTTAATGTAGTTTAAACTGAACAACCCTACGGTTCATCAGTACACTGTACCTCATTGATTTTCTATGTATTTGCTCTGTTGAACGTCTTTCACTTGTCTTCGTATCTCTGTGCAGGAATGGATAGGTCAGCAGATTACACACATACATGAAGTCCAGTGTATGTACTAACAAGGGATGAGAAGACCAGAACAAAGTAGAACAACCTGTTCTCTCTTCTAGAATTGAGCAAGGGCAATGATTTACTCTGTGTCTACCATCTATATAATAGTCTGTTCTCTAATGCGCATAACTGCTTCCAAGAGGTAAATTTGTTGCACGTAAGTAGATGTCTGATGCGGGAAGTTGAATGTTGACATTGCAAGAATCCTGCCTCCTGTGTAATCATTCTGGTGTAAACCAAGTGACAGTGTCAGGTTGTTTATTTTTCTTAGAACTGCTATAGATTGCTGATCTTTTTTTCCCCTGCTAGTAAATCAGTGTATATCCCTTTTGTACCATACAGTGCCTTTCTTTCCTTGGGAAACAGCTCTTTCAATGTAACCAGAGTCTTCATAAATGCTGTAGAACAGCTGTGCTCAACACAACAAACAAAGACTTTGTTTACTTCAACATTATTTATTCATTATTGATTTGTTTCCTATTTTTTCCCAGTCCCCCAAAGTAATGGTGGCATGTTTGTTTGTTTTTTCTTTCTGAAACTTCTTTGATGGATAATTCAGTCTTCTCTATGCAGCCTGGCATTCAGGAGCTCCATGATTCCTTTGATGCTGAAATACCTGGGGCAGCATGAGGGGCTTGGGTGCCATGAAATGCATCACCAGGATAAGTAAAAGCCGTTTGGTAAATGTTCTGATACAAGCGATTGCCAGATGAAACAATTCCTTCCTTCCTTAGTTGATCTGAAAAGTCACTGCCTTGAAGTGGATGTTCAGTCCTTTCTGGATCACTGTTCCAGCTGTGGTCAGCTGGAAAGCTGATGATGACCCGGAGAGGGGACAGGAATACTGTACTTACACGTGAATGTGGCTAGATCTGCTTGGAAGCAGCTGTAGCAACTGGGTCAGTCCATTTCAGCCAATTAGACTGCCTGAGGTTGCAACATAATGGTGAGATTGCAGTGAACCAGTCCACTCTCTTTTATAATATTTAACCTATTTAACTGCCACAGTGATTTATCTGAATTTTGGTAAACGTTTCCATTGCCATTCTGTAGCTGTAGTGTACTTTACTCAGCAAGCATCATTAAAAGGTATTTTTTAATTAACTGTATGTAATCTATGTTCCAGTAATGGGAGTTTAACTGATAAATTAATTTGTCCAAGCTGTGCTTATGCATAGCTTAATACAATATTGCACACACAAACGCATGCTCTCTTCCTTGCGCTCTCATTCTCTGTTTTTCTCTCTCTCTTTCTCTCTATCATCTCTATTACCAATCAGCTTGTTATGCTTCCTGAACTTAAATTCTCTAACTTGAGACTCCTGAAGTTGGATTTTTTTTTAGAAAATATGTTGATTTTTATTTTCTCAATGAAAATGCAAACATGCTAGAGCTGGGCAAAGTACATGTTAGTTCTCTCATAACAACAAGGAAGAAAATAAGATGTATTTTACTCTTCCAGTGCAGGGGCTGCAACTAGCTGTATTGCTAGCATGCTGCATGTTGTATGTAATGTTGTCTTGCTCTATGAAGTAGAGAGCGTTGCATAATTAAGCTGCTATTGCAGTTCGAGAGTGCACATTCAAAACAAAAAAAACCCCATGAATTAGGCAGTGAAACTTAAAACGTGGTCAGGAAATAGCTTGAAATCCCATTAAAAAGTAATGAAAAAACTTTTAAAGCAATATTTTTTTTTCTTGAAGTTAATGGTGTTGGTGTTGCAGGTAAGGCATTCTAGTGAATTCCAGCTGAGATGCCTGTAAAGAGTGAAGTAGCTTAATTCAGGCGTTTGTTTATCATTGACATTGATTGGATGATAGCTACAGATTAGCTTTGGTCCAATTCCTTTTTTTTGAGGCTGCATAGACATTTTTTACCCTTATAATATTTTATCTAAAAACTTTTGTGATTGGTCCTTATGTCTGTTCGCCTCACCTCCTGTACTGTGGTCTCAATTAACTCCTGAAATAGCTTTGCATCTCCTTGTATGCACAGAAGAGAAATTATTTTGGACGCACTAAATGGATAATCATCTTCAGTAAAGCTACAGAAGTCATGGCCCATCATCCATTGCTTTTACTAGGAATAATTTGATTCTGCAAAAAATTCTGTTGGAGATACAGTATGAAAAAACAAACACCCCATCCCCCAGAATAGGAGTTAACAGCTAGGAGACTAGCATAAAATAATTTTTTTAATGGAAAGTTTTAATCTTCTCTTCTGGTTCCTGAGCCTTTAAGGGACTTTCAAACCGCGTTTTCAAGCTTTAAAAAAAAATATATATATTTTTTTTCCCACAAGCATGAGAACTTGAGATATCTTAAAATAAACAAAGCAAAAATCATGCAACTGAGACCCTTGGATTTTCATTGAGTCTCATGATTCCAGCAGCTGGAGCTTTAGGAAAAAACACAAAGCTTTTATTAAAAGTCACCCCATCCAAATGGGTTAAATGTCTGGGCTTCTGTGAGATTACACATTGAAATTAAATGCAAGATACAGTAATGGGAGCAAGGCCATGAGCTGAGTTCCCATTACACATGTTTATTCAGACGGACAAAAATTGAAGTAAGGGAGTGCAAAGGAAGTGGGCAACATGAGGATGTGTGAACTTTGGGGGATTTCTTCCTCTTCTTGTTAGCATTCCCTTCTTTATCCTTCAAGTCTGTGCTTTTGCCTTGACATTGTGCCTCTGATTTATAATGATGCGTTTGTCCTTCCTTGTTTGCTGTAATAGAAAAGTGCAAGGATTCCCAAGCCTCTAAGCATGTAGGATCCTTTTTATCTACAGCTACTTTGTCTTCTGCAAACAAAGCTTCACGTTAAGATCTTCTGGGGATTTGAGGAGAGGGCCAGGATGTGATGGCAGGTATGCCAAAGCATATGAAGAAGCTATTGTGTGGGTGTGATGCAGAAACAACTGCTGCTTGCTTCAGCGGTGCTGGTTCCCTCGTTTGCTTTCTGAGGCAAGTATTTGGTTTGTGTCGTCGTCTTTAAATTTTGGTGTATATCAGGCGCAGCTGGAGAACTGGTTCCAAAATGCCTTGTGAGGAGCTGACCTACAGGCACACTGCAGCTGTATTTCTGTTCATCTCAAAACCCACAGCTTCCCCCCCTTCCTCCCAGTTCCCAGGATAGACACAAGCTACCCTGCAGCACAAATTCCTGGTTTCAAACCTGCTAGCCAGAGTGTTCAGGCTGCCCCGAGACAGCTTGGCTCTCCTAGACATGCTCAGGAGTAGGTGTAAGCACCTTATACATAGTACGCCTTTCAATAAGAAATAGTTGTTAGGCTTGTTACCATAGGCAAAAAAAAAAAAAAATAATAATAATAAAAAAATCCTGTTTAACTGCAGAAGATTTAATTGCCAAGACGCAGAACAAACCTGTTTTCATGAGCAGTGTAGCATTTCTCTCTTTTTTGCTGGAGGGAATGATTGCCGTGCAGTCAGATTCTGCACCTGGACTGTGCGAGATTGATCTGTGTCAACAAACTCAGTTACTGGAGCTGTATGATGCAGTTGGTATGGCTGATAGCCATGTAGCTTGTCAGAGCAGATGCCAACTAACTCCATGGTCCTTCTTTTCCTTTCAGTCAGGAATTCAGTAAAGGACCTGTTTTGTATACTGGATGAGAGTTGCTTGCTTTTCCCAGATCTTCCTGAAATCCGGGAGCATTTGCAGTGAATGCTTAGAACATCAGAAAATCCAACCCTATCAAGAAGCTTTGTTGTGTCTATGTTGATGCTGTTGCTTTGGGAAGGAAAACCCTGTAATTTGCTAATTGGGTAGTTTGTTCTTCTGTGTGTTCCTTGCAGTTTCGCTTTTTGCTGGTGTGTGTGTGACAGATACCTCCCCGGTTTTTCCATCTTCCTGTAGCAGACCAACTTCTTAGTCTGTGGAAGGTAACCTTATACATTAAGACTTATTTTTGTGGGAAAAGAATGTTGCATTGCTTTCAGTGTTTTTTCAGAAGCATTGGTTTAGCATGGAAAAAGGAAAAGATTTACTGTTTTATAGTTCTAGAATTGCTCCATGTTAAGGCTCTCTAAAGGGATATCTCTTTAAATGGGTATTTCTGCCTATTCATGGCTTTTGTACTTTTAAATTAAATGACTAAAAAGAGACTATATATTGCTATTTGGAAATATGACATGACTAAACTTGCTGTCAATTTCCCACAATTTGCAATGTGCGCAGGAGCTGCAAGTGAATCAGAGTGCAGGCTGATAAGCACACTACGTTAACCCTCTTGATGCTCTGGGTTTGGGAAATAAAGTACTTAGGTCACAACAGTGCTCAAGCATTGTAACTGGTTGTCAACCCAGTTAGCCCAGCAGCAGATGGCTGAAGTGGAAACTGCAGCCAGTGCATGTAGTAGAGTGCTGCGTGATGTGGGTAGTTCATTAGCACCTGCACTCCTGACTGTAGTTCATGGGGTCCTTAATGCACTTGTTAAAAATAACTGAAAGCTTATTAGCTATTTACGTAGGAGAGAAGAATGAGGGAACAGCAAAGGGGCTGACTTGGGAAGGTGAACACTGGGCTAAAGTAGAATGTGCTTGAGATTGGGCTTAGTGGTGGGAGAGAACAGGCAGCCTGTGATTAAAACCTGGCCCAGCAGCCCTACAGCTCCTTCCCCCACTCCTGAGGCTGGTCCTGTTGCTCTGCCTGTCTTGCTGGCCCTCTCACTTCCCGTGTTTCAAAGTCCTGCCAGGAATAGTGCATTTTATACGATGCCAAATGTATAAATTCCTCAGACCACTTGGTCTGGGAGGAATGTACTAATGGTGTGGCTGACTGAGTTTTAATCTGGGATGTTTTTAATTTTCGTACCATGTTAACTTATTTTCATCTGAAAATTACAAGATTTGTTTCAGTTCTCGAATTTATTGCTTCTTTTAATACTACTTATTTGCTTTTTCTTTGCTTTTTTGAAAACAATTAACTCTTTCCAGTCTTCAGACCTCTGTTCTCCGCCCTTGATAACTGGTAAAGGAGCTGCGTAATACAGTAGACTTCCTTGGAGATGTCAAGATCATTGTATGTATTCTGGCTGGTTTCGGTCATGTGTGATTTTTATTCCAGCAGTTGTTTATTAAAAATCCAACTAGGGCTCCAGATTGTTAGCACCTATTCAGAAATGTTCAGTTTTGTGTAGAACTCATGTTGTTTAATGTTTTACAGCCATTTTCACTAAAAAGAGGTAATCTGCAAACTGAGGGAGTGACTGAGAACACTGGTATCTTTGTTCTTCGCTGACGTAAGATCTAGTCTTGGAAATTTCCTTCTAGCCTGTTCAGAAATTCTTTTTACAATACTGTCAGACATCACCTATTACTGTGTCATTGTCTACTTTTAGCACGAAGCAAGTGACTTTACTGACTGACACCAGTGTCTTCAGTCCTAGTTTCTTGCCTGGAGTCATTGGAGGTAATCTGTGGACCTACCCCCCCAAGCCCTCAGCAAATAATTTCTATTTCTGGAAAATATATTGAACACATGGAAGTTCTCTTTCCTCATCTTATGTAGTTCTTTGCCTGGGTTAACTCATTTCACATAAACATATTTGCTTTTTTAATTGTGGTTTATTCCCAGTAGCAGGACCGCGACTGAACTGTGATGCTGTTAGCAGATCTGTGATGCGATTATACCAGTCAAGAAGGAACAGTCAATTAGACAGCACACTTATTAAAATGTTGCAAACCTGTACCTCTGGACTGTGTCACTCAAAAGCACGCTGAGTGTCCCTGCTGCTCCTGATCTTGGAGCTGCTCTCTGAACCTCAGGGTAGTCTATGGCAATACATGTAGAAACTAGTGCAGAAAAAGGAGCATTGGTAAATTTATTGCTTTTTCAAGAGGTGGTGCCAGCACACCCAGTCAGTAACTGGAATGTGGACACGCGTCTAAAGTGGTATGAATCAAGGAGCTTCACAGAAGGGGGAAGAATAAATCTTTGGTTCCTCTATGTCATTTTGATTTTTGTTCTGTCTTCTATTACAGATGTATTTGATGAGGTCTTTTTTCTTTTTTTTTCTATTTTTTTTTTTAAAGTAGGATTTTTTCCAGCTCTTGCTATAGTCTTGATTCTGTTTAAATTCTTTCTTAGAAACTAGAAGATCTTTTGCTGTTTTTATCCCTCACAGACTGCTGACTAGTTGTTGATGTAGAGACTGCCTGCTGGGTGCCAGTACAGGCTTCTTATTGGCTGTCGGGGAGAGACAAGCTCTGCTTTGTTCTGTGCTTTTTCAAACTTTACCACCAATATGGTGGGCAGATGGCAGAAACACGAGCGCTGTGTAAATGAAACCCCAGGGCTGGGAGCAGGCTGAGAGGTGATGGACTGAGAGGACTGGCTTGTCAGCAGGCACAGAATGCATGTCATCCCTAGGTGTACAAAAAAGGGGTGTGTGTGTCATTTTTTTTTTTTTCCTAAAAGTTTCTGAAAGTGAGATTATGAAAGAAACTGACCAAATCAGTCACAGATCCATTGAATGTAATGAGAAGCAGGGTTACCACTATGCTGGGCAAGGTGGAGGAGGAAAGATGACATTTAGATCGCTTTGTTCTCTGCTCATGTATTCTGTTCTTGTAATGATGGTTTTGGTGAGACGCTGTAGTAGGTAAGCAAAACAATGTTGCTTGTGCTTCTGTCCTGCAGAAATTGCGTGTTTACACTACATGAAGGAGTTTGTACAGCACATTGTGACCTGTGTGCTAGGTAATTATGGAAATGCCTCCACGGTGCCTGTTCAAGTGAACTTCTGTGCTAGCAAAGTCCTGTGGATGGGCGAATTCATGCTAGTTTTGGTCAGGTGGCAATTCAACAGGAGATACACAAAACTGGCAGTAGGGCAAGACAGGCAAGGCCTTTAGGAAAAAAACCCTTCAGCTCTCTGATCAGCTAGCTTACAGTTGTCCTTCTTCTAAATTGTATGGGGGCAGGGGTAGGCTTTCTTGACATTTTCTGCACTGAGGAAGTCTAAGATGACTAGGCCATCTACATTATACATAAACATTGGAGTAATGGTGGCTTGAAGGAGTGTGCAAGTTACTGCTTTTTTTTTTTCTTTTTTTTCCAAAGGTACCAGGCCACCCCTTTGCCTCTGGAGACTGGGAGCATTTGTGTCTTAATAACTAGCTCAAGTAAAGCTAAGAATAAACTTGAGTTCTCACTATCACTCATGAAAATGAAAACCAGCCCTGCTCAACTGGTAATACAGTGTGAGAGCAATACCAGTCTTACACACTTGCATGCTGGTAAGGTTTCATATGGCAGAACTGCTTGGTGAACTCTTTGCAAACTGACCTCTACCCTTCTAATACAGTTGGTGAGAGTAAAAGGGTTTTAGACCAGGACCCTAAATTGCTGATGGTCAACTTGCAACATGCTGCCTTCATATAAATTCCTCATCATCCAGAAGCTGTATAATTTGATTGAAAATGTACTGATCAGTGCTGTGTAGATTGACTAGGAAGTGTTTTTTCTGGCTCTTCTGTTTAGCTGCCTAAACACAAAAGCTGCAACTGGAACAAGGTCATGGGGGTTAACAGAGCCTAAGTCCATTACTTTCTTTGCTGCACACTGTCTTAGTTCTTTATTTTCCTCCCTACCTGTATTAGATCAAGGTAAAATCCAAGTGGAAAAGGTCTTATTGTAATTTATTATCTACTTGAAGACAAACATGGAATAATCCTATCCCACTTTTTCCCCTGGTTCACAGAAAAAAACCCAAAACAAAACCAAAAAAAAACACTGGGTCAAGTTAGCAGGATTGTTTTACCTCTCCTATTGTGTGTGCTCCTCTGCATGGAACTTCATGTTGTATTACAGTAATTAACACTGCAAAAGAAAGTGTTCAGAAGCCTTGTTTTGAGTAAATGTTTAACTTTTGATAAATGCTGTATTGTTCTTGTGAGACAGCAGTACAAACATGTCACCATTTGGTGCCTTTCCAGCATGCACGCCTTGTTCCTATGTGATGCTTTTGCTAAACTTGAATGAAATCAAGGTACGTTAAGTACTCATCTGAAAGACAGAAATGGAATTCAGCCAGTGCTGAATGTTGGGTTCATCTTGGTGTGAGACTTTTGTTGACTGCAGTGGAATGAATTTGTCCTGCTACACGTCTTTGGCTAGTTGTCCCATTCATCTGGATGCGGTCCCATTGGTCTGTCTCTTGTCCATAATCCTATGATGAGTAGAAATAGCACTGCACTGTTTTCTTTGCTGGCCAGATAAGACCAATAAGTGGAGTGTCTAAGTTGTGCTACTTGAAGTATTGCTTTAATAGTCAAATGCCAAGATGGGCTGTTCTGAATTGTGAGTTGCCCTGAAGGTGTGGGGAAGGATGTCTGATTGAAGAGATCAGTAGAGCTGAGTTTTGGAGAGTGGACATGGAAAGTAAGGATGCTGGTATTTCAGAAAATATAAGTGTGGCTCCTCTAAAAATACTTCAAATATCATCCAAGTTAAAAACAAAAGACAGGCTATATGCATGTTTACCAAAAGGAGAAAATTAACCGCCAAACGTCCTGACTTTTGGAAAGTTACGGTGCTATCTTCCATGTCAGTCAAAATTTCCCATGACAAACTTAATTAAAAGAAGCTAGCAACCGTGAATTCAAAAGTACATTCTAGACCTGGCAGCAGATGTGTGAAAAATGCTCTGATACAGACGTTTCTGCCACTGTCTTTCCCTCTCCTTTCCCTTTCTGCTGTCAGACTCTTTCTTCCTAATTTCTGGAAGGAGATTTGGAAACAAAGTATGTTCATGGGCACAAGTCATAGGAACCGCTCGAAGCAAATAACTTGACCATGAGGCATAAAAACGAGTACTCAGAAAAATGTACAGCTCTTTGCTTTAGGCCCAAGTTTGTTAAAAACAAAATGGAAAAAGCGGAATTTCTGCCTGACAATTATGCAGTAACAGCTGCCATGGCAGAATGGAGTCCTCTCCAAAGGAGGGCTGGACTTGCTTACATTAAAGATGAAACCCCTCAGCATATTCACCTGTATGGAATAAATAGTGTCGGAAGAATTAGTTTTGAAAATCCTAGCAACTTACCTTAGCAACTTGTTTTTGTGTTCATGTGCATGTTTGTTCTTTAAGTCAGTGAAATAAGGCTTCAGAGGTTACTTCTGGAAAGGTAATGCATGTGGTTGTTTGTGGGCTTTGTTGTTTTTGGTTTTTTTTGTGAAATGCAAATTTCATCTGCATTGGAACGTGTTCAAGCAGGGCTACAGAACTGTCTAGAAGGGATTCATCTTTTCTTGAAGAAATTGAATCAGGCAAAATCTTTTATACTTTAAATTTTCCTGGGAATCTGATGAATAACCTGTGTTCAAAATACAGATCTTACACTTCTATAGCACCCTAAATGCAACTAGAACAGAGTGCTTTTTAAGGATATTCTTATTTTAGCCTTTTTGTTTGCTTTTTTTCCACGTGAAAGCAAGACAGTGTAAGCATCTTTAATGTGTATATGATCACAGTGTAATGAAACATTTCTCATCTTCTATGTTGTTATTGAGTTAGTTGGTAGAGGTTGGATGAGGGAGTGGATTTATCTGGCTGTTGCATCACCAGCACGTGGCTTCTGCAGATGTATCTCACCCTTCAGTACAGTCTGAATGTGTTTTGCATCTGAATTTGCCTAGTGATAGTGATTTGTTGATGGCTTGAGTTACTGCAGGCTTTCTTCTTAATAAATCAGTGTTGTTTCTGATCCTAAATGATAGTCCTCTCTTTCTTACTGTGTTACTCAATTTGTTCTTCTGTATGAAAACAAACTTTTAAAAACTGTTTTGACTAAATGAGAATCCTGCACAGCTTAAAGAAAAAGCCTTCACTCAGTCTTATTCACATTCTGTTTTTTTTTTCTCTGATATTAGTATATTTCAGAATCACAAGATGGCTGAAGCTGGAAGGGAACTCTGTCCATCTGCTCCAAGCCCTGCTCTAGTAGGGACACCCAGAGCAGGGTGCCCAAGACCATATCCTGGCAGCTTTTGAAGATCTCCACAGAGGAGATTCCACAGTCCCTTTGGGCAAACCATGTCAGTGTTCTGTCACTTGCACAGCAGAGAAGTGCTTCTTGGTGTTGTTCTGAGGGAACCTCTTTTCCTCCCTTAAAAAAGCTTAGCTCCATCTTTTCAACCTTCCTTATTAGTGCTTCATCCATTCCAGAGGAGAGAGATGGAAAAGAAGAAATGATAGTTATGCTGTCTTTTGGGGAATGTGCAAGTGATGAATCTCATATAGATACCTCTGTTTCTCAAAATTGCCTTTAATCTGTTTTTAAAATACTGTTTTCCTTTTTTTACTGTGCTTCATTGTCGCTGAAGTTAAGTACTGTTTTCATGTATAGCTCAGTAAGAATGGTTTTGGACAAGCAGGACTGGGCCTTTAATAATTTTTCTAGCTGAAAGAACAACAGTGAAACAGAGCTACAGCTTTGCATACGTGGTTTCTGCAATTAAGGGCTGCAGCTGTTCTACTTTTTTTTTGTCTCTGTGACGCAAATCAAACTGCAGCAATGGTATTGCCTGAAGGGAGAGAGAAAGCTACTTGCTTGCTTCCCTGTGCTGATAGCTAAGCAGTGATGACAAGAAACTGGGGCAAAGGAAAGTTTAAAAGCAGAATATGAATATTATAAATGACTGAAATACGCAGGTGCCTCTTCTTCAGTGCAAAGGGAAATAAAACTGTGTGAATGTCAAAAGAAATAATGAGTTACCAAAAGGAAAATATGTAGGACTGTAAATCTTCTCTCGCTCAGAGGAATTTTGACACGTACAGTAGTTGGATTCTATATTATCAAATAGGTTATGGTTAACCCCATATAAAATATGATTAATTTTGTCATACACACTTTTTTTGCACACATTAAGAAGCTAATTTTTTAACTTATTTGAATCCATTTTTTCCATGTGTTTCAGTATCGTCCCTAATTATTTGACCCTGGTGAGTAACCTCATCTTTTTATTTCTTGCACAGCTCTTAAAATGCTCACCACAGAAGGAAATAATAAGGAAACAGAGGGAAGCACTGTGTAAAAAAGCAGAGCTCTGGAGATGGGGAGTAACTTGTCTAAGGTCATACAGCAATCAGAGGGTAGAGTTGAGATGACCTGAATCACAACCAATTTACAGCTTTCTTTACAAGTTTCTAGGGTGATTTGTGTGGTCATTTTGAGTTCTTCCATATTTGCTTGAGCTGTCTAAACTAAATTTCTTATGTTTTATTAAAGATAAATTTTGCAGCTGTTATATAGGACTCATTAGGGAGAAGCTAGAAATTCATTGGGGCATGAAAGGTGCCTGAACAGTGAGTGGGAAGTTAGCTAACGAAGCTAGTGAAGTGAACTTTTATTATCTTGTTTTGTGGTAAGTTTGAGGGAGCTTGTTAAAGGGATAACAAACAATATGTATCCGATACCATATCTCATTACAAACTCTCAGATTTATAATCTAAAACCAAGACTCCATGAGCAAAACAGTGTGTTTCTCTGTTGTGAATCACAGTGAACATTCAGCCTTGCGTATACATAATCTCAGGTCAATAAAAGAAGAATCAGTTGTTGCAGATGTAATCTAAAAAGAACCATATCATGGGAAGTGTTGGGCAAGCTGATGGCTTGTAGCCCACTTGTGAATCTACTCTACTCAACTACAGTTGCCTGAGAGTAAAGTACTGAGTTGAGACTTCTAGCAGTTCTTGCATCAAGAAACCCCCACACACTGTAATAGGAAACAAATCTACATGTATTGCAAGACTGAGATGGAAGGTTTTTTTTTAGACCCAGCTTTATTTTGTTAGTGAAGAGAAAAGTAGATTGTAGTAATGAACATTTATCATCAATTTAACTAGTTTATGGACATGACTTAAAATAAGGAAATAGTTTTAATATATGTGTATATGCTTGCTACTAACAATTTTATTGATAATAAAGAAGCTTGTTGACTCCTTTGCTGGGAGCTGGATTTATGTCTTCGTTATCTTGACTGGAGTCCAGGGGAGTAAGGATGCTTTTTTGACCTAGCTATATTTATTCTTAATTCCTAAAACATTATAATGTTTTATGTATGGGATCAATAGAATCCTCTTCCTATATATGTGCTTAAGTTATGGCTCAACTTTATGTGCCATTAGCATATTTTCACAAGTCCTGCATTTTAATATAATTTTCATGTTTAAACGTAGTTCAGAGTAAAACATTCTTTCTACTAGATCTAATTGTACCTGTAGTAGGAAACAAAAACAGGATTAGGGTTGAAATATTTGTAGGATTTACCCCTTTCCACAGAATCACAGAATGGCCAGGGTTGGAAGGGACCTCAAGGATCATGAATCTCCAACCCCCCTACCGCACCTCCTCTGGACCCTCTCCAACAGCTCCCTGTCTTTCTTGTACTGGGGGCTCCAGACCTGGACACAGTACTCCAGATGGGGCCTCATAAAAGCAGAGTAGAGCGGGACTATCACCTCCCTGTCCCTGCTGGCCTCCTGTCTTCTGATGGAGCCCAGGATACCATTTGCTTTCTGGGCTGCAAGAGCACACTGCTGGCTCATATTAAGTTTTTCATCCATCAGGTCTCCCAGGTCGTTCTCTGCAGGGCTGCTCTCAAGGACCGCTCCTTCCAGTCTGTATGTATACCTGGTATTCCTCCAGCCCAAGTGCAGAGCCTTGCACTTTGCCATGTTAAACCTCATTAGGTTCACCCGGGCCCACCTTTCAAACCTGTTGAGGCCCCCTTTTGTGAAAGGAAGTTGAAGCTTTACAGTATGTTAACTGTTTATTACCCCTATTTTCTAATTTTTGTTTCCTATAAATTCTGCTTATAGTCAGTAAGTTAATGAAGACTCAGAAACCTTGTATTGGCAAATCAATAGCAAGCCCAATAATTCCTGCTGTTAATAGCAACTTCAATATTAAAACTTGTTATTTCTTTAAGCTAATCAATATGGCAGTGTTTCATTAAAAAATAAAATAAGAAAAAAAAAACCCTAATCAAACAATCTACAGGGGGATACATGCATTTTAATAAAATTTAAAACTTTTCCTGCTGTTTATAGTTATAGTAATGGAGTGCTAAAGACTTTCTACTGAGTCTAAGTTGACTCTCTTTCTTTATTACTTCCCGCTTCTAATCACCCTTGAACTGGATTCATCTCAGCCACAGACTTAGCATTTAGCACCTTGCCGCTGGAGGATTTTACAAGGCTTTGATACTCATTCATCAGTGGGCAAACTTACTGCTTGTGGTTGAATTTTTTTTTTTTTGGCAGTCGTCACTGTTAAATGCAACTGAAGGTGGTATTCTGAAAGGACACGTGTTTTGTTTTGTTTTGTTTTTGTGAAGATTGGGTTGTTGCTGTGTCATTCACAGTCCTGCTTTCCTCTGGTAGTAATGTCCATGTGCAGCTTTTAACTTATCTCCACGGTACTCTGGACTACATCTACACAAAGAATAGGCTGCTATCAGGATCTGTAACACCTTGTCTTGTGGGAGATGTCCTTATCTATGTAATTATTTATTTACAACTGATTTCAGTGTGTGTGGAGTGCTGCTGAAGTGCAGGGTAGTGGTTTCTAGCTGCACAGGCACCGTGACCAACAACTCTTGGCTGGGCTGTGGCACGTTCACCCTCTGGTAAGGCGATCTATTGCAAATTAGCAGGACTTGCTGAAGCTATTCAGTCCAGCTCAGTAAAATTAGTGGATTAAAGTCATTCAAAACCTTGAGTAATATTAGTTAAGGGATGAAATCAGGTCTGCTAAAGCAGAAAACGTAAGCAGCTTCATTAGTTGTCTCACCAAAGGTGATTCAAGCCCTCCCACTTTGTATTCAACTTTCTGTGCTAAATAAAACCATCTCTTTTTTTTTTTTTTTAATATTTAAAGAATCAATGCTTTTTTCCCCAGATCCAGATTTGTAACAATATTTAGGGTAGATGTCCTAATTCTACAAACCTACATAAATACATTCTGATTTTGTCAGCAGTTTAGTCCCTTTTGAGAGAAAAGACCTTGTTTGTAAGTAACTTAGTTTCAAATGCTGCTCTAAAGCCTCTTTCTGTGCATGAGGAAAGCCTTGAACACATCATGATTTGTTCACTAGTTGTGAAAATGTCTGATCTACATCCAGGGTATAACACTGTAATGTGGTCCCCTGGGCCACTTACTGGGGAAGGTGAGGTATTAGATTTGTAGAGGAAATGCTCTCACACTTGCAGCTCACACTTGCTCTAAACAGATATGAAAATGCATTTTAATTTTATTCTCTGAGACGCCGTGATTTTAAATGCGTAATGAAATCTGTGCTAATTTTATGGGGTTTAAAGTAAATTCTAGTAGGCTACTGAAGTGAAAAGTTTCACTACTGTTTTCCCCTTTCGTCTTGCTTTCTCCTCCTCTCACAGATTCTGCACTCTGTAGAAATCATGCCTGTAGGAAATGAGTAAACAAGTACAATAAAGCTTTTCTGTAACTTCCAAAGCAGAGAATGGATCCTCTGCTGGCTTGCAACATCTCTGAAATTTGTATTCATTAGACTGTCAAATGTAGGGATGATTATCATTAATGTTGCGTTTTGGCAGAGGAATTGTGGTCAGATACAGCTTTATGACATGGCAATTAGGCAACTGTGTTGAGCACAGTTGAATAACATAAGCTGCTTTTAGGATCCCCTCCTCTAGCAGAGATGACAATTGGAAAGAAAACACTACACAAAATGTTTTGGCAGCCTTTCAGTTAATTACTAGGTATTTCCTTACAGTCTTATTTCAGCTTTGCCATTAGTCTCTGAGGAGACCTTGCATAAGGCATCCCAGTTATCAATGTTTGTGCCCCTGTAATCTTGCATTCAGAAAAAAAGTACTGATAACCGGATTCAACTTTTATGGAATGCCGCGAGAATCACTTTCAGGTTTATAGATTTGGTACTGAAATAAAAGCACAGTGGGGGAGAGTAGGTGAATGCCTCTCAGTTCCAGCTCCTCACACAGAGATCTGGGAAAGAATAAAATAGCTGACTCCTCTTCTAAGTGGTTCAAAAATGCCAGTGTTTCTGTTCTCTTCAGCTGCTGTAGTCTGGTGCGGTGAGCAACAAAGTACTGGCCATAACCACATCGATACTTCAGTCTGCGAGGACATTTTATTTAGGTGTTGGATTTTTTTTTTTCCCTCGAGGTTTGTGATAACTGAATATAGTGTACATCTTACATACTCTTGAAAAGTGTTACTTACGTTGTGCTGGTATGTTTTCCACACCGAGGATGGTGGGGCTGTACCTGCTAATTATAATAGGGATTGGGACAGTCTTTGCACCTTGCAACAAAAGCAGTTTTAGTCCTGACTGTGATCTCTTCTGTTTGGAAACTCGAGCAGTTGCATTAGTCAGTACAAGTGATTATTTGTGTGCTTGGATTTTTGGCATTTGCATATTATTTTTTCCAAATTCAAGCCTTCAAATACTAAGAATTGTATCAGGATCAGTCCAATAACAATGTAAAGGATTTGAATGCTAAAAAGTTCTGTTTTCTAAATCTGTTTGTGTATCTTTTCAAAATAACTTTGCTTTGCATTTGTCTGTTTTTTATATGAACTGCAGTTAAACTTGTTTTTCCATTACTTTCAGTGTTTGGTATTTAACTTTCCAATTTTTTTTTGTTTGTTTGCTTGCTTCTTCCTCTTGGATATACTCATGGGCAGGAACTTAGGGTTCAACTGCATTCTTTTTACCTAACTTACAATGTTAAAATGCTGTCACAGGAGCAATCAGATTTATTTTCCTTATTTGCTCTTTGATTATTTAAAATGTTGGCTAAAATGCCAAGAATCCTATCTAACACAGCTTTGTGGATTTGTGATGGAATAGTCTGTGCATACTTACCTGACTAAATGAGACCAATTTTTAGAGTGACTGGAAAGGAAAGGTTAAAAACAGGCAGGAATCAGAATTACATTCATTTGCAATTATAAATATATTACATCTACCATAAACGCCAGGCATGTGAGAGAAGATGTTTCAATTAAATTTTTTCTTTTCCTACTAATGACAGCCCTTTATTGATCTAAGGGGATTTTAGAAATATTTTGATTCTGTTCTCTGTTAATGTCAATGTAACCCTTTCTCATTTTCACAAACAAATATGAAAAATATCTGACTGTATTCAGAAGGTTCCCCATTTGCTTTGCACGTTTCTGGTAACTTTAGAAGACCTCCACCAACTGATCCAGAGATGCAGGCACACAACTGTCTCCTGCACAAGGGACCTTAGCTAGCACCCACATTGACTTCTGTTGCCTTTGGTGAAAGGTATCTTGGAGAACAGATGCAGAGGGCTTCCGATGAGGTTCCACATCTCTGTAGACAGAAAGGTTATTTGCATGTTTTAGTGAGCATAACATCTTCAGCTTTCATCTTCCGATCTTCTTTTCTTTCTCTGTTGTTCAATTTCTTTTTTTTTCTCCTGTCAATCACTATCAGTAGCATGGGAAAGTTTTAGGTTCAGGGGTAATGCCAAAGGCATGTTTTATGCTGTTTTGCACTGGATATGCACCATCTTCCTGTGTCAGCCATGGTACTGCTATGTTTGTGTCTGGAAGGAAATTGATCTTGTAAAGGTGTAATTTAAGATAAACAAGAAATAGAAGAACAATCATTTGAGTGGCTATCTTACGAGGCATCCTAGGATATTACTGCAAGATTTTCATGCCTCTTAAGTGCAACAGCCAGAACACTTATCTTTGATTGCGTGTCATTCATGTGCACAAAACAAGACAGGCAGTGGAAAGGGAGAACGATGCACAAGGTGTGATCTAAAGTATTTCATTTTTGCGACATGTCTTGATTTTAAATTCATGCATAGAGCAGCATGTGGCTTACTTTCAGTTCCGTGTAATTATCAAATGAGCCTTGCACAGGAGCCAACAACAGTAATCAGACAGTCAATTACTTACTAGTTCCTCTGCTTGCATTTGCATCTCTTTTTCTGTGCCATGTTACAAGAAGTTTCTGAGAGGATTCTCAGAATATAAGAAATAAAATGAGGGGTGAGAACTTTGACTTTCATTTTCATTGAATCCAATGGAGTTGTTTTGAATGTTTGCTCTCAAAGGTAAGTTTGTGGGCAGGGAGAGAAAATGAGAATGTAGAACTTCTGGTGATTCTCTTCTCAGGAGAAAATTTGGTATGCAGTAAAGCACTTGGTATGGAAAAAGCTCGGGAGTACCTGGCAGTTATTGACTGTCCCTTTTGTTGTGACATGTTGCCCCCTCCCCTTGAACTGATAGCTAGCAGGAGTGACTGAATACACATGGCTTTTGTAACACAGTGATAAATTGGTGGACAGTTGGACCATGATGGCTTCAAGAGTTACGTGTTCGCCATCAGTGCCCCAAGGCCATTTATGTTCTGTGTCAGTAGGGTGCATCTGAATACCATATGTCACGAAGACTAATGTCCTCACTCTTCCTTCTAATGGGTACGGCAGGCACTGCACGCTTGGAAATTTCCGTGCCTGCCTCCGAGATAAACAGTACCAGGGCCAGCTAATTGTGTGTGTTGTTAAACACCAGGACTGCTCACTTGTAAGGTAGATGCTGACAATTAAAGAGAACCGTCAAAGGGCTGTGCAACAAAAATCTCTTTTTCTGAAAAGGGGTTTGGGGCTAACAAGTGAGGAGGCTCTTACCCAGACTGCTTGCTGCTTCGCTATTAGAGGGAAGTATAGGTGAGGGACAGGAGTTGAAATGCCGTAATTTTAAGAACATTACTTACTCAGCTGCAGAGGTCAGCCCAAGAAAGCAGTCAAAAGAATTGAATTTTTCTCCTAACTGGAACTGAAAAAGTCAGGTTTTAAAAGTGTACAGTCAGCTAATATAGTGTGCAAAATCCTTTCTTGGCAAGAAGTCAGACTGCCATGTGTATACTTCAAAGACCAGGAGATCCTGGTGCTGTATGTGTATGAGTAAGCTAAGTATTACAGAGCAAGGCTGTTGGGTGAACACTGTGTAGCACATATTGGGTGGAGTCAATTACAGGGGTATGCTCCCAATGTAATGAATTTCTGGAATGAATTAATCTCTGAGCTGACAAAGTTAAATGCTGCTACCTGCATTTTTGCAGGCTTTCCCCTTCTTCCACTTGTTTTTATTGTGGTGGATTTAATGGAGTTCAAGGTAAACAAAGCAGTTTGTTGCCTTATTTCAGAAGCTGAATGCCTGTGGCTGCTGGTTGAATGGCTAGTGTTGTAAATCAAAACAAAAAGGCAGCAATGCAAAGAATAAGACAGATTACAGACACATTTATTCTATCTTTTGGTGAGATTCAGGGAAAGGCTGACCATATGGTAACTGCTATGACTATGGCTCTGTTCCTCGATATGTTTAGGAGTGCCAAAATGACTGCAGCATAGATGAGATTTTCATCTATTGACATTCATTCTTTCATTGAAATGTATTGGTTAAAAAAGGATGGGGGATGGTTGAATTTATGGAGCAGAGAATGACTGGTATTTGTTCTTTAAACAGAGAAGCTAAAATCTGGGAGGGCAGGACAGTGTCCGTGCAAATGGAAAGAACAGAAACCAGCTGGAAAAAGAGGTGGTCGTTTCCAAGCCAGGTCAAATGTACAAAGGCTCGTATTACATAGTCTGACGTATTTGCATGTCTGTACTAAATGATTCTGGATTTTTAGAGTATATTTAGCACGTGAGACAAAGTTTCCCATGTTGAGTACCTGTATTTGTCAAATGCTTGAGCAAATAGCAAAGAATGAGTAGAAAAGACCAAAAACACACATGCACTGGAGAGGTTAGAATCAAAACAGATCAGGAATATCTGAATGCTGTTATAAATTTGTTAGAAAGCTGTGTTTCTGGAACAGTGCTCTCCCTGAGATGTAAATTCACAGTTTAGAGAACTTAACTTTCAGAACATCCCACCAGTGTACTATGGTATCGTAGACTTTGAGTTAACTCCTTCCACTGCCCTTTATGTTATTGTTCTAAAAGAGAAATATTTTATTACATAGTGACTGTTTCACTACCACCCGTTCATGATTTGTACTGTTTCTCTTATTCTTCAAAGCGTTTTCTAGCTTTAAAGAAGCTTCTTCAGACCAAGCATTATAGGTCTTTATCTCACATTATTGCTGCTGAATAAAAAAGATTAGGGTTGATCAGGTCAGTAAATCAGTGTTGTAATTGAGAGTTGGACAAAAGTTCATTTCCTATACATTTGTTTTAAACATTAGGATGCTGCAGCTGAGCTATGGAACAAGATGCTACAATCTACAGCGTATTCCTGGTGTTTTGTTTTATTTTGTTTTCTCCCACGTACTGATGGGTGATTTTGCATTTCTAGTCTGCATTTATTAGTCCCCAGATTGATTTTTGGAAGCTGAAGACAAGCTGTCCTCCTGGTTTGGCGAGTAGAAGTGCATAGCAAAAGGTAAGAAGGTAGCAACAAAAAGCTAACCAGCTCCTGGAATCTTAATGGTATAGGCCCAAAGGGGGACATTCACAGCTTTAGGTGAAACAAAGATCTATTTTAATGGTAGGTTATAGTTATGATTTCCCTCACATGCATGATCTTGCAGTTTAGCCACTAGTCCTGTGGGGCTGAGTGATGAGTGAAGAGTTTACAGTCCATTAGCAGGCTATGGCCACCATTTTATTCTCTAGAGCCTGTGGTAAGATTTCAGTTCTGTTCCCTGCTGCTATTCAGTTTTGCTCTTGGGTGTGTATGGTAATGTGTGACTAGCCAAGTGCGGGCAGCCCTCAGCCTGAGGACCTTCCCTGGAGAGATGTGCAGAGCAGAGGGTGTGATGTGCCGGGACTGATGCAGATCAAAGAATCATTGAATCACAGAATGCTTGGGGTAGTAAGGTATCTTAAAGACCATGCACTTCCAACCCCCTGCAATGGACAGGGTTGCCATCCACTAGATCAGGCCGCTCAGGGCCTGGTTGCTGAGGAATCACATTTCTATAGGGTGTAATGGATTTGTGTGTTTACACGGGAGCCCTGATGTGGGAGGCTGATGCTGAACGTGGAATGAAGCCCACTAGCACGCTACAATTCTCTTCTAGGGAGTCTGTCAGCTTCCATCAAATTAATCAAATTTCTCCCAGTTTAAGCCAGAAGGCTGGGGATCATATGTTTCCAGATTGTAATCTTCCAGTTCATCTCAACACTTCATACCTGGTAGTGCTCAGGTTGAAAATATTATTGTCTGAAATAATGTGATGCCTGATTTGAATTATTTTTGAGAGAGTGTTGGTTTTGTTTCCGTGATTCATTCTAATCTTGCTTCCCGAGATAAATGGGTTTTTGTGTAATAGGTGCACTGATTAATCCATGGTACACATCTGCTAACAGATGCCTTTGCAAGTCAGGCTAATTTGTTGAGTAAGTGGCAGATTTCTGATTGGAATCTCCTTTCTCTGGCAGAGGGTAGTAATTGTATTTGAGTGATATGGATAAAGGTGGGTTAAGTGGATCTCCTTGTTGCTTTTTAATGAGCTATAGATGGAGAAAAAAATTGACTTTCTTGGTAAACCCTGCTTGTTCTCTATGGCATCTAGCAGTCCTTTTGAAGGAGAGCTCATTTCAAGATACAGTCAGTCAGGTACTTGTATTTTCTCATTCTCAACCTGAAAAAGTTGAAAGATCTTTAATATTCTTTGTAATTTCTTATGGGTTTATTTGGAAATTTTTCCATTGTACTTCTATTTTTTTTCTCCTTTTTCCCATAATAAAATTTGAATTTGGAAATGTGTGTGAACTTGAAGAAGCAGACTTAATGATCGTCTCATCTGGCTTTCTAAAATAGTGCAAGGCACTGAGTCAGTTCTTGCCACTAATAAGTTGCGTCATTTTGCCAGGATCACAGTGTTCCAGACTTAAAGCAAATAGTTCTGACAGTGAAAAACCAGTTGTTACCATATATATGCATACGCGTGGAGATGCATGCACACAATACAATGTCTTCCTATCCAAAGATGATGGTTAATCTTGTTATTTGGGAGTAATGAATTAAAAAGCACCAGCTTATTCCAGTTTACTCTGGGCTTCACTTTCAGCAAGGGAGGAGATCTCAAACAAAGAAATTTGGAACATGGTGTTCTTAAAGATGATTTTAAGCATAAATGAGGAAAAATGTAGAGCCATTGTATGAAAAAAAGCAGGGGACTCACCAGAGTAATTTTTTATTGTGATTTTATTTCCAGCTTGTTCATGTATTATCTTTTAGATCCAATTTTGAAGTGATTTTTGTCCTACTTCTGAGTTCTGTTGCAATGCTGTAAGGTAAATTCTGCAGCAAGCCACATGTGTTTTCCCTCCTGGTTCTGCGCAGATGTTCACTGTGCTGAACGTTTGATATGTTGATTTTGCAGACTTTATCAAATGGGAATGAAAAGCACCATTTTTACCCTGATTATTTTATGTCTGTTTGTCTTCTTATGCTTTGCCAGCAAACCTGGTCGGTTTTGCCATCAAGATTTCATCAGGCTAAGTAAATAGCAATGTTTTAATGGCCCCACTGGTAGAAGCTTCCCTTCAGATGGGAAAAGCAGGCTGCAAGGAGAAGCCAGCAGCATGTGACATGGACAGACACTACAGCTGTGCAGGGACTCACGGCCAGAGGGGTTCAGTTGCTGAGAGAGGCTTGGAGAGGCTGGGGAGCTGGGGCTGAGGCAGGGGCAGGGCAGTGCAAGTGGCTTCACTCTGAATTCTCTCCATGAAGAGTTAGGTTTAGGGCTTCAGGAGCCTGGATCTTCTTGCACTGAGGTAGCCAGACCCCAGGGCTTCCGTGGCTTTCTTCCCCAAGTCTTTGGCAATGCTGACCTCCTCACCTTACATTTCTGCTTTTTCCCACAGGTTTAACAGAGAAGTCTGTGCAGAAGGGACCACCAAACGAATCTTGAGATAATTGCTAAAAGCAAATGAAGGGTTGTTTTTTTTGTTTGCTGTTTCAAATCATCTTTGCAACTGCTGGGCTTTTGTTATTAATAAATTAGCAGGAAAATCTCCAGTAGCTGTTCTCATTGTGACAGTGTTGAGAGGTGAATGTTAAACAATTAAAGGAGGAAGAGGTTGTAGAGGGGCGTTGGTGATGGCTCTGGAGCGCAGGAGCTGAGCTAGAAGGCAGGGGCTGGCATTTGTCAGGTTACTGTAACCCTATACTTTTGAGAGTTCTGGCCTGCATGCTTAGAAGTCCTGTAGCTGCCTTTGGTTGTACTTTCTACATATGAAGGTTTTAAAATAAGTAAATAAATAAGGAGAAGAAAGATAAAAAGGCGGCTGACCTGTACAGCAGGAGCACTGCGGGGAGGTCAGTGACCTGCTTCTTTCAGCAATTAGCTTAACTGTCAGGGTTCAAAGGAGGGTAAGGTGGTAATCAATACAAACATTTAGTATCAAGGAAAAGAGAACTTTCCAAGGCTGCTCCGAAAGTAATGCCTCCTATTTTATTATGTTGGCCCATGATGTCAGATGCGTATGTTGGTGGTATGGCAGTAGAGGTTGAACCTTCCCACCAATACTCTGTTATGTTTTGTTGCACTTCAACAGATGGCAGCGGAGGGACAATGTGACAAAAGGTCATCTGACATAGAAGCGTTTATGAAGCAAAGGTGTGTCACTGAATTCCTCCATGCAGAAAAAGTGGCACCCATTGACATTCATTTGCACTTGCTGAATGTTTATGGAAACCAAACAGTGGATGTGAGCAAAGTGAAAGTTGGATTGCGTGGGCAACATTTTTCTAGCAATGGCGCTGTCACAGCAGCTGTAAAACAGTGAGTCACCGTCATTAGTGCAGATTTTACAAGTGCAACATACATGCTCACTGTCAAAAATGCATAGATAATGGTGACAACTATGGCAAAATAGTGTTCTGTAGGTGAGAATTTGCTCTATCAAATAGTGTTATTGTGCTCTTTGTATCTGTTGTGATTTTCATGGAAATAAATAGGAGGCATTAGTTTTGGAGCAACCTACATAAAGATCTCTCCACCTCTTTAGTAATAAAAAAAATATTGAGAAGTGGACTTACAAACATCTTGATTTGGAGACAGATTTGCTGTGTGGTAAATCTCCGTGGCCACTCAGTTGGTGACAGCTAGTAAAGTATGGGCACCAGGGTAGCAGTGATTTTGTCACTGAGATGTCACAGTGGCAGAAGGACAGCAGTGGCTGTGCCACCAAGGCTTCCCTGTGGCTGGCAGGCAGGTAGGGCAGCGTTACATACGTGTCAGTGTGACAGGTCAGCAATGTCTGTGTTACTTTAGTTCCACAGTAGGGAAAAGGGTGTCACATATCGGACTGGAGAGCAGTAGGTCCTGTGTCACCATGATAGTCACCTCAGCCCATATGCTTATACAGTCTGCACAAAAAAATCCATGTTTTTTCTTGTCTGACATGGACTACCTTCACTTATTATCTGTGTGTGGAAAAACAATTTAATGGTACATTTCTCCATGTTGATGTTTGATGTCTTGAACAGCTGAGCTGCCTGGATCAGCAACTAATTGCTCTGCTTTCTCATCAAGGTAAGAAATCCAAAGAGAGTGACCTCTGAGAAATGGGGCTTGCACATCTACTTGGGTTCAGTGTAAGCCATACAGAACGTGATTATTCCCAGCTCCTACAAGTGGCAGGATGATGCTCTTCCAGAAGGTATTTGATCTGCTGCAGCGTGACTGGTCTTGTGCTCTGATGCTCTGTGTAAAAGTCTTAGAAAATCCTTCAATGATAACAGGATTTTAAGGAGAATAAGAAAGTCTGTCATAGTTAAGACTACTGAAACAGCAAAGACTTGACAGATAGATTCAGGTTAGATATGAAACATATATTTTGCATGGTTGTTTGATTGGACTCATTTTTCAGTTCCTTAGTTGGCAAAACTGGACAGCATAACTCAATACAAACATGAGAAGTTTTGATAGAAAAGAAACAGCTCCACTTTCCCAAGCAGGTATATTATGGATTATTGTGATATTTACTTCAAGTGATGGCATTCCATAATTACAAAGCAACAGTCTTTGTGTAGATTGTATATATTTGTTAATATATACTTGTTATACTTGTGTACATTTATTTAACTTTTCCTAAACTATTTTCTTCTTAAACTTCCTTTTAAACTGAAGATATTTCGTCACTATTACTTTCCAGTAGTCATTGAGATTTTTGGGCAAAATAGCCAATTTATATAGCAAATCTCAGACATTTGTAGTATGAGTGTGATAGTGGTTCCGCACAGAAAATAGAGCTTAAATAATCCTGCTTTCCATTATGGAATAAAATGAAAAGTTACAGTATTTATGCTGAATTATTTATATGGGTTTGTATGGCTGGAAAGAGATACAGCTTCTAGGTATTTTTTGTGCACTGTGATATCTTGCTAGTGAATATTGATGGTTGCCTTCTTTGTATGGAAAATACATTAACTCGCGATAAAAGGTCACAAAGTAATTTTTTTTAGCTCTTCTTCTTTTTTACAATTGGGAAAGAGCGTTTGTATAAATCATGGTTTTTACTGTTTATGCTAAGAGCTTTTGAGCCTATTGACTGTTTGCAGCCAAACTGATCAGACAATAGAAGTGAATGGAATTCATTTGCTACCAGTTCTGTAGGGAAAATGGTGTCCGGGCAAAGGATAGAGAAAAAGACACATTTCATCCCTCTCATGACTGAAGGTAGAAACAGAAAATGACCTCAGCTTGAGTATTACATGAGATCATCCGTGTGGGACAGAGATGTTTAAGTCTCTTGTCACTAGGCTTTGCAGCATATGCACCAAGAGATACAAGAGATTGCAGACAGATTTCCATAGCAAAGGGCACTCACTTAGCATTAGGGAAAACTACTTGCTCATGGTGAAAGGGTATGGTGGGAGGTCGTGATTCTGAGGCAGAACAGTGTTCAGAAGTAGCAATGTTGTGCAGAATTGCATCTGGCTGTTGCTGAGTTAGCAGGAAGTACTCATGGTGTTATCATTAGAGTGGATTTACACACTTGACCCAAAATTATCTGTTTTCAAAGAGCAGCCTTTCAGTGTGGCAGAGTGCAGGAAGTTATTTATTGTACAGCTGTTTTAAATTGAAACTTTGAGGATAATAGGACAATTCTCCATCTCCTCCCATCCCCCTCAAGTTGTCATGCAAGAGCACATTTTCCGTGACTCCATTCTTGTTTGAACATCAGGATATTGCATAAGCCTCTCTTGGGGAAAAGAGAATATGTAGAAGAAGAAATTGACCCACAAGGGCTGTGAAGTGCAGCTTCACATACAGTGTCAATAAAGAAGAACACTGGGGGTGGGGGGTAAATAGTGTGGTCATTTGAATGTTTTAATTAGTGGAGGCGGCAGCATTCAGTTCCAGGTTCTCACGCTGCTTTCTGCACAATCATGGGTGTATCTCGTAGCCTCTCTGTTCCTTGCTCCTGCTTTCATATAGAGCTTTCCTTTTCTCTCATGGTTAAAATGTCATGGGCTGCAGGAAGACAAGATAGGAAAGTGCAATGCAGATTTGTTTGCTGTTGTTTTCATTTTATTTGTCTTTACCTGTGAAAATTTAAGTGAAGTTGGTGAGGAAAAGAGAAAATATAAATAACCAGGCTAAGCTGTTAGGTAGCTTATGCAAACTACACAGTGCACTTCAGAGGAGTAGCTTTGGTGACAATATCATATGACAAGTTTCATCCTAGACAAGAGAACTTTAACATTCAGTACATTTACATAACTGATGCTGAGAGCAAGCATTCCTCGGTCACCCTGCATCCCTGTCAAAATAATCTGGAATTCTCAGTGTTGCACAGTTTCAGGTGATGCTGTCCTTTGCTGTGTGATCTTTGGTTCAGTGCTGCAGTTGAAGTCAGTGGCTCTGTTCATTTCAGTGACAAGTAAAGTAAACATCTTTGGGCTCTTGTGAATCAGAAATTATACTTTTGAATTATTTTACCAACTGCTTATGCATAATTTCCCCTTCTCTGCCTGAAATGTCATCATCTCTGAATTGGATGAAGCAGTTCTTCAGTAGCCTGTAGTAGTGGAAGTGCAAGTGGCAGGAAGAGCAGGCTGTGGTCTCTCATCGTAGTATGGCCAGGCCAGTAAAGAAGGCATACAAACAAACATATGCTTTTCATGTAGGTGTGAACATATGCTATATCCTTAAGAAAGAAAATGGCACCTCTGCTACATGCTCTCAAAAGCAGAACTGGCCACTCACGCATCTTGCCTGTTTGTAGACCATTGGGAGGGAGCTGCAGCAGTATCCCCTTGGAGGCAGAATGGTGGTGGTGAAGGTGAACCGAGTGAGGTTTAGTTTGGTCTTTTCTGTCAGGAAACCAAATTATTTGGGTAACAAGAAGTCTCGGTTTTCTCGTCTATCCTTTGTCTTTGTCTCTTTTATTCTGGAGCGCTCTATAGAAGCCTGGCCTGTGGAGCAAAAGAAGAGAGCACACTGCAATCCTTTATAACCCTCAAAATAGGAAAGTGTGAAGAGAAGTGACAAATAAACAGGGACATGATTACACTAAAAGGGCTCATTTCTTTTCAAGTGCAAATGAATGGGATCAGTTACCCAATAAGCCCTGGCCACCTGCACAGCACTTAAAAGGCATATTTACACCATTGTGAGAATCAGCGCAGATAGTGAAGTATCAACAGAGGCTTCATTGATTTTGTGTCTAGTTTCAGGAGGGAAAACAGACCTTTTAAAAGATGATGTCTGTTTGAGACATTATCTTATCATATTGTTGAAGAATGTCAACTGTCAAATTGAGGGAAGATTGTCTCTTCTTTTGAAAGGTATCTCTCCTTAAGAGCCAGTGAGCTACAGCTTGACTACATGGTGAAGAAAAGGGAGCAGCCTGAGAGAATCTAGTACTATAAATCATTTACCTGAGATAAAATGTTGATAAGCATTGTGGAGAAATCACCTCATTGTTTTATTATTCTAGTTAATGTGAGCTGGCACTCTGAGTTTATTGCCCCTGCAATTAGAGTTTATGGAAGTTCCTCAAAGGGATGCCCTTGAATCTGATACTTAGTGACTGCTCCCTCTGCTGGTGTAACAGCCTGTAACTGGAGCAATTCAGTTTCTCACCTAAATATTTGTATACAACCAATATGTATCAGGCTTCAAATTGACTGCTGCAAAACAACAGTTTTAAAAGCCAAAATAGGCTAATGTAACATCTTTGTGCTTAGGAGAGGAATTGGAAAACCACGGGATAGGAATTATTCTGAGGTAAATATGCTTACTAACACGCATAATCCCTGCAGAAGTTGTTTTTCAAAACCTTTAAGTCCAAGACTTGGGCTAATGATTTTTTATCTTTTTTTCCAAAGTGAAAGGGAAGATTTTGTCTCGTAGTTGAGATTCCAGCACATGAGTATTTTTCAGAGAACCTCAGCTACCATGAGACTTTCTGTAGAATTGAAATCAGTGAACATTGAAGAAAATAAGGAATTTGCAGCGTGACTTCAGATTGTCTTTTGGGATTACCATGGATTTTCAAACCTGCATTTCATTGAAATGGTGATTTTTGAGAGGAGTGCATCAGATCTTCATGACAGCTAACAGTATGAAATGGAAGGTGCCTGAAATCAAACAGCGGCAGATTAGGAAACTGGGGGTTTTGAAACAAATTGCTTCCTGTTTTCATAAACGAAACCTAAAAATCTGACGTAAGTTAAAGGTCTTCTGATATGAAACAACCACGAAAGAAGTGTAAGCGCTTGCTTCTCTGTCTTTTGGCACTGGTTGAATTTTTGCAGGTGTTGAGCCTATGGCATACCCAGGGGAGGGCACACTATAGCATGTGCATGATGTGCTTCTGGAAAGTATGGCATGTTCCTCTGGCAGAGTTTCTTTCCCTGTCTACTTCAACTATACTTATTTTGGTACACTGTAGTTCCGTCCACGCTTGCAGGACATGCATTTTATTCTGAATTTTCATATTGCCAATAGAGAATTATAGCAGCTTCTTTGCCCACTCCTTATATACTTGCTGAAGTCTTAAAGCTTTGTATTAAATCAAGGATCAAAATACTTCTGGTCAAGAAGCGTGGGTTTTGGGTCTGACTTCAAACCTGTCTGACAACAAGAGACTAGCCACAGAGTCTTAAGTTGTAATGTATTGTCAGACCGGTTCTTCTCTTCTTCCACCCTTCTGCTATTATTATTTTTTTTCCCTAAATATTTTAAGCAACAACATGTGCTTAAAACAATTTTTGTTTTAATTTTGATCTTTTTGAGGCAAAGTAATGTGAAAGCAACATGCTTTTTGTCTGTTTTGATCATAAGTTTTTATGGGGTACAAGGCTTTATCTCTTCCAAGCACATGGTGTACACCTTGTACGCTAATGAGAATCATTAACTTGAAATCATTGTAAAAAAGGTTATCTTCAACAGAGATAGGTGAGGAGTCAAAAGGATGGAAACACTGCAAAGGAACATTTTAAGTAGATCATTGATAATCTTTTTTTATGGACTTGATTGAGTAAAAACTGAATACTTTGGCCTTGAACCAGACGAGCTCAGTAACTATGAGTGTAAAGCTCAAATGTAAAGAAATGAAGACTGCAGTGATTTCGGTAAGGTTTTCTTTCCTTGCTTAAATTTGAGCACCTCCTTATGTGGTTTTGTGGACTGTGGCCCCTCTTGGGTAAATTTTGGGGAAGGGAATCATGGGAAACTGCAAATGTCTTAGCTCTGTTTGCCTGACATTTGGTTGTCCTCTGGCATATCCTAAATGGACTTCTTGCTTTGTCCCCATGTCCTCACTTGAATAAATCTGTCCTAAAACTGGTGAAACAGTTTAGTTTTTGCAGACAGAAATTCATTCCTGGTCATGCTTCACTGGAGTTCCACAAAGAGTGAAGTCGTGCCAGATGTTTTCTAGCATGTCCTTCTCATAGGTCAGATGATCTTCCTGTGTGCTCAGTTAGTACCAAAGTTATTCATTCCCAGATGTTTTCCTAATAGCAACCTTGTCATTTGTGACCTCATACCTACCAATATTTGTGTTCTCAGCCTAAAACATGAAAGACTGAAAATTTAGATTTTACCAATAATTCTTCCTTGGGGGGGAAAAAAAAAAGTCATAAAATGTACGGGTTGGTTCATTAAAAAGAAATAACTTAGATTTCCAAGGTTAACTTTTCTGTTAGTTGTTGTAATAGCATATTTTTTGTATTGCCGTGCATGTAAATAAATAAAAATTAATGTTTTTATTTTAGGAATAAATGGACTCAAAATTATCCAGAGGATGTAAAATGTAATAGAAGACAAAGAAACAAATACAGTAGTCTACAGTGTAAAACTTAATTTCTTTTTTTCATAATTTTATTATTTGTTCAGTAATGGAAATATGATGTGGGTTAGTTTCCCAGAAAAATCTCCAATTTCCTCATAGACATTCTGTGATGTAACTCAGATTTGTCACAAACTGGCCTATTTTCATCATGCTGTTTAAGCGTAGCCCTAAGTTTCTTCTTTGTAAAAGAAGTTATTGCAAAACTGCAAAAGATTAAGAAAATAAAAATAAAAATGTCCTTAGCTTGTGTAGTTCTTGGTGGCTTAGTGAAAGTGTCCTAACTCTAAGCTGTAGTTTTTTAAGAGGAGAGGCGCTCAGTGAAGAAGGGGAGAGAAGACTGAATCACACAGGGAATAACTAGTAATTTTTCTGAGATTCCTCTTCAGTAACCATTGATGTTTTCCATGGCCATGAGTTGGCATTCCTAGGTCTGACTGTACCAAGCATTTTTCAGCAGAACACAACACATTGTGGGACAGAGCTGGCAGCCTCTAGCCTAGATTCTGCTGGCATCTTAGGCAAACTGAAAAATGTGGCAAACCAAAGGTGAGATAAAATATGTGAAGAACAGATTTTGTAGGTTCTGGAATCTTAGGAAACTGGGTGTTTAACTCTTTTGATCAGGCTTGCCTTTGATTGTAGGGAATCAGTGTTGGTTTATAACTGGACTTAAGGTTATAGTCAAGTACATGTTAGGATGTTGGACTTAATTTCCTCCTGAGGTCCCGTCCCATTAGCATCTTTCTCTTATCCTATTATATATTATATATATATTATATATGTTATAAATATATGTATTTGAAACAGAAATTCTGTGATCACTAAGGTCTTTTTGTGGCTATTGAAGAAGTCATTTACTGGTATTTCCATTAAGATGAAACATCTAAACGTTGCGTGCATTCTCTCTTAGTACCCTGATAATGCAAAAAATACTGCTGTGTGTGACTGGTTAGGTTTTGTTTCAGTAAGCTCGTGGAGGATTTCTTCTCTTAAGAGTTTAGATCTACTCACTAGTTAGTGGCAACTTCAGCTGTACACCAAGGGAACGTGTTCTTCATACTTAAAGGATAATACGGAGGAAATGTATTTCAGGCCCACATCAGAAAACTTCTTGTGAAAACCAGTGCAGCTTCTTGTTGTATTGAAAGTTGGGAATCCTCTAGAAAAGATATTTTGAGAGTTTATCTTCTAGAGATCTAGCTGATCTGGTGAACACGAGGAAGAAAATGTAGACTAAAAGCAGATAAAGTTTCAGTCTGTTTTGAAAACAACTGAAATGGAAATCACGGTTTTGTTTTTTCCATGACTAAAATACGTACTCTCAGGGCTGTCGCATAAGCATGTGATACGAGAGAGTCTGTGAGCTATATCCGCTGGATCCAGAGGCTCAAGAAGTCAGAACTGGTAATTGATTTTGCATGTGCTTTTATTTTTTATTTTTTGGATAACAGCACTGTGATAGCTCCCTTAGCTCTTTGTACATAGGTTAAATGTGTTTGAGTGGGTCCCTCACATCTTTTGTACTTGCCAGTGATCTTTCAGAACATTATGAAAATGGAAGAGGCAGTTGTGTGAATTAAGGCTTAAATGAATAGCAGAATTAGGAAGGACATTCTTGTCATGACAATTACTTCTTACAAATGGATGCAGTGATATCAAGCAATAAAACTTAGAGTTTTTTCCTCTACTCAGTGCTGATGCTGTTTGTTAAGTAGAGAGTGTAAGGAAGCGTAACACAAAAAGCGCCTAGTAGGTTACACTGGGATCTGAGGACCCTGAAGCTATCTTTCCTTGTGATTTCCTGTCAGTGATGAATTCTCCTCATATCATCCTGCCTTTCCTCCTTGCACTTTACTAATCTGCATCAAAATAAAATCAGATCGGAGGCTTGCAAACTCTGAAAGCCATCCCACAAACTGTCCAGGCATTGCTTTGGTCTGACACATCTCACCTGTTCTAGTGTTTCTGGTTCACATGCACATCTCAGTATTTCAGTGAGAGGAAAGAAAATGTATGTTCATTGAAGAAAAACTAGGAAAAAAAGAACTGTATTTCAAAATATCTGGTGAGATTACTAGGAACAGTTGAGCAAAAGTTTTAAATGGGCTTGATAGCAGTGTTGTAAACCATAGACTGGAGGTATTGCTGCTTCATGTCAGACAGATGGTGACTGGCAAACTGACCGCCTAAGAGAACAAACTGGCCAATACTATGCAATTAGATCAATATTTGGTAATTTATTTTTTGCATCATAAGGACGCTTCATGATTTATTTTTGAATTTGTTCATGTAAACAAAAATTCTTACAGTACATAAAGTAAAAGCATCATTACACTGGACTCATTCTTTCTCTGCCTATAGGTATAAATAGAATGATGACGTCTTACTCTCTGGGTTCTGTGCATCATTCAAACAGTACGTCTGCTTTCCAGGTCGTAAAGCTTCCCCCACACGTGCTTTTTTGTTGAGCACTGTGACTGCTCAAGAACACAGAATTCTTTGCAGCTGAAGGTAGTACCTTACTGCAAGATGGCAGCAGGATACAAAATAATGAAAGTAGTAATTTAATTCAGAATTGTAAGATTCCTAACTTCAGTTTCCTTCTAGAGTTGACTCATAGATGATGTTGGATTTGAGGGGGATATGTAATTTTATTTTTCCTGTGGTTGTTCTTGTAAGTTTTACTGAAGGGTGTGGTAGCTATTACACAGGAGCAGTGACTATATCCTGGTGGTGGTTTCACCCTGATCCCTGATGGGCAGCTGAATTCTACCAGACCACTTTCTTATTTGTCCTCCTCGAAGGGAAAGGGAGAGAAAATACAATAGAGGTCTCAGTAGTTAGATAAGGGTAGGGAGATCACTCGCCAGTTATCATCACGGGCAAAACAGACTCAGTGCAGGGAAAGTAATTTATTGTCTTTTGCTAACAGACTACAGCAGTGAGAAAGTCAAAGTAAACTAAAAGAACCTTCCTTGACATAAACCCTACTCTACCGCTCTACCCTCCCGAAGAGGGGTAAAGGGAATGAAGAATGGAGCAGTGGTCACTTCACAATGCTTCATCTCTGCTGCTCCTTCATGGTCACTCTGCCTCTGCCCAACCATGGGCCCGCCCCACAGGTGGCAGCTCTGGCCCAGGGCTGCTCCTGCTGGGGTACCCATGGGCTGTGGCTCCTTCAGACCCCATTCTCTGCTGCACGGCAGCCTCCTCCATGGCTTTGTGGGCTGCAGGGGCACAGCCTGTTCCTCTGTGGGCCTCTCCTGGGCTGCAGGGAGCTGCTGCTCAGCACCTCGAGCACCTCCTGCCCTTCTTGGTGCCTTGAAAGGCTGCTTCTTTCAGTTTCTTACTCCCCTCTCCCAGCTGCTGTTGCACAATTATTCCCTTCCTTAACTCTGCTCTTCCAGAGCACACCCAGTGTGGCTCATGGCTTGGCTGTGGCAGTGCCAAGTCTTTGGAGCAGCTGGAGTTGGCTGTCGTCTGACATGGGGCAGTGCTGGGTGCTGCTCACAGAAGCCTCTCTTGCAGCCTCCTGCTAGCAAAACCTTGCCTCAGCACCATACAGAATAGTAGAGTTGTCTTCAAAACAGATTTTCTTGAGGAAATCGTGATACTAACTGTCATAGAATCTGAAGAGAGATGTTATAAAATTCCAGTCCAGTTGATGAGATTTTGGAGGCTGAGAACTAGGCCTGCTGATGACTAAGAGTTGAATCATGCCGGGTTTCCCCTTAGATCAAAGAAACAGGTCTGTGGCTTCCTGGCCCTTCCAGTGCTCTATACCCAGCAGAAATGATTGAATTTCTAGTAAAGTCTCTTGACATTTCTCTGCGATGTTAAATCACTCTGAGAAACCTTTTTTTTGAGTGCTTTGTAATAAGGTTGTTTCAGTATGAATGCTTTTTCTTTTATCTCACACTGAGATCTGTTTCTTCATAGAGCAAGGGTTTGGACTGGATGAACTCTGGAGGTCTCTTCTAATCAAAATTATTCAGTGATGTTTTTGAATAGACAAACTGCTGACAAACTGCTCCCAAACAAGTGGTAGCACTGTTTACCATAAGTACATGCAGGGCATATCGATGCAAAAGCCTGTGCTCTAAGACTAAAAGCTGAAAATCTTATTTAATCATGCAATTCACATCTTTAATAAAAGCAAATGAGTTCATTTTAATGAGTGGGACAGAGCCAGCTGGAGGCTGGACTGTTCTGCCACATCTGCTGAAAGGAGATTGAGGTAGTGATGGGATTTCAAAGACATCAGTTTTAAATAGCAAGTGTTGCATTGGATATTTGTGGTGCCACTTTAACATGTGATCTAGACAATACTTTTCAGCACAGAATATTTTCCTTTGCCACAGCATACTTGAAAGGTCATTTACAACTTAGTAAGTACTTTTAGACTTGAAGTTGAAAAAGAAGGTTACTAGATTCCTTTACTTTCCTGAAGAAGCCATTTTTATTTACTAGCTATCAGTGTTTTTGTAGCTTAACTTCTTCCCCATGCTAGCTTCAAGGGAAAGTAATTTAATTGTTGTTTCTAAACAGACATACTTGAGAAAAATGTAGCCAGGCAGATTAAAAAAAAATCATTTGATGTTCTGTTATGTGCTTGTAAGGCAGTATCATCTTCCTGCCCTTCCTGTCACTTATCAGTTGAAAACTTCATTTGGTGAACTGAAAAAGTTGTGTGTGTATCATTTTCTTTTTAGCACAAAATCAATGTGACAATAAATACATTAGCCTAAATAAGTGAGCAGCTGTTCTAAGGCAAGGTCTTGGCACACAAATATTGTAATGACGTACAGAGACTAATATATGTACACCTAGAGAAATGTCCATGTAATTCTTTACCCCGGAGCTCACAGGAAAAAAAATCTACTTGTTATCGTGGTCGCTGTTTGTAATGATAGTGTTGGCCAAAATTTTCCACACAATACTTCCTTTAGCTTGTTTGTATAACATCCTCTCTACCTTTTCAGTTCTGTGAAGGTTTTGCTCCTAAAGAGATCCAATGCAAAGAATTTAGTATGTGGGTTTTTTTTTGCTAATAACTGTCAAATCAATAACAGATTGTCTGTTTTAGTGACATAGAATCATAATGTGAGTGTAAGCTTTATTCTTAAGAGGAAACAATTGTGGTAATTTACTGGCAAATACTTAACTCTAAGGCAATCGGCAAAGTACTCTTATGATTTCTGCTAACCCAAAGGAAACCACAATCCAGTCTGTCTTGTGTAGTTCCTGTGATTTTTCTCATACCAACAGCTGATGCTTTTTTTTTCCCCTTCCTGTGACGCTACAGATAATTTACTTGGACAGCTTCTTGCTTGCAAATCAAGCATTCGTATTGGTTTATGTCAGAAGCTACTTTCTGCAGATACTTTTTGTATTAGCACATCTGATGCTTGGATTCCTCAATAAATATACAGATTCCTCAATAAATATACAGATATAATTGTTTCTTTTTTACTGTATTTTTTACTGTAAACTTGAATGCTAGTGGCATTTTCAGCAGTTTAGAAGCTGCAGCTTCCATTTTTTTTTAGATCTCATCTCTGCAGTTTTTTTTGTTGTTGTTTGTTTTTTTTAATATATACCAACACAAGCTATATACCAATACAAAGCTTCTGAGGCTTTGTGCTACAGTGGTATGATGCTGTCATGTTTAAACCAGACATCCTATTACAGGGCCAATGTGGATGACTGAACCTTATTACCTAATATGAGAAGTTTTCCAGATGGTTTTGATGGACTGGGCAATTTGCACATTAAGTGAGAATTTGAACTGCGTTTTAGAGAGTTTGTGTCTGCAGCCAATTCTAGCTCTGGGTAACGGATGAGCCATGCATTTTCTTGATGGAGTTGCTCTATGTCAGCTGGAGTTGAAACACCAGGGAGATTCAGTCACTCCTGTGAAAATAAAATCAAAACAAACAAACAACAACAACAGCAAAAAACAATACCATAACAACCAAGCCAGCTAACCATACGAACAGAAACAAAAAAAAAAATAGAAATGTTTGTGGTGTTTTGTTCTTCCTCTTGAGTGCCAATATAAGGGTAGCAGTGTTTAGTTTTGGAACATAGTATATTTCCTGGTCTTTCCACAGAACTCTCCATCTAGAAAAGCCCTTGTAAGGAATACACAAGTGCCTTGGCTTTTGTTGAGTGGCAGTCCCACTTCTGGGCCTTGCTGTTTTTCTAAGTATACAGGAAGGATGGATTATCTAACTGTTTTTATTCACCCATGCTGAATTTTAATGCAGGCAAAAATCCCATCTCTGCCTCCTTTGGAAGTGCTTTGGCTGTCCATTTTCTTTTCTCTCCCAGAAGAGGGATTTTTCTGCTTACAAACTGGATTTCACAATCACAGAATCCATTTTCCAGATGTTTTGAGTGTAGTCTTTCCTAATGTGTTGAGTGCAGTAACAAAAGAAGTGATGCAGTTTGAAGAGCATGTTGTAAAGAAAGTCACCTGAACCAATCAATAAATTATTATGTCTGCGTTGTCGTGTGAAAAGAACTTTATTTATTACTTCATCAAAATTTTAATTTTTCAACGAGTGGAAAAATTGCATGACCTCCTCTTGTTTTGGAGAGTGAAAATAATTTTAAAGCTGCATGGATTAGTAGATAAAATGTCGCAATGGAGGGAAGTAGAGTTTGCTTTGTAGCTGATACTATGTTTATCTAGAAATGTGAGGCTTTGTTCAGAGCAAAGCAGAGACAAATATATTTCTTTTGCAGATGAAGATTATTACGTGCTGCCTTATTCCCTCACTATTTTGTAGTGACTTTTTGTCATTGTTGTTGTCGTTGTTGTTATTTATTTATTCATTGCCCAATCACAGTAGTCTTCTTAAATTCAAGTGGTTCCATTTTGTATGAACTGTGCTGTTAAATCATGGAATCATTTCAGTTGGAAGGGATCCTTAAAGGTCATCTAATCCAGCTCCCCACAGATCAGCTGCATAGTAAGCTATTAGGACTGATCCTGTTGAAAACTGATATTTTGATATATATATATATTTTTTTTCAGCTGGTTTGATCTTTGTCACCAACTTAAAAAGTAATAGTATTGGTATAGTCACAAGATAGCATGTGTATTAATTTGGGTGCATTTTATCATTACAGTGGGTTCTACAAACTCTGTTCAAATATAGACAACATGAAGGTGCTCACTGATTTTTCATTACACCTCTTCACTTTTATGGCTTCTCCTCCCTTGTTTTTTATGCAATTCCTTGAAGTTGATATGAATCAAACTTTCTTTCAAGGAGTTATTTTAACCTAGAACATCTTCACAGTTGAGTTTTCACTGTGTCCCTACAAAGAGTTGTGCGTGGGCAGATTGTAAGAGAATGCTGATGGTTTGCAGTGAGGGGACTAGAAAGAGGGCTGTGAGTCCCTTAAATGGTTTTTTTTGTTTGCTTGTTTAATTGTTGTTTTGTTTTTTTTTTCTTCCAAGAGACAAACAGAGGATCAGGTGCAGCTAATATGGGTTCATGAGGTGCAGGTCCTGCTTGACCAAACTCATCCCCTTCTATGACCACTTAGTGAATGAGGGAAAGTTAGTGGATGTAGTCTACCTAGACTTAAACCCTTAAACTCTATCTCCCACATTATTCTCCTGGAGAAGCTGGCAGCCCAGGGGTTGGACAGGTACACTCTTTGCTGGATAAAGAACTGACTGGAAGGTCAGGCCTAGAGAGTGGTGGTGAATGGAGTTAAACTTAGCTGATGACTGGTCACTAGTGGTCCTGAGGGATAGCTTCTGGGGCTGGATCTATTTAACGTCTTTCTTGATGAGCTGTGTGAGGGAATTGAGTCTACCCTCAGTAAGTTTACAGATGACACCAAGTTGGGAGGATGTGTTGATCTGCCTGAGAATAAGAAGATTCTGGAGAAGGATTGGATAGGCTAGATTGATGGGCTGAGGCCAACAGGATGAGTTTCCAGAAGACCAAGTGCTGGGTCCTGTGCTTTGATCACAGCAACTCCATGCAGCACTACAGTCTTGGGGCAAAGTGAGTGGCCTAGAAAGTCGATGGCATCCTGGCTTGAATCAGAAATAATGTGGTCAACAGTCTGGGGAGGTGATAGTCCCTCTGTACTCAGCACTGATTAAACTGCATCTCAAGTACTGGGTTTGGTTCTGGACCTTCACTACAAGAAAGATGACAAGTCCCTGGAGTGTGTCCAGAGAAGGGCGGTGAAGCTGGTTAAAGGGTCTGGAGTACAAGTCTCATGAGGAACAGCTGAGGGAACTGGGACTGTTTAGTTTGGAGGAGGCTCAGAAGTGACCTTATCGCTCTCTGCAGCTCCCTGAAAGAAGGTTGTAGCAAGGTGAGGTTAGCCTTTTCTTTCAGGTAACTAGTGATGAGAGGTAATGGCCTTAAGTTGTACCGTGGGAGGTTTAGGCTGGATATTAGGAAAAATTTGTCAGAGGGAGTGATAAGGTGTTGGAACAGGCTGCCCAGAGAGGAGGTAAAGTTAACATCCTTGGAGGTTTTCAACAAAAGGGTGGATATGATACTTAGTGACATGGTTTTGTGGACGTGGTGACAGTGGGTTGACATGTTCTCTGTTTCTCTGACTAAAGGCCATGAGCATTTGGAGGGCCTTTATAAACAGAAGTTTTATTGCCTGTAGCTTTCATGTTTTAACTTTAGGGTGTTCCATTTTTACTTCTGCCTATTATTTTTTACTTATTTTGGCTGAAATCCTTTTTTGGTGAGTGAAATGGGGAGAGAAAAAAAAGTAAAATCCTTCATACTACTGGTTCTGCCTATTGAAAAAGCATCCCATAAAGGCTTATGTTTAGATTTTCATGCCTACTGCTTCTTCCCATAGGAAGTATGATTCTTTTAATTGTTCATGAACCTGAAATTTCAGGCTGTTGAGGGTAAAAGTGTTGCTCTATGGAGTGCTTGAGATCAAAGTAACAACACTAGGAGGACACCACGAACAGTATGAGAAAGCAAGTTTAGAACCTCTGGTCTTGTGTCCTGCTGAATAAAACCTTTTTTCCATTTGACTATTTTATATATCCCTTGTAATCATGGTATTTTATAGGGGATTTGCAGAGGCTTAGTCTTGGAAACTTCTGAAGTAATCTAGGCAGTCAAAAAATAAAGTAAGAAAGTGCATGTGAGTGTGATTTAATTAACGCACGATGAGATGCATTTTGTCCCCCTTTTTACTGTCCTAATGAGAGAATTTGAGCGCTGATGTGTTTAAGACTGATTTGTTATGTCATCAGTCATTTATTGCAGTGGCTCAGTGGTTGCAAGAAACTGCTTTGTTTCTTTCTATTTTGGCAAGACCTAGCGAGCCATCTGGATGTCACTACTGTATTTAGAAGTGGTTGGCCAATGGAAGATGAACTTTACTGGTCCAGTTTGCTCATAATACAAAGAATTTATAGTTTAGAGCAAAAGATGGGAACATAGTCCTGCTGCAGCCAGTGTGACCCTTCCCAGGGAGCACTGACTTCAGCAGGGCTCCTGGGGACAGCTATGCTCTCCCAGGCAGCAGTCTGATGAGGAGACCTCTGCCAAACCAAAAGGGTAAGTGGAAGCAGCTGTGGAGCCTTGTCTTATTGGCCACTTTTGCCAGTCTCTCAACTCTTAGGAGGCTCCCACTACAGCATCTGAATAGTAGAACTGTTTCTCCAGGAATATAAACCCATATTTGTTTCTTTAGGTGGTTCTTCTGAAAAAGCCATCTTACTGGAAGGAAATGGTTTTTAGAATAGGGTAGGACTCAGAATCTTTGCCCCTCAACTTGTGCTGTATGCTCTTCCCTTTCCAGCTGGGCAGGTTCTGTCTGCTTTTTCAGATAGGACCTACTAATGATGATGCTTTCATCTGAAAACTCTCTAGCTACTGAGATACTGAAATATGTACCAGATGAGGTTGTATTCTGCGGGGGAAAAAAAGGCAGATACAAAACAGTGTAGGTCTGAGGCTCTCTTTCTCATGGGATCACAGAACAGCTTGAATTGAAAGGGACCGAAAGGGTCATCAGGTTCCAAGCCTGCTGATGCAGACAGGGTTGCTAGCCCCTAGATCAGGGTTGTCCAGGGCCCCAACCAACCTGGCTTTGAATCCCTCCAGGGAAAGTGCATCCTCAGCATCTTTGGGCAATCTGTAACGGCACCTCACTGCCTTATTCATGAAAAACATATACCAACATGTAATGTAAACATTCCCTCCTTTAATTTAAAGCCATTCCCCCTTGTCCTATCACTATCTGCCCATGTAAAGAGTTGATTTCCCTCCTGTCTAGAATCTCCCTTTAAATATTGGAAGGCTGCAGTGAGGTCTCCTTGCAGCCTTTTCTTCTTCAGGCTGAACAAGCCTAACTCCTTTAGTCTGTCCTCATAGTGCTTCAGCCCTCTGATGATCTTATCACGATCCTCTCCAAAACCTCAACATCTTTCTTGTGTTGGGGACCTGAGATAACAACACAATACTCCAGGTGGGGCCCTCATATTGGAACCCTGCTGCCCACACCTCTTCTGATGCAGTCCAGGACACCATTGGCCTTCAGGGCTGACTGTGCATTCTGCTAGCCTATGTTAAGTTTTTCATCTACTAGGACCCCTAAGTACTTCTCAGTATGGGTACTCTCAAGTTGTTCTTCTCAAGTCTGTATACGTAACTGGATTACCCCCAAACCAAGTGCAAAATCTTGCACTTTGCTTTGTTGTACCTCATTAGGTTCACAAGGGCCCCTTTTCAAGTTTATTAGGGTCCCTTTGTATGGCATCCTTTACTTCTGTTGTATCAACTGCACCACTCAGTTTTGTGTCATCAGCAAACCTGCTGAACATGCACTCAATCCCGTCACCTTTATCACTGATAAAGATGCTAAAGAGTACCAATACCAAAACAGATTCCTGCCGTCAATCCGTCATAGAAAGCCACTAGGCATGACCTTCCCTGAAGCTATGCTGGTAGTCTTGGATCACCTGCTTGTCCCTCACGTGCCTTAACATGTCTTCCAGGAGGATCTGTTCCATGATCTTCCCAGGTACAGAGGTGAGACTCACTGGCCTATAGTTCCCTTGTTCCTCATTCCTCCCTTTCTTATAAATGGGAGTGATGTTTCCCTTTTTCCAGTCCCTGGGGATTTCATCTGACAGCCATGACTTTTCAAATACGATGGAGAGCAGCTCAGCAATCACCTCAGCCAGCAGCCCTAGGCCCCTGGGATACATGCCATTCAGCCCAATAGACTTGTTCACACTCAGTCTCGTGAGACAATCTTGAATTTGCTCTGCCTTTACATGGGGGGAAATTTGCTCCCCCAGTTCCTGCCAGGTGGTTCAGAAATGTGACAAATCTGAGAATCCTGGTTGCCAGTGAAAACAGAGGCATTGTGTACCTCAGCCTTCTCCATATCTGTTGTAGCCAGTTCTCCTTTCTCATTTTTCAGAGGAGGTATTCGCTCTGTGGCCTGTCTCTTCTGACTCATGTACCTATAGAACCCATCCTTGTTTTTAACATCTCTTGCCAAGTTCAGTTCCATCTGTGTCTTGGCTTTCCTAATCCCATCTCTTCATGTCTGAACTGCATCCTTATATTCTTCCCAGGTGACGATGCCTGTACATTTCCTTTTTTTTCCTCAGTTTGACCATCCTTGCCAAGCCATATTGGTTTCTTGCCTTATCTGCGTGCTTTCTTATTGTGAGGGGTGGAGAGCTCTTGGTGCTCTCAGAAAGGCATCCTTAGAGAGCAGCCAGCTTTGCTCCACTCCTTTAAGTTGGAGGACAGCTTCCAGGAGATCCTGTCCATCAATTCCTTAAAGAGCCTGAAGTTAGCTCTCCTAAAGTTCAGAGCCCTGACTCCACTTTTGCATTTCTTAGTGGAGCAACTCTGTTTTCTGCATTTGGAAAAAGCTTTAACTGTGATGTGGTCACCTCAGTTTGATTCTAGTTGCTTTGACTAACTTAATGGAAGTGAAATAAGAGGTATTGATGAAGGAAGAAAAAAACTTTCTTTTACCCTTATCCATATTATATAGCCTTTTTTTTTCAACATTTTGCTCCACTGACTAATGTGGGTTACATCAGAGTGTGAATAAGTTCATTAATGAGGTGTTCTTTGCATGTCAGTATTTTCAAATGTCTAATCTTTATCTGACTTTTGTTCTAACATAAGCTCAGTGAGAGGATACTATATTAAGGAAATACAATAAAAAGATATCACTAAATGCTTATAGAGATATCAAATGCCATGTATGGCATTTTTAGCTCAAAAATAAAAGGAATATTTTATCTTCAGCAACTTGGGCCAAATATGGAGGAACTTCCTGCTTCTTAATTTCAATATTTTAATAATTTAAAACCAGATTCATACATTCAGATTAGTTACTAAATTTTCTTAGATTTGCTTTCTACTATGCTGTGGAGCATGCAGCTAAAAGAAAAAAAACAAAAAACCAACAAAAACACCTCCCTTTTTACAGTAGCTAAATGTTCACATGTGCTTGGGCAGTAGCTTATGGCAAAGACTTTAGAGGAAACAGTCTGTCAGCAAGACCCTCAGGAAATAATGGCCAGTTAGCATTACACAGAGAAAAATATCTGGAGTTCTTTTCTTCTGGGTGAGTGGTGAAGCAAGAATTGGTAACTTTATAGTAAGAAAGAAAGAGATAATAGATACTAGAACAAATATTCTTGGGAGTATGAATGTTATCACCTTTTCAAAGCTACTAAATGCATGATGGCATTAATCTTACAGCAGGAGACCTAGCAAGTGTGTCTAGAAACTGTTACAGGCATTTACAATAGACTGTTGGGAGATTCTGTCATCTGCGTTAACAGCTGCTAAATAGACCCTACCTGTAACTTTATGTATTTCTGAAATGATATTAATTCTGTTCTCTTTGTTTATATACAAAAACAAAGGTACAATTTTATTTAGTCATGGGAAGTAAAATTGAAAGTTTGAGGTAAGTTCTGGTTTGCTTGGAAGAGTCATGGAAAGAGGGAGCTACCATAATTTCACTCCTTGCCCATATTTGTATTTTACTCAGGATATTTGGTGTAGTAGCAACAATAAAACCAACAGAAGTGCACAGTAAAACAAATCTAAGCTTATTTTGGCTTGGAGTTGAATAGACATTTAGTGCAGCTGAATATTTTATCTGATTCTGTCAGCTTTAAGTTTACCAGTGAGCAAGAGTCTGTAATTGTTTTAAGCTGGGACTCGATGGGTGTGTTTGTTTAAAAGAAATACTCAAAATTCTGATATGCTAAGTAGAGTTTTGTTCTTTGTGATTACTATAACAAAAAAGGACAAGAAGTACAGGTTTATGCTTGAACCTTTTCTCTCTCTCACTGCGTATATAGTGGGCTCTGCATTACTAAATATTCTGTGCTCACTTTGTATATTGTGCTTTTTTTTTTTTTTTTTTTTTCTGCCCTAAGGAATGGAACATTCATCCCACATGGTGTCAAAAAGTGATTTGTGCTCTAGCACATTATTGTGTGGAAATCAGATTAGGAAAATATTTGGCTAAGTTGTGGGGTTTTCAGACGGATCCAGATCAGTACGCAGTAAGTGGCACGCTCATGTCCGTAGGTCATGTGTCCTAAAATCAGTGTTATTGAGAAAATAATGTCACTAGTATACTCTTACATTCTTTTGGGCATGCAAGAGCATTTTTTAAGAATTATCTAATAGAGTAGATTCCAAAAATATAGTTTTGAGAAAAATAAGAGTTGACATGTCATTTCATCTTGTGGTCTACAAGTTTGTTTAAAATATAGCTTCTTAAGGGTCTAAAATGCTGTGCTTTATGTCTGTACTATACACAATAGGACTTCTAGACCAGTACCTGATAGCTGAATAAACCTGTAATTTCTCACCATAGGAAAAATGTGTATTTAAAAATGTCATTGTATATGAGTAGAAGAGTCCTTGGAGAAGTTAATTCAACTTATTTTTTTGAAAATAGGATTTTAAAGTTGTTCCTGTTTGTTCATATTTCAGCAGCAGTTTTAGTCTTAGGGCAAGCATTTAAAAGAAATAATTTTCATTCTAGTAAGCAATGAGTTATTTCATGTGAGCCTTATCACGGGGTTCTTCAATAAAATAAGTATGGTGGCTCTTTCAGTGCAGATTCTTGAATGCCCTGTTAACATATACATACGTGTACGATATAGGTGGATTGTCTGTGCCACATCTGTAAAGCACAGGCGTATGTAACGGTCACTGTATTTCTTGTAGTTAAAGCCCCTTAAGAGACATAAACCATGAATTGGTATATGTAAAGACAGAGCTAAGAGTTAAATTGCAAGAAGGATATATGTAAGTTTAGATTATCTATTTAATGTGTGCTTTCTTCTGTGGTGACAGTCAGGGGTTTGTTAACAGCACTGTGTTGCAAATCTCTTCCATTGTTTTTGACATTGTTGTCCTTGTTACCCTGTTACTATTACTGACTTTTTAATTTGTTTATGTATATGTGTTTTTGTAATATGTGGTTCCTCAGAGCAATACATAAACCTCATTGACCTCTAGGAGAACAGTTTTCTGAAGCAGCATAAGCGGTGCTTGCTGTGTGATCTTTTTCTCTGTTTTTTTGTGCTCTTGCTCACTGGGATTGCAGGAAGGCTGCACAGAGCCTTTTGATGTCAGAACACTGCTGCTTGCGCACTACAACTTTCTCACAGAAAAAAATAGTTGAAGCAATGCGCTGTCTTCAAATGTTAAACACTGCACTTTTCTGACAGTTTGTCTTCTCAGGCTATAGGCCCTGAATGAGAAGTGCAAGTGCAGTTTGATGAATGCTTTTCTTAGCTTGAATGAAGAGAATCCAGCATATCCCCAATGGCATATGTTGTCAAGGCAGTTTTTGTGACATCTGTGCTCTGCAAATTACGCTGGGGCCAACTGAGGTAATATCTTTGTATGTGACCCAGCGAACGAGGCTGAGTCCTCAGCAAATCCTAGCTTACCCATCCATTTTCTTGATGTAGCAAATTGAAGACTTACAGTCTTAAAGCCCACCAGGTGTTGTCTGCACCAGATGAGTTGTACCATCTTTCCAGTTCCAAGAGTTACATTCATTTCTAAACTTAATTTTTCATGCCTGTGTAATTACTGACTACTCAGCATTCCGTAACCTGTAGGGAACAGCTTTTCCTCAGCGCTGACCCTTTTTGTTCTTCCTGACAGTGTTTATGTTTGCAGTGGTCCCTTGGCATCAGGCTTTTGGTTGTGGCCTTAAAGACAGAAACTGGAACTGCGGTGCAGAGCTGTGCAAAAGGAGCCAGGGCTGGGAAGCTGTGGGAGGGCATGGCTGTACCTCCACAGATCTGTGTTCCTCTCTTACAACCACATTAGACTGTCTCTTTTTCATTTTTAATAAAGAAAAAGCTTTAGCATCCTCCTAGTTTCAAGAGACCTTTGGCACAGGAGACTGATTTTAATTTGTGGTTTTATGCTGGTTCTGACTGGGGTGCTCTTTGTGGCTCTGTGGTTCTAGCAGTCAAGTTTCAATTTGGTCTGTTGGCAAATGCTTCAGGCATAACAGAAATTTTCTGTCTCTGTGAATAGAAGCATTTTATTTTTCTCTAATTCCTAAACATTTGGGAAGATATTTCATATCTCTAAACTTCAATATTTCAAGTGTGCACTCTGTGTGTTGATTCCTTTTATGTTTTTGATTGCCCTAAATAATATTTTTGCATGTCTAGCACCACTGAGCAGTGATAAACATTTTTGAGTTGTTTTAGTCTCCCTTTGTTCTTAAAGAAGTCACAAAGTCTTTCAAACCCTGAGGTGAGAAGGGGTGATTATCAAAGAAAATACGAAATTGTAAAGATATCCATGAGGTAAAATCTGTTCATGTTAATTAGGAAAGTACTGCAGCATATGCTACTTATTCCATACCTTTTGTATCCACACTGTAAATCAGAAGAGAGAGTTTAGACAGGATCTACCATAATGTTCTCCTTTGTTCTTAAGTTAAAAAACAAACAAACAACTTTGCCATGAGTACATTTGATAGAAAGTAATGAATGTTTTCTGCCTTAGTGACTTGGACACTCTCAGGTTCCCATTCTGTAAATTCTTCTACTCTCACATGCTGTGCATTGCTTCACTGAGTTAGGATTTAATGGCACTATTGAGGGGTATGTGTGTGCTGGCTGCTGCAGGAACAGAAAAAGGATATCCCTGTGTGCATCTCTGCAAGTTCACCACAGCTGTGTTCAGTATAGGGAATCACAGAAGGATTTTTTGTCTGCAAAATGTTGTAATGCTGTGTACTATCATGCTACTGGATAACCCCACCTCTAGCAAAATGGCTGGAGTAAGTGGTGGCATTTTAAAAATATCTGTAGGCTGTGGATTTATTTGAGGATTTATCAGAGTTGATATTGTGTAGCTTTTTGCAGATTTTGCAAACCATATTTTGCATGATTGGGGGAAGATTGTGAAATTGCCTAGAAAGGATATGCTTTAAGTAAACAGTGCAATAGACTTGAGTTATATGCATTAATGGAAATACATAACTGATGGAAAAGACCTCAGCATTGTGTAATAGCAATGATAAGTTACATTCCAAGATCCCAAGGCGTGTTATGGTCATTAATTAACTAGGAACAATAACTTCCTTTGATGACAAGTATTTTTTCCCCCTAATGAGGCACAAAGGATTAGATGCCTATCTAAAAGCAAAACATACTGTTCTTAAAAGATATTTTCAAAAGTGCCTGTTTTTTTTCCCTCCATCCTTATTCACTTTTATTTACAGGTGTACTTCATTTTCTTGCTTCCACATTTACTTAAGTGTATCCTTTCTTAAATGTGGTCTTTCACTGCTGTGTTGATAGCAGAAGAGTAAACAAGACAGAAAATTTTTCTTTCAATGAAATAATATTAAAAATATAATATTAAAAATGTTATATAATAAATATAATAAATATAATAAATATAATAAAGATAATATATATAATAAAACAAAAATTGAGTGAAATGTTTCAATGAAGAATGGGGAACAGACACTTGCAAGTAGTGAATTTTCATTGAGGACCTTATTTTTCTCTTCCCATAAAAATAGTTGCAATTTTTTTTTATCCTTACTAGCATTTAGCTTCTTTAATCTAAAGGAAGGATATCAACTAAAGTGGAAGAAAATGGTGTAATGTAAAAGAATAACAACAACAACAACAACAACAACAACAACAAAACACCAGCCAACTGACTATGGTTTTCTTGGTAAGGGAAGAAAGAGATAACGTTCTTTCTCACTGTATGATCGTTATGCTCACTTTTGTCCCATGGGGGCCTCAAGCTTATGCTTTCTTTCTACACAACTTAAAGTTGAACTAAGCAGACAGAATGTTTTATATTGGCTGTAGGTGTTCAGCCATCGGGATAATGCAGGTTGGTCTCACAAACAGGAAGAGGTCAGCAAAATGCCACAAGAGGAAACCCACTAAAGTTTCTCATCCCCCCCTCTCTACAGAGGACAGATGGTTCTTGTGATTTACATATTTTTAATAGCCCTTCGTGGGATGTTAAAGGAATGCTGCAGCTGAAGAAAGCCATTGATTGCAGTAACGTCATGAATCAATATGCCAGACTGGTTCCTTCTCTTTGCAGGAAAGAAAAAAATAATGCAATCAGTAAGTTGTTCTGGTTTAGGCTGGATAAAACAACGGCTGCTCTTGGGGCTTGTAAAGTTTGGAAGCCTCTTTAATATGGCCTGCTTAAAAATTTGTTTTCTCAAATCATGTCCAAATACTCTCTGTCAGCTCCCAGTCCCACCCTTTTGTCCAGTGCTGAGCCCTGCACTGTTATGCAATGCTTCTTGTGAAAACTGCCCACATGCCGTTCCTAGCAGACATCAACCTGTATGTCAGAGGGCCAGGGCAACGTTGTTTTTTACGTCATTGCGGCTGCTTGTGAACTAAACCCTCTGAAAATTGCCTATTCTGTGGGGGATTCCTATGAAGGGGTCTTTTCATTGCTTTTGGCTAGTTTTTGTTTTCCATCAGAACTGGACTGATTGAGAATTGGACTTTATGAAAACTGGCAATTGCAATGTGTTGGCCTTAAAAAGGGACTTCTTTGCTGAACAGGCTGATGCCAACTGACTTGTTCCTCAGAGCCTGTCCCCACCTTCTCTGCTTGTAGTAACAGAAGGGAAGGTTGCTCCTGGTAAGTAATCAACAGAGTGGACTGATGACTGACCTTACAAAGCTGAGTGGGTGAAAATGCTGTTCACACAAAAGCAGTCAGCCAAGATAGATGCTACAGCAGTGTTGCTGTGCTATTTTGGATACCTGAACTGTATTTTTAAGAGCAGTCACTGATATCTCTTGAGACAGACTCATCTGTGAGCAACATCTACTTTATGTTGGCAGTAAATCTTAGGAAGCACTTCTCAATGTGTTTTTCCATTTCTACCTTTGCTTTCCACATCTCAGATCTTTCCTGTTTCTTGTGCTGGGTGGCTACTCTATTTGCTGATTATAAATGGCCCTCCTTTGTATCTCTACTTACGGAGGAAAAACAAGTGACGTACTAGACTCACTGGGCAATCCATCTCATGTCATATTACTGTTAAACTAACAGAGAAATTGAATTTGGAAAGGCTAGTTACTAACTATTGATGTACATAGTTAACATAATAAAAACAAAGACCAAAATACTCCTACTCCATAAAAGCAAACAAGATTCAGCTGCCTTCTGGCAACCAGAAATATACAACGGCTGCTCTGAAAGTAATACCTCTGGTTTTATTCTTTTGGTCTGTGACATGTGACAGCGGTATGGCATTAGAGGTTGAACCTTCCTGCCAATATTCCATTACATTTTGTTGCCATGAAACAGATGGCAGCAGAGGGGCAGTCTGACAAAATGGAGTCTGACATGGAAGTACATTTGAAGCAAAGGTGTGTCATTAGTTCCTCCATGTGGAATAAATGGTACCCACTGGCATTTATCAATGCTCGCTGAACATTTCTGGAGAGCAAACAGTGGATGTGAGCATAGCGAGGTGGTGGTGGTACATTTCAGCATGACAGCATTGTGAAAGAGAGACTATGTTCTGGACAGCCGCACAGATTTTTATGAGCACAGCATACAGGCTTTTTATCACCGCTGACAAAAATGCATAGCTTATGATGGTGACTGTCTTGAAAAGTAGTGTTTTGTAGCTGAGAATCTGTCAAATAGTATTATTGTGCTCTTTGTATCCATTGTAGTTTCCATGGAAACAAATAGGAGGCGTTACTTTCAAAATCTCCTACACAGTTGACGGCAACTTTGAGAGGAAGTCTAGTCCGGTCCAAAGCTGAGGTGGAGGAGGTGGTGATCTTACAAGCTTTTATAGGAATCATATTGCGTGGTCAGCCCTTTAGAAAGCTGTCTGTAGTGAAGCAGGTAGTTTATCTAGGTCTTAGACACCCCTGTTCAACAGGGAACTGAGTTGGTAAATGATCCCTTCCGCAGAGTAGTAATACTGTCTCCTCCTTTGTGAATTTGATAAATCAAATTTAAAAGATGGACTCCTCATTTTCAGACTCTTCAGCATCTTTAAGTAGAAATATACTATAAGGTAGTTGGGAAAATTATGTTTATTGCTGTAAATCAAAGTCAGTTTGCTTTATGAACTTGAGAAGCTTTTTAATTAACATTTTTTTCTCTATCTTCCTCTGGTCTAATGCTGCTTTCAACAGTATTTGTATGTTATTTTTCGAGACACTAGATTGTCCAGATTAAAGTATTTAAGTTATGTTTGTGGAGAAATCAGTAAGAGTACAGTTCTACTAACAATTTAGACATTTTTACTGTGAGTACCTCTCCTTTCCTCACAGCATGTTGCCAATTGCACTTAAGTGATTATTCTGACGCATAGCATAGTACCAAAGAATGATTTGGGCTGTAAGATGTCTCAGGGGTCCCTGATCCAGGCTGTACAAAGCAGGGTCAGCTCCAAGTTCAGACCATTCTGCTCAAGGCCTTATCCTGTCGGGTCCTGAGAGTTGGTAAAGACAGAGACTGCACAGTCTTTCTAGGCTGCCTTCCCCACCTCCTGACTGCCCCACATTAAGAAATTCTTTTTCACATCCAATTTGAACCTCTCTGTTTTCCATTCATGTCTGTTGTCTCTCAACAACCATGAAGAAGAGTCTGTCTTCATTTCTTGGATGCCCTCCCTGGATGCAGCCTAAAGACATGTTATCCCCAGGCTGAACCATCCCAGCTCTCTCAGACTCTCCTCACAGGTCAGCTGCTGCAGGTCACAGCTATCTTGGTGGCCTTCTGCTGAGCTTGTGATGATTTGTCCACAACATTCTTGTACCTGGGGCCAAAAAATGGACGTGGCATTCCAGGTATGGTCTAAGAAGTTCTGAGCAGAGGTGACAATGCCTCGCTTTCCACAATTTACTGGCCATGCCCTGTGGATGTAGCCAGGAGGCTCTTGGCCATCTATCATTGTTGCAGGGCCATGCTGCCCATGCCCAGTTGCCCACCAGAGCCTCAGGCTGTTCTGCAGAGCTGCTTCTTCAGCAGGCCAAGAGCAGTCTGAGTGCCAGCATGGGTTCTGCCTTCCTAGGCCCCCACTGAATTTCACAGTGTCACTGTTGTCCTTTTCATCCAGTTATCTGGGTCCCTCTGGGTGGAAGCCTGTTCTCAGGCCTGCATCCCCCAAGTTGGTGTCATCTGCAAACTTGGTAACACCTTTCATGGTTTCCTTCAGATGATGGAAATAGAAAAATATGAGTCCTGTCAGTTTTCTCTAATTATAGGAGAGTTAGCCCTGTTGATGGAAAAGAAATGGATAAAGGGTGATAATTATAGAGAAACAAGACAAGTCATCTAACCAAGAGGCAAAAACCATCATGAAGATTATGTATATAAGACGTGTGAGAAGGTTTAAAATAGGCTTTTTCTTCTATTTTTCCCAGCATTTTTTTAGTTAAACATGCAGACTATGATTTTTAAAATAATGCTAATTTTAGGCTTTTAAATATTTAATAGGAATGGAAGTGATACAGTCTTTAATTTCAAATATTAGAAGATTATCTCTTGGGCTTCTCACTTTAAATTGTTCCTGTAAACTTATGGAATTTACATTATCTTCCTGTTTTTTGGGTTTTTTTTGTTTGTTTGGTTTTTTTTTTTTTGTTTTTTTTTTTAATTCTTGACAATGGGGATAGCAAGACTTTAGAAAAAAAGAGTAGGTGAACTTAAATGAAGGGCCAATGTGTCATGAGAGTCAGAATCCCAGAGGCTGAGCATTTAGCAGCTCTTGTTGCTGTTAACCTCAGATCACAGACTCAGAAAACACTGTTTGGAATCAGCATGTGTTTCCTCTGTTGCTGGGATTCCCTCTCCACTACTTGCTCCTTGCTTCCCCATCCCCTAAGTTCTGTGCCTAAACTGAAATTCAAGTTCAGTGAATTTGGGTCTCAATTCTTGACTCCTGGATTGTAAGTGTGAATATGAAAAAAATCTATAAATCACTATTCTTCATTTTTCAGATGAATATTATAATTGACTGGGCTTCTTTGAATGCTATTGAAGTGATTGTTTTCATGTTTTCCAGTAATTGCAGTGAAGTCTGTATAGAACTGTGGCTTTTAAATTGATCTGTATGTAACTTGCATTTTCTTACAATGTTGTTTTTTTTTCATTATTGACTAGTGTGGAATATTTGATTCTTTTTTTTTTTGTTAATGGCCTCAGATATTTGTATGATTGGTGATAAGGTAAAGACAGCTGTAAGACATCAATGTTCTGGTTATGTGTTGTGTGCATTGGTTGCAGCTGAAATTATTGTGCTGATGTAGGAAATCAGATGTGTTGAAGAAGTGGAGTATTCCATAACAATTTTGTGATGCAATGGAGCAGTGGTGCAAAAGTGTATTTGCTGCTCTGAAAGAGTAAGAGATGTTCTGTCAAATAATGGATGAAGTTTCTTACTCTTTATCCTCTCCTGGTCTTTTGCAGAAGTTGATTTTAGCATGTGTATTCATACATACACTTTTAGGGCAGCAAGTTTTTCCTTTCCTCTGCATTTGGAGGAATGAAAACATTCTGAAGGATACTTTAAACAATATTTTTGTACCTAGACTTAAGGGCATCATTCCATTCTGAGATGACCATAATCTTTCTGCAGTGTCTTTGTACCTTCATCTCTTTGTCTGTGTTTCAGAATGCCTGTTAATTTGTTTTTCCATCGCATGGAAAAATAGTTGCTATAAGATGCACCTATCCTCCTCCCACAACCCCCCCCCCCCCCCCCCCCCCCCCGCACACACACACACACTTCTGTAAAGCGTGGCATGTTGTCTCAGCTTTGCTCAAGGCTCAAAGTGCCATAGCGGGTTATAACTAATGATGTGCTTATTCCTGTTGTGCTTGCTAAAGAATTGTAGAATGGCTTAACTTGGAAGGGACCTTAATGATCATCTAGTTCCAATCCCCTGCTGTGGACAGGGTTGACACCCACTGGATCAGGTTGTCCCAAGCCCCATCCACCCTGGCCTTGAATTCTTCCAGGGATGGGGCATCCACAGCTTCTCTGGGCAGCCTATGCCAGTGCCTCACAACTGATAAACCATTTCTCTTAGAAAAGTTAACAGATTAACAGAAATAATGATTTCAAAGTCAGCAAGTTCATGTAGAAGATCAAAAGCACTTAGAAGAAAAACTTGAGCAATCAAGAACTTTTGTGTTTGCTTGATTATGTTTGATAAATATTTTAAGTACTTATAAGGCAGAAGTATAATTGGAGATGACGTACAAGAATCCCAACTCGAGTTCCTGTTACTTTCATCTCAGAAACAGACATTTCTCCTCTGCCCCATTGTAATCAAGCAGCCCACAATCTAGAGGCTGCAGGGGTGCACCTGTCTTGAGTTTTAATGCCAGACTTTTACTAGTGCTTAAACCTATACTGTCCTCCTCTTCAAATTGTTTGCTGTTTAGTCAGGAGCATGATGAGGAAGATCTGAACTTCAGAGTGGTCTTGTTGCTTCCTCACCTCCTATGTGGGCAAACTGCTATAGCCATTTTATGGCTATCTGAGCTTTGCATTGTGTACCCATGTGTAATTCGGGTGCTGAATGTATTGCTGTGACAGATGCTAAGCAAGCAATTAGCTTTCTTTTGAAAGCTTGATTATGCATATTCAGAGGCATTCTAAAATTTGTGGGTGTGCAGTTCCGTGTCATGGAGGCTGTCACAGTACAGATTGGTCACCATCTTGTCACACCAATGGAAAAAAAGCACTGTAAGCAGACTTTAGATGTGATGTTACCCCTTGGTTTTGGTCAGTAGTTGGTAATTCTGTTTGAATCCTTGAAATGTGTACTACTGAATGCTGTGCCTCACTAACAATTTATTTTTGAGTAATAGTGATGCTAGTGATATATCTATTCATCAACATGCTGAAAGCATTGATTTTTTTAGTGAGTAGCAAAATACTTTAACAAGCTTGGCATATTTTTTTAGTGTATTTTTCCTTTTGTTCCCGATTTCAAGGGGGAAGGGAAGACTTCAAGGCTATACTTGACTTCAGGAACAAAAGTGCATCTTGTACAGTTGTATGCTACTCCCAGATTGCAATATATGTGTTCATCTGATCCCTGTCTACTTGACTTAATTAAAACAGTGGAATGTTTGTTCAGTAGATAAGAACATTTCAGGGAGTTATTTAAATTAGTAAGTACTTTGCTTACTGTTCTTAAATGTCTTTCCCCTACTCATTCTCCCTGTTTCTTGCAATGCGTAGTAGTGAGTGATATATAAGTGTAAAATAATAACAGTTAGGTCACAGGTAGTTGAAGGCAAAACTCTTAAATGAATGCTGAACCTCCTCACCATTCATTTGGAAGGTTTAGTGCGTGGGTTTTTGCTTTGTTTTAAAGAAAGTGCTTTCTAATTAAAAATACTGTTGGTTTTACATTTGTTGTTGTTTTATTTTACATGCAGTTTTCATTCTGTTCCTACTTTCAGTAAGAGGAGGTGATTGTATGTCCTGCTGCCTGCTTTTCCTCTTTCCCTTGTGGCAGTGGTGCAGATGTCTGGACCAGCAGATGGTGGTCATGTTGAGGTGCCTTAGCAAGTGCCAAGCGTAGGGCAGCTGTGCCATGGACTCTTCTAGTCACCTGGTTTGCCAGGCACAGTTCTGCTTCTCGTAGATTCTACCTGTTTTGAGCATAATATTCATGTCTCTAAATACCAGCACCGAGAGGAATTTTCGATCTTTTTTTTTTCCTCTGAGAATATAACTTCCTTGCATTGCACTCCCTTGTACAGTTTTCCAGTGATTTAGATAGTATTTAAACCTAAAACATAATTAGGCTACTTGGTACTCTCGTTCCCATTGAAGTAGTATTATTTGCCTGTCCTTCTGAATTGTTATTCTCTTTCCTTAAAGACTTTGGCTTTAGGAGGGTTTTGGCTCCTCTTTCTTTCATCAGTAATTTTGGATCCTGTGACAAACAAAACAATTTCTTCAGAAAGGAAATTCATGTAAGCTGGAATGATACAAGCAGTTCCCCCCTCACCAGCTGTGTATCTGTTTTATTGAGTTAGCTTCAGTTCTCCAGGCTATCATGAGAATCTTTGCTTAAGCTTTTGGCTTCAGGATGTTTGTAGGCTCTTGTAAGATCAAGGTCTCTGTGGCATGCTTGTGCTGCAGGGCATAAATGGTTTGTTGGGGTGTCTGTTGTGGCACTGACTGAGAGAATTTGTTTCGCTTTATTTCAGCCATTGTGAAGTTGTAGCTTGTCTAAAAACACCTTTCAGTTTACTAGGAACAATTGGGGCGGACTCAGTAATGCAAAAATATTTAGTCAGGTCATTCACTTTTCAGAATATCTCTGACTTTCAGTATGTTTTTTCCATCCTGTTTGTATGAAGTATTCAGTAAAGGCTTGTATTTTTCCATTTCTCAGATTTAATACTACAGCTATGAAATTTGTGGGGCTTTTTTTGAAGATGAGTGGCTTGATTTTATTTATTTATTTATTTATTTATTTATTTTACCTGTTCCTATAAGGGATCCAATTGTTCAACTTCAGTGAAAGCAAAGCATCATTTAATGTCTCCTGATCACTACCTAAACATAAGTGCAAAGGCAAAAGTGATGCATCACTTTATTTCATGCTTTTAGTTGTTCTTTTAATTTTATTAATTAATTTTCATAAGAAAAAAGCTCAGACCAGGAGGGCTTTCTGCATGCCCTAAGTAATCTTTTGTGTCAAAATGTTAATAAGCTTATGGAAATCCCTGCTGCTTATATAATATGGAGGACTGGTGACCAAATATGTAAGACTTCTACTGTTTGTTTCACTTTTAGTGTCTTGAAATGAAATGGAGAACGCAATTCATTGATAGGAGTTGAATGAATTCAGAGTTAATTCATGACAATCCACCATTCTCACTAAGGTAGCTTGCCTGAAGCAGTTCATAATGAGAAGATTTCTGGAAGGTTCATTTTTGTTAGTTTGTATCTTGCTGCCTAGTGAAAAGCATCTTCCTCCCTTAAGAAAGATTTAAGAGGATCTAGATGAAATGTGTTTTGTTTTTTTGTTTGTTTGTCTTTTTTTTAACAAATGCAGGCAAGTAGTTGAAAAATGTTATTAAGCTGCCCATGTAGAACTATCCCCCCAAAATTTCACTGGTGCTTTGTTGTATACGTGAAAAACTGGGTGCAAGTAGTGTTTGTCATGTGCTTCCCTATGGATAATTTCTGTGATTTTTTCATTTAGCAACACATAAAGCAACAAGAATGTGCATTAGGAAAATGCACAATGGTGTATTATTGGAGGAATGGTATGTGCTATTTACACAAACCTGATTATGAGGAGTGTAATTCAGGCTATTACTTTCTGATTTGCTTAACTGGACAACTTCAGCATTCTTTTTACATCTCAACATATTTAACTAAAAGATTCCTTACTGTGTTTCTCTTATGCGTTTCCTGAAAGTGCAAAGAATTATCATTGCTTTTTAGAAGATATGTGGTCCGGGCCTGGCTTTGCTAGGCAGTGCTAGAATCAAAGAGTCATAGAATCCTTAGGGTTGGAAGGGACCTTTAAAGGCCATCTAGTCCAACTCTCCTGCAGTGAAAAGGGACACCCACAGCTCTATCAGTTGTTCAGAGCCCAGTCGAGCCTGAGTTTGAATGTCTCCAGGGATGGGGTATCCACTACATCTCTGGGTGACCTGTTCCAGTGCCTCACCACACTTACTGTAAAAGAATTCTTACTAATATCCAACTTAAATCTACTCTCTTTAAGTTTAAAAACATTTCCCCTTGTCCTGACACCACAGACCCCTGCTAAGGGTCTGTCTCCTTTCCTGTAGCTCCCCTTTAGATACTGAAAGAATGAATTGCAGTACTTTTCAAGAAATTGATGTCAATGAGACTATATATACCAGATAGATTTATATATGAATGAGAGGGGTGCAAAACTTTCTCCTTTGCTCCAGACTTGATTTCAAAATAGCAGCTGATTGTTGCTTGAAAGTTGGGTGCTCTTCATTGCGCTCATTTAGTCTTCAAAAATCTGTCTCCATTTGAATGGCCAACCAGGTTTGGTCAATGAGCAATAAATATGGATGGCTCACGTTTAGGGTGGCGGCCATATTGTTCGCTAATCTGAGCAAGAAGCAGGATGGCCTTGTACCAGACTATTCAGGCAGCAAATCACCATCAAAAAAGTCTTCTGTACTAAGTACACAAAGGAGATTGCTCAAATTAAAACAGCACCTTCATCTAGGGAAGATTTCTAAGGGTTTGTTTGGAGAATTATATACAGGGCCCAAGTGGATAACAAACACTGAACGGTGAAGATCAATGCAAAAGATTTTGTATCTGGTAAGTGCTTTCAGCTGGCTCATTTTTCAGCTTTTCCTTATTCTGAATGTTGCATGCACTCATGCTTTCATCCCCGTATTTCTCCTCTCATTTCTGTGTACAGCTGTATATGCTGGATAATACCACATTGTTTCCAGTGGCTTTATTTTCACTGAGGTTTTTCTTTTTTCTTGGTATGAATTGTGTTTCAAAACTACTTGACGAGGCTGTATAATACTGTTCATGAAGCTGAATAATCGGAGAAGGAGAATACGGGGGAGGAGAGCTATTCAGGTGTAGGTATACAGCAAGATTATTTCAGATAGCAGGAGCTGCAGAGGAGTTGGCTTATGTAGCAGAAGCATTGAGGTTATCCGGAGAGCAGGGAAAGGGAGCCAGCTTGAGATGAGTGCAAATTTGTAGCAGGGGGAATAGGAAGAGAGCAGATCTACGAAGTTATGTTGGATAAAGTCCACAGGGAGCTTTGCAAACCAAGAAAGATATTACTTCTACCGGGTCAGATTTCTTTCCACGCAGATGTTGTGTTAGCTCTTGCATTGTCATTATCTTGGATCTCTTTAGTGTGACTAATATTGCACAAATTTCAAATCTTATTTTCAACTCTGTGCGTGCTCAAATGCAAGGAGTAAAACTTGAAAAGCTTCCTCTATTGCTTGTCCTTCCACTACCCCAAAGTAAAACCCTGAAACATGAAACCCACTTTCTCTACTAGATTTTAAAAGAACAAGGAGGGGTAAACATACTCTCGTTTACAAAATAGAACTAACTTGTGGGCTTTGCAGTTGAGAATAGAGATCTGTAAATAATTGAGTTGCTCCTTATGTTCTGCTGTATGATCAGAATGAGATAAGTCATTTTTGAGCTTCCTTGCTGCTTATCTGTGATAGCTGCCTTAAGTCTGCTCTGACTTAAAGGAAGTCTAGCTGGAAGAGGCTGAGAACCAGAGTAGATAAGTTCTTTAGTAATGCCTCAGAAATGCTTGCTCTGTAAAGAAACTCTATTTGTTTCAATTTCCTTTAAAAAAACCTCACTCTGGTTCATTTTGTTTTATGTTCCATTCCTGTGTTTTTGTGACATCCCTTTCTCTCCTAGCAACAGCTTATTTGAGAAGTGGTTTTTGATGCTGTATAGTATTCAGACAGTGTTATCCAGTGCCGTGATCAAACCTGGCTTAGTGTAACTAGCTGGAGTTGCAAACATATGGTAATGACCATAAGGAATTGAACTAAAGCCTTGAGCTCTGGGCAGAGAGTCTTTCCAGAAGAGCAAGGATCTGTCAACAGAAATGTAGCCCATATGTAATTCCTACAAATCTGTGAGCGGGGAAATGCCAATACTTGTTAGACCATGCATTAAGTATCATTGAACAGATGTTCTGAGAGCTTTTCATTCATAGTGCTGTTAGCAATGAATGAGGTTTTATGCTCCCAGTCTACATTTTTAAGTGAAGTGTAATGACATGTTTGAAAAGGAGAAATAGTGTTAGGCATTAAGGCATGTCTTGCTGCCATTCACGTTCCAAGACAGATTTTGTTCTGTGGTATCTAAAGTTAATTATGCTCAAAAAAAAAATAAAATTGAACAATGTAGTCTTAAGTTGTATGGTATATGAAATTGCACAGTTAAGTATAGTTGGTTTTTAGTAACATATATATCTCTCATTGCAGAAAGAATTTTTCAGGAAAAAAAACAGCTCCTGAGATCTAGCCTTATCATTTCTTTGGGACTGTGTTATGTTTGTTCTTAGCCTTCCTTCATACGTATGTGTTTCAATCCAAGTTCCTTTTAAAGACTTCAGAAGGCTTCAGGGAAAATCAGATGTGATATTCTGGATCCTATTTTGAAAACTTCTATTAGCCTGCTCTATTTCCTTCTCAATTTTCTTCTTGTTTAATACTAAGGTGAATTACTTGCTGGAGTTTCTTATGTGTCTCTACTAATTGTGGGAGAGTTCTGTTTGTCTAGTTTAATTTAATACAGTGCATATTCAGCAACTTGTATGAAGTAATCCCAACTGAGATTCCTGTTTAAGGTCATATAGGAGGACTTTGTTTTTCCCTCAGGTCATGTGCAGATTACACAAGTGCACTGACAAAAGCCCAGGTGCATTCATCTAAGACTTCAGTCTGTTTGTACCTTTGAACTTAATGGTATACAAATAAATTAATCACATGATGTGTGAGCTTCCTGGTCTCTCTCAGCTATGGTGGTCTGAGCCTAACATAATAATGTTTAGGTGGTGTGTTTGTTTGTTTGTTTTCTTTTTTAAACTGCAAACCTTTGAATTGAAACGGAATGCAGAGCAGCGTTCTTGAGGATGACATCCAAATTTCCGGTCTTGTTGGAGGCCTGTAGCTAGTGCTGTTCCCCTTTCATCGGTACTTTGCCCCGATGAAGGGATAGAGTGCACCCTCAGCAAATTTGCTGATAATACAAAGCTGGGGGAATGGCTGACGAACTAGAAGGAGAGCTGGGAAGAGAGAACCTGATGATATTCAGCGAGGGTAAAGGTACTGTTCTGCACCTGGAGAGGAATAACCACATCGGTGGTTAGGGATTGACGTGATGGAAAGGAGCTCTGCAGGGAAGGTCCTGGGTGTTCTGCTGGATAATAGGTTGGCCGTGAGCCAGCAGTGTGCCTTTGTGGCCAAGAAGACCAGTGGTATCCTGGGATGCATTAAAAAGAACATGGCCAGCAGGTTGAGGGAGGTGATCTTTCCCTTCTACTGTGCCCTGGTGAGGCCACATCTGGTGTACTGCGTTCAGTTCTGGGCTCTCTGGTTCCAGAAAAACAGGGAACTTCTGAAGAAAGTCCAGTAGAGGGCCACAGAGATGATTATTAGGGGCCTGGTCCCTTATGAGGAAGGACTGAAGGCTATTCAGCCTGGAGAAAATTGAAAGGGGATCCTGTCAGTGCTTACAAATATCTGATGGGCAGGTGTCAAGTGTACGGGGCCAGGTCTTTTCAATGGTGCCCAGGGATAGAAAAAGAGGCAACGAGCACAAACTAACACAGGAAGTTTCCCTCTGAACATGAGGAAGAACTTCTTTACTTTGATGGCAGCAGAGCACTGGAACAGGCTATCCAGGGAGGTTGTGGAGTCTCCTTGTCTGGAGATATTCAAAACCCTCCTGAACACTTCCCTGTGCAACCTACTCCAGGAGACCTGCTTTAGCATTGGGGTTGAACTAGGTAGATTGCCAGATTTTCTTTCCAACCCTTACAGTTTGGCATTTCTGTGATTTTGTGAAAAGTAATGGAACTAGCATGATTCAATTCATTTCAGACATGGAATTAAATAATAAAAGGACAATACAAGGAAATCTAGAAATATCAAACCAATCTGGTTAAAAAACTTGTAGAACCTTGCTTATTAAAAGAATTTGCCACTTGTGTCAAATTAGCAGAGATTAATAAAAAAGATGCTAATCAAAATGATGTAAAGAGTTTGGTTTTCAGGACAAGCTACTCTTGGGGTTAATTTGAAATGTTGTTGTTTTTTGGCCTAAGGTGATTTCTGCTCCTCTATCTTTTTAAATTTTAACTCAGTCACCAAGGCAGAGAATTTGATTACTCATTTTGCTCTGCTTTCAAGCTCTTAACATGCTTATGTTAACCATATAATTGGGCACTTCAGAATGCTAAGCAGATTAATTGATCATTAAAAATATCCTGTTCCACTAATAAATTACATAAAACCTAGAACTCTGTAGTAATGTACTGTTTCCTAAGACCATGTTTCTTGTGAAGTTGAATGAACAATAGAAGCTGAGAGAAAATAATGCTAGATGCAGAAAGAAGGGAGGAATCACGAGGACAGGATTGCAGACTGTCAAATAACCATCTGGATTGTTTTGCTTTCGATACCCAGTCGTCTTAAAATCTTAGTTCTGGAAAGGACATATGGTGTGATTTGTTCCAATTCTTCCCTATCATGGTCAAGCATGTTATGCATTCCTCTTCATAAAACGAACAAGTTTCTAATTCTTGACTTATTGAATAAATGTGGAACTCTGGAGGCATTGTTATTGCTTTTAGTGTTTGGTTGAAGCTTTCCTTTAAAATTCAAATTTGCTTAATAATAATTTTGATCTGATTAATCCTTTTTTTTTTTATCTGTATGTAGCTGTTTCTTTGGTGGGAGGCTGTGTGTTAAATTTCACTAATTTGTTCTATGACAAAGGAAATTATTATAGCTTTGTCTGTTATTCTTTTAGAGTAATTGCCCTTTTTCTTTTGTTCTTTTCTTTTTTTAAATCTGTTTTATGTTCATTCCTTTGCAAATTCAATGGAAAGAATGTCTCAAGGCAAGGGGAAAACATGTCAAATATCAGGAGTAGTGGAGTAGGCATTCTCAGATTATAGCACTGATGGTCCCGAAAGGGACTGACAACCTTTTGCTTTTATTTTGGTAAAACCATTCAAAAGTCAACCCTGCTCTAAAATCACACCAGAAAATGGAAGTTGACCAGGTTGTCCTTGAAATGCAAGAACGTGCTGGTGTGGATTTCGACAGCTTGTCTCTCCCTCTTGACTCTCCAGCTGAGTCCCTGGCAGCCTCTAGCAGGAGGAGCGACCTGGTGCCAGACTCTGGAGTCCCCGGAGTGTCGAAGCCTTGAAGAATGAATTTAAACAACAACAAACCAAGTAAATGTACCAAATAGAGTTTGAAAATCTTCCCTGAGAGTTTTCGAATGGCTCACATACTGGTCCATGTGTGCCATTGGTGCAGTTTAGTTGAAACTGGGAATTTTGAACTTTAGAGGATTGCTACCACTGCCTGTAAAGCGTGTGTGTTGGATAAAGTGGGCTGATGATAAAGCTGCATGGCCTTTTTATGCTGCCAAAGACGAATAAACTTGATGTGGAGATGTGGGGCTGTAGTTCAGAAACAGATTTATTGTTAAATATGGCCTGTTAATAAGGAAGAATGTTTTCCTACAGTCCACAGACAAAGATGACAAAATATCATATATAGCATGCCAACGATTATAGTGGTTTATGTCTGTTCCCTGGCTCAGAGTTAAATGACACTGAATGTAACATGCATTTTGCTGATTGCTTCTTAGGAACTTTACTCTGATAATTTTTAGGTTCTTCCTAGATCCCTCTTCAAGGCAAAGATTGATTCGTAGTCCTTGTCTTTGGAAGGAATTTCATTTTTATTCAACAATGCCAGACTGTAGTTCATTCCTCAAAACCTCATTGAAGTTCACTTGTTTTTTCCCCAGTAAAATTGCTATTTAATCTAATGTAAAATTGCTATGTTGCGTGCTAGCTTTGTGCTAGGACAAACCACAGCCCTTTTTATAGATTGAAGTTATTGATTAAATAAGCAGTTGTTCTGGTATCCATCCATCTCCATTCTCAATATTTTGGCTGAACTTCCAGGAATTTGCAAAAGGTAGCAAATGCATTCAGTCTTGATCTGTGTGTTTGAAGGAGATCTCTGAGGGAATAGAGAAGTAGATCATCCATGATCCAAGGATGAAAAACGACTTGAGAGTCCTAGAGATAGCTCAATTTGCAGGCTTACCTTTCTCTCTGTCTCTCTTTATCTGTTTTTTTTAGTTATTTTTTTAATTCACCTGCACTGCATCAGATCATTCAATTTAAGAAGTGTGTATCGCTTCCTATCTGTTTCTCTAGCAGTGTGGATAGGGTATAGCTCTGAAAGCTGGTAACAGTGTGTTGGTAGAAACTGAACGGTTTCAAGACCCTTTATGATACCTTACCTTCTTGTGTGAAGAATCCTCCTGTAAGTCAACCAGTTCCCATAGTTGCATGTCTGACTTAGAGCCACGTGTTTTCAAAAGTGAGGAAAAGAAAAAGAGGAGACCCATTTTTGAGGTCTGTGGCCTGAACTTTGGGAATATTTGAACTGAGCCCAATAATGTGAGCCTTAAGCCTCCTGCCTCCTTCCATGTATTTAATACAGGAAAATATATAACTATTATTTTATGTGCTGCCTGTGCAGTTCTGATATAGCTATTTATAGTGGAAAGTAAGTTGTTCGCTTCACCCAAGTCCAGGAGGGGCTCTATGTAATGTTGAATTTGCATGCGTCTTCTGGCTTATTTATTAGTGTATCTTCCCAAGTTAGCAACTGCTGCTCTGGTGTGTAAACGCAGTAGTCCATTTCACAAAGTAATGATGTGTGCCTACATACTAGAGAACAGAACTGAGCTCAGACTTGGCATCGAGCCCTGATTTTTGTCACTTGTGTTGTGTTTTTTCCCCTTCATCTCCGTTCTGTCTTCCAGGCACTTCATCCAGTGGTGCTTCTGGGTTCCCCTGTTTTGGAACTACTGGGTCACCTGGTTTTTGTTGGCTTACGCGCAATCTTTTCATAGTTCCAAGTAAACACTGAGACAATTTCAGGAACAATTTTGTTGTTTCTGGGAGAGGTGTGTGTGGGGGGAAGATGGTAAAACAGAAAATGGATTGTTTTTACTGATGTTTTCTAGAACTCTTAACAATTTCTAGGCTTTAATTTGGGTCCAAATGTGAGCACATCTTGTATTTATTTTTTGGCTAGCGGGGCAAAGTGTGTGTTTGGAAAAGGACTCAGATTACACAGAGGCTGCTTGGACCGCTGGCTTCAGCAGATGGAACTGCTTAGCAGATACTCACCCCTCCTCTGTGTTCCTCCTTAAAAGGTTTCTGCATACTAATAGCCAGCATTTAGATAGTAATGTTTTAAATCTCCTGTGTACAACTGAGAAATAGTACAGCAGATATGATAATCTGTGTAGTCTTTCTCCACCCTTCTGCAATGATGTTGATTATAAAACCAAAAAGCTATTCATTGATAAAATCTTTTGTGAGCAGGGGTCATTTGTCCATTTCCTGAGCCATGCATAAATCTATTGAGAATACTGTTTTTCTCAGGAACAATTCTTCCTTTCTGTAATCTCAGTTCTATTTTCCATATGCTGTCCCTGGATTATGTCCAGGAAAAAAAATTGGGGGGGGAGGGAAAAGCCCCAAACATTAGAAAACCCCCCAACCAAACCAAACCCACCTGAACTTACCCCAGATTCAGTTGTTTTTAGCATCGGTTCTCAGGCTCCTATATATCTTTATATGGGGTGACTGCCAAGCACTTTTCAAACACTCTGTTCCAGTTTCTTCTTGATGTAAGCAGCCTCGGACTTGAAGCTACTTTGGAGTCCATTTACTTGATTAAGGATAACTGAGTTTGGACTGTGCTCTTTTGTGTGTGTGTGTGTGTGTGTGTGATCTACAACTCAGCGTGGAAACACATATTTTAGCTATTTAGTGAAGTTTTGCAAATAAATGCAAATTTACTAATTCACTTCTAGCACTTACAAGGTTTATTTGAATTACATTTAATTAAATACAAGAATTAAATACCAAATTAAATACAAGAAAATAAATAGTACTTCTGTCTGATACTTCATTGTCTTACGATAACAAAACACTCAAAAACCCTCAGATTCCCAAGTTTTTGTTAGAATCACTGTGCTTGAAAGTGACTTGCTGGTAAATGGTGGAGCGTGGTTGGAGTCTTACTCTAATTATATGCAAAGCTGGCATTCTGATTGCTCCACCACCAGCAGGGTAGTCAGCCCGGAATCTGAGAAAGAGAAGTGCTAGGGAGATAAGTCATGTTTAGAGGAATGGGAGGACTCTGAGAAACAGGATATGACACAGAGGCCATGGGAAAAAGTAAAAACTCCCCACTTGCCACAATCCCAGATGCTGATGCTGAAATTTCTCTTTTCGACCAAAGGGATGTGGGTCTTAGTGGGGTGGGTGCAGTGAGGAGGCTGTGTAGATAGGCGTGGGGTGGTTGTGAGGAGCTGCTGGCATTTAGGGTCCTTCAATGATGCAGACACATGCGTGCTGTCAGTATATGGTGTGTACTTTGTATGTGAGAAATGGTACTGGAATACAGATCTGTATTATTGTTTGGCAAAAGCAGCTGCTTCTAGATGCTGGGACAGTCACAAAAATGAGTAATTTTATGCTCAGGGAAGATTTGGGCCTGGAACAAAACACTGGGGATCTAAGGAGGAGCCCTTACTGTTGCTAATAAATATCCACTTAGGCAGATTTGTCACTCAAGTTTCTGAAAGTTTTGTGGCTCAATGAAAAGAACATTCTTTTATTTCTTGAGCAGCTGTTCTCCTAAATGGGTGCAGCTGTACCAGAGGGTCCATTGACACCAATTGCTTACTGATTTGTGTGTGTTGGTTGCAGGCGGTGAGTGCAGTCAATCCAAGCAGAGTGTTTTTTACTGTGAATAGAGGGAAATCTTAGAAAATCGAGGGCTGAGGTTTGTTACATTGGAGCAGGCACAACTGCAGTGGATCTGGGACATTACTGCGAAAGCTTTTGAGGGATATGGAAGTTGGTTACAATTTGCAGTTAACTGAAACACAGATTTGCTGGAGCTCTCTCTGTTTATTCCAGTGAGAGCATGACCTGCCACATGAAACATGGAAGTAATTTGAAAGATTTCCTATGGCAAGAACAACAGCGTACATATGTAATGAAGGTTGTTTTTTTTTTGTTGTTGTTAGAAGTATGTGAAAACAGGAGCTGCTAACTTTCAGGCAATTCAGACTTGTTTTTTTTCCTTATTCTCATTCCAAAGGGTTTTTGGGAAAGTGGAATGGAATGCTGTTATGGAAGTGAGTGTTCATGTCTGTTTTGGGGACTCTTTTTCTCCCTCCCTAACTGTCCCCTTCTAAACAGTGAACTTCCTAAATTCACACATTGGGAAAAAGAAGGTTTTAATCTTGGCTCTGCTAATGATTTGCTGCATAGCCTTGGCAAATGCGTTCTTCCTTTTGAAGGGGGATAAATGATTTAATTGCCTACAAAATATATTGTAATCTTAAGGAAGGTATTTCAGTGGGTTGTTGTGGTTGTTCCCCTAGACCTCTTTTGGAAAGTTGTGCTATTGTTTTTTTTGATGTTTATTTTTTAGTCGGTGTGCCATTCACCTTTAGATTTAATCTGTTTAATTCCTGTTTGGTGTAAAATACATGAAATGTCTTTGTGCTGCACTAGGACTTGACAAGCCAATTGATTAATATAGGTTATAAATTCAGTCCCAGTGTACACTGCTGAAATCAACTGGAACTGCTTTTACATCTCAGAGGACATAGTTGATACCAGTGTGGTTCAAGGGGTAGAAAACAGGAGAAGCTTATTCAGATGAGTCTGTTTTCCTTTCAACAGTTAGCGCATAACTTATCTGAAATTCCCAGGAAATACGTGTTTGTTGATTTAAATTCTGCCAAGGATTATAAATTGCTGGAAATTTTGAGGAGTGCTTGCATTTCAATTGCATTCATAATAAGGTGGAGACTTTTATATATATATTTATATATACCACTACTGTTAAAATTATTCAGCATATGTGGAACTTTTTGCAGTGTATTTTATGTATTTCCACTGTAATTCCAAGGCTGTCTACTAGTTTTCTTTCACTCCTGTTCCTACAATAGACACAAATACCCCTTCTCCTTTGTGCACAAAGAGAATCCACATCAAAGAAAGGTGAATGTCACTGCAAATTCACAACACTTCTTTGATAAACAGTTTCCAAAAACGTTTGATACTTTTGTGACCAACAGTCTGTTCATGGGCATGCCTAACAAGCAATGCTATTTTGTGGTATCTCATGCTTTAGAGTGAAGTGGACCATTTATTTGGGAGGCAGAGTTTTTAAATTGATACGCTATGCCTATTGAGAAAATAATGTGCTCTTTTAACACTTTCATGAACATCCCAGTACGTTTTGGGTTGTTGCTGTTTACATTGGTTCCAGTTTTCTAACATGTAAACTGGGATGATACCTACTTTTGAATAACATATAGTGAGTATGCTAAGAAAATAAGCAATACTTAGTGGCATTTGTAAATACGAATGAATACAACGTATACTTCCAAGGTATTGCAGTGTTGAGATCCATACCAAAATCTATAGACAATGGATAAAAATACTTCAGTAGTATTAATTGAGATGATAGTTTCTGCTTTTGGAAAATTACTGTAGAAAACACAATGCTGTACGCTATTATTTTATGGTTTCTGTGTTTTATACTTGTTTGGATACTAGGGACCATTTAAATTCAGTGTGTATCTAATTATTTTGGGCAGGGAGAAAGTTTGATAGACCTGAAGTTTTTCCAAGAGTTCATGGAATGGTGTGTAACTTAATTAAAAATAATAAAAAAAGTCCATTTTAAGGGCAGTGCTTTTGTTTCATCATTGTAGCATTAATAGGTTATTCCTGTTAATTGAATCGTATGATTCGTATCAACCTTCTGTTTCATCTCCTGTATACAATGGCCATAACTACCACAGTTTTGGGTCTCACCATATGCAAGAACTTTTGCTCACAGCCCTTTTTGCTGTCCTAAGAAATAATTGGAACAGATGTCCTCCTTCAGTTGCTCTTCTTATCCACTTACTTCTTTTATTCCTTTCTGTTATTATAAAGCATCTATTACAATATTTATTGTTTTTCTATTTAGTCCTGCGTCTATTCTTCTGGATATTTATCCTTGTAGCAGAATTTCACTCCAAACTTTGAATAATTATCTTGAGTCCCAATAGGTGTTATTTAGAAATGACTCTGTCAGAAGCCTATGTAAGCAGTGAAGCATTTTTAATGTTTTTTTTTCTTTTTTTCTTCTCTTTCCTTTGTGTTGAACAGGTGGGTCTGATGCCTTGGCAGTCATTTACAGTATATGAGTATCCTATACAGTATATATATATTTTTTAGATCTACTGACAGTGGGGAGTTTTTTATTTGTGGATTATAGCCTCCTCATTTTAGTTGGGCAGCAGCTTGCACACTCTAACTTCATGTGTGGGTGTGTTACACAGGTAAATCCATGTAAAAGCAGGACAAGTTCAGTTTATTGCATGAGTCTGCCTTTCTGTATATGCAGACTGTATAAGCAGTGTCTGGTGTTTAGGTGCTGCGTTCATTCCTGCCCTTTACTGTGGGAATGGGTGTCACTTGGTTGCTTCTGTTCTTGGCCCTGTTTCAACAAAGTAGTGCACAGGAGGGCATGGGGTTTGTTGTTGCTGAAGGAAGCAAGGAAGGCTCCAGGCTCTGGGGGTAGGCTGCCTTAAAACGTGCTTGCTGTCCCATCTGCAGCTGGGATAGTGTAGTAAATGTCAAATACATTATATAGCAAAAAAATTCTGTAAACCAGTAATAACTTCAGTGCTTCACAACTGTTTTAATTCACCCATCTTGACTACAAATCATTTCAGCCACTGGTAAACTCGAAGTTTGTGGAACTAACTGAACTGTGGGTTAGGGAATAGCTGTCGTGATGAGAAGGTTTTCAGCTTGCTGCTGTTTGAAATGTAGAATATTCATTATTTTCACCAATGTTAGATCACCAAGCAGACTCGTGTCATAAACCCTGCTATCATTTTAGCAATATTTGAGGCAGAAAGCTAAATTGAAAGCTTTTAATTTAGAAGGGAAAAGAACAGGATCCTATGGGCAGCACCACTGTGCTAGCTATATGTGGGCTTAAAAAACCCTATAATACCAGCCCCCACCCAATCTCTTCAATAGCTTCTATCACCATATATCTGTTTATTTCTAATGGCTCTTTTAAACGACAGCTTCATAAACTGGAGTATCCAAAACAAAGGCCGTGAAGTTTACTTTGGCCACCTCAAGTAAATTTTCCAAATCTAAACATCAGCAGTGCTTTTCATAAATCAGTCCAATGACGTCATCTTTCCAATTAATGAGCTCTTATTTGTGTTCTGGCCTAAAAAGCTATTTGACCAGTTAATGTTTTAAGGTTTTGTAGTAGTCCAGACTTCTCACCAGTTCCAAGTAATGTGCTTGAAGTGGGAACACATTTATCAATAATTGCCACTTTTAAAGTGCAGATAGCAGACAGTGATTAATTTTCATCCCTCTTTATTGCCTACTAGGAACAACAAGCATTGTCTGCAGACTTCAAAATTGTTCATAATATGTTTTTTACTTTTTGTTGTTTAGGATGCAGGCGTCTATAATTGAATAAGTATTAACTGTTCTTCTGGGAGAGTGAACAGAACAAAAATATACTGGGGAGGCTGTGTTTCCAGGAAAGGTAAAACGAGGTAGTGGTAGAGCTGGAAGTGAACTACCTGCCAGCCTAGGTGTACTTCTGTTTTATTTCCCACAGCATGTTGAATTTTGGAAAAGGGCTACTTCAAATCGTTCCACCTCTGCATCCCTTTCCTACGTGTGAGTTGTGGGGATCAAACCCCTGCTGACAGGGAAGCTACCTGTAGTGCTGAGAAAAATGGTTCATTTACAGCCTATCTTTTTCTGTAGGTAAAAATGCTTCCTCTGCATGACATGAAAGAAAGAAATAGGTTTACTCTGATAAGGTTTTAGCAAAATCCACCAACTGCCAAGAAACAGTCAAGCCAAGCAACAGTGTTCTTTCTTTTAATCGCATCTTCCTCTCCCTGTGTGGAAATAACAATAAGGGTTGACATGAGTTGAAAAAAGCCAGGAAATAGAGAGCTGAAGCTTAACTCCTATCCTTAGCTCACCCTAGCAACACATTTAGGCATTGCAACACGGATGCTATGTAAGGTCACACACTGGCAGTCCAGAAGTGCCAACTGTGATTGAATTCCTCTAAAGAGAAACCAAAAAATTATCTTAAACACACAAACTATTCCATATGTGTATGTATGACATACGGTTTTGTTTATGCTAACAAAGGGACTTGCACCAGTGGGTGCTTACGTGCTTGGCTTGAAATGCACAGATGCTCAAAATCCAGATCTTTGAATCACTTTCCGTCACTGTCCTTTGAAAGAACCAGTGCTTGGGTTCCCATGATACTATTTCTATTCTTAAGCTTTCTACATGCAGTGGTCTTTCACTGGGCCTGCTACTTGTCTCGTCTTGTTGTTAGTAGCAATGGAAGAATTGTGAACTAGACAGTCCTTTTTCCATTATTTTTTTCCCTCAACTTATTCCTGAGACAAGTTAGAAGTCACACATCCATTGGCTGCAACAGAGGCTAAAGATGCAGCATCAGAAGATGCTGAAGTCTGAATGTGATTCTAAGGTAGGCAATCCTGTAAGATACCTGCACGAAAATACAATCAGCTATACAAGTGAGATACTTTCTTTGTTCTCTGCCTATTCTAATGGTATGCTTTTTGTTTCCTGCTTGCCATTAACATGTGGACTTTGCTATAAAGGCTGAGCTATGAATTGATGGCAGAATTGTATGAAAATAGGGAAACTTTCTCTTAATGCTCTGTAAGAAGTTTTCAGAGTCCTGGGGAACATGCTTAGCAAACTGATGAATTGGCCATCTTCTCCTTGGTGTACATTCAACCAAGTGAGCAGTTAATTGGAGATGGGGCTGGGCATTATATCCAGTATTGAAACTGTTGAGTAGGGTGGGATGAAACCTTCTTCAGTGTAAATCAAAACAAATTCTGGTAGACTTGAGACAGAAAGAGAGCCATACTCAAGAGCTGGAGGTGTCTAGTCAGTCTTCTTGTTGAGACAGCCGTGCAGTGTCTCTCTGCAATAAGATTTTTTGCCTTACCTTCTAAGTCACAGAATCATGGAATCATAGAATGAATCGTAGCTCCATTATCCATATCAAGCTCCAAGCCCCTTGCTGCAGGCAGGGCCGCTGACCTCCATATCTGTTACTAAACCAGGTTGCTCAGGGCCCCATCCAACCTAGCCTTGAACACCTCCATGGGCAAGGAATCCACAACCTCTCTGGGCAGCCTGTTCCATAGGCAAATAGGGTTGTGCTTTCAGTTATGACCAAATCGGCTTAGTGAGGTTTGGTGGGTTTTTTTGTTTGTTGGTTTTTTTATTACTATGGGCCAAAAGGTGTTTGTTTGTTTGTTTGTTTTTTCATACCCTTTGCAGTCAGTTGGATGAGTTCCTTTTTCCGGAGCACAGGATAGGTGGATTTGTGTAGGAGTTACAGGATTGGTTTAAGGGGGGTGTTTTGGCTAGTTTGTCAACATTCCTTGTAGAGATATTGAAGAATCCAAAATGAACCTTACTTGGATGCGTTTCCAAACAATGGGCATTCAGATTATGTTAAATGTTCATGAGGTGTCTCGCAGACTTGATGTGCTGTATGTTAATTCACTGAATATGGTTTCCATTGGAGGACTATTCTGTGTCCCTCTTTTGAACAATGTTTTAGTTAGATGTTGCATGAGACAATTTCCAATTTGCTAAAATAAAAGATTCTGTTGTTTATTCATGTTTCATTTCAGGGATTTTTTCTGTTTCCTACTTTATGTGATGGTCTTTCCCGAGATACACTGTTTTGGAAATATTAGTTTGGTGATTTTGGTAATTAAAGAGAATCTCAATTTCTTGCAGAGCTTACCTAAGATTACTAGGCTGCAGAGGTGTTACAGTCATCTTGATAGAAGGTCAGATGTGTGGAGCACTTGCTGACAGCCTAGTGGAGCCAGTTGTCTGGAGAACAAGACCGAGTAATTTCTGAAGTGTGTTAAATTCAGAAAGCTGAGTCTGCATGTTTCTTTGAGTGGCTGAAATACTGGATTCATGCATTATCTGGTAGCGGGTTTATCAGCTATACTGTTGAGGATTCTGTCTGACGATGCCCTTATCTCCCTACTGCTAATGGTTCCAGGGCAAGTGCCTTTTTCACCCCTTAAGCAGTGGCTTCTCACATGTCTGAAGCACAGGCCTCCTTCTCTCACTGTGATTGCTTGAGCATGCCAAGATCAGCACGTGGTGGGAGCAGAATTTGGATATTTCAGGTTTGCAGTGTGCAAGTAGAAAGAGAGAGCAAAGGGAATCTGTACCTCTGGGACTAGCATTAAACATGTTCTAAGGGGTATTTTTACAAGTCAAATCAAAACCTTGAAAAGAACACAAAAAGTAATTTGAGCTCAGAAAGATGATAAGATAGAACTTGTGTGGAGTCTGCTACCAGAGTCCAGGATGAAAGTGAGTAAATTGGCCTGTATATAGGTGAGACAAGATAGCCTGGAATAACTGCATTCCAGCAAAATGGGACAAAGATTGCTTTTCAGCATTGAAAAGCAGAAGTAGCGACAAATGCATGAACTGTAGAATTTTTGTTGTTGTTGTTGAGGGGATATTACTGCCATGGCCAGTGCTGATTTCCCAGCCTCATTGAGAGTGCAGTGGTGGTAGATACATCTGCATGTGCCATGCTCTGTAGGGTTTCCTTGAGCTGTAGGTCCTGAGGGGAATCACTTCTGGCAACCCTAACAGTTGTGTGAGGGATGAAACCTTGAAGAAGGGGAGTTTACTACAGACTATGGGACTGATTCTAAACCCAGAACGCACATGACTGCAGCGCAGAAAGGTGCTCTGATGCCTGAAACATGAATCCAGGAGCAGGAATCTACAACTGCACGTGTCCTGGAAAGAGCAAAATCATTGACTGATAAAGATAGAAAATGATAATTAGCAGTATGTTGTAATATCACCACCACAGAGAGGGAAAGATAAATTAAGTGGAATGAAATAATGTATGCTAACTCCTAGCTAAAAGTTTATAGCATGGCTCTCAGTGGCAGGCTGTATGTTCAGGAAACAGATTATGTCACCAATCTGATTTATACATTTAATTAAACACAGATATAGAGTGTTTTGTTTTGTTTTGCAAGAAAGTAATCTGAATGAATCTAATCATACAGTTTTTGATAAAGCTACAATTTCTGGAATGTGCTTTGAGGTGACTTTTCTGGAAATGTATTTTGTCTCCATAAGCTAAGGGTTTTTTAAAAATGCTTTTCAGAAGCTGAAAGACTTAAACGTTATTGTCAATTCCAAGCACAGTAATCTGCCTTGAGCTACATAGAATGGGTTGAGCAGTTTCTAGGGACTGTAATCCTGATTAATTCAGAATAATTGCATAAAACTCACTTCAAGAATGCAACTTTTTGACAGTTACAAAAGAAACTGCATTTCTGAGCATTCTGTGGTATCATGAGCAGATTTGCTCTATGTCAGCACTGCATTCTTCCTTCTCTGCAGCATAACTAGGAGAATTGTGGGTATCAGTATATGCGACCATGTGGGTAGGTGTAGCCAGTAGGTCTGAGGGAGTTTAATATTCCTCCCAGCGTTCTTGGGAGCCTGTGAGCAGTGGTAAATAAGAGTGCCTTCTTATTGTAGAGTTTTCTTGTTGAAGATCAGCATCTGGAAAAAAAAAGTCTGAAAGCAGCAGGTTTTATCTAGACACATAGCCCATTTGAAGCTCATTCTCCCTCTGTGAGTTTATGTGAGAACTTTGCCAGAAGAGAGTTCATGCATCCAGTGAGATAAAAGGCTGCTTGCCAGCAACCACTTTTCCTTCTAGATCTTTTAGCTTTGTACTTGGTCCGAAATCCTTTTCAGGTGCACTTTCCTTCACTTGTGCTGCTCAAAGCTATTTGGACCATGCATGGAGAATTTAGGCACTTCATAGAGGTGCACTGTGACAGGGCAGGAAGGAACAGGGCTGTCTTATCTGAAGTTTTGTCTTACCACAGTGCATGTGGATGTGAAAGGACGGAGTGTGGGGAAAGTTTTAAGGACGTGATTAACTCCTGAACTGCTAATGTGTGATATAAATTAAAAATTATATTATTTAAAAAAAAAAAAACACCACCACCACCAACAAAAAGAACGCAAGAAAGAAATCTGCAAGGGCTTAAGAGGATAGGATTGTTCTCCTGCAAATGAAAACATGTTCTATTTATGGTTTGTACTCTGGGCAGGCTTTAGTAAAGTTTGCGTTAGAAAATGTCTAAGTTCACTGGAGTGCAGGAAAAAAGCTGCTTCTCCGAGTGCTGAGAAACCAAAGTGGCAGTCTGTTATTTCAGGGTATGTTCTGTTGTGAAGGGGAAGTATTGAGAGTGTGAATAGCTAATAATGTCAGAACACTATGTGATTGTCTAAAGTGTTTGCACTCTTTTTGATAAAGTTGCTATGTCAGCAACCTTTATAATATCTAACGTACTGCACCGTTGCTGTTAATTTTTCTGTTCTTTGGATTAGGTTGTTTAACCTATTTAATTTGCCTGTTGCTGACAGCAAGAGTCATCAGTGTGGTACTCTGTAGCAGGGAAGCTTGCAGAGCTCAGGGAATGCTTTGCTCAGCTCTCAAAAGGAATGGCTTGCAGTTGTTGAGTTTTTGGACCCAGGAGTTCTCAAATGAGTTCCCACTGGCGCACACTATTATCTGTCAAATGCTGAGGAAAAAGAAAGTAGGTCTGAGCAGGTGCAGAAGCAAAATGTGAGAGAAAATGGAAAAGAAATAGAACAATTTCTGTGAGTAAAAATCAGGAAATATGCCATACCCTGTGAATTGCCATTGAGAAAGTAGAAAGCTGAAGAATGAATGAATTTTAACGTATAATGAAAGTTTAGTTGAATTTAGAGCTGTAGCACAGCAGCATTGTCTTGACCAAGCTTTTGTCACATAGCCATGCAAGTGAAAGAAAAGATGCTTAAGGCTCTTAGGAACTCAGAACTGATCTGTAACTTTTTTAGTCTTGTGGACATTGACCATGGGAGCACAAAACTTTCTTATGTCTTCATGTTACGTTCTGGAGTGATTTTATTCTTTCTGTTGGACTTCTTGAGATCACAGTGTGTGGTGATGTGATTTCTAACTTAAATAACAGTTTCTGATGAGCTATGAAATTTGCAGGTGTTCTACATACTCTCAGCAGTTCTCTAGATAGTACCCTCCCATTTCCACTTCTTAAAATAATGCTAAGAGAATCTGCCTCTCCCTTCCCTACCATTGTGAAAGCGGTCATTAGCACCAAAGAGCAGCCACTGCTGGCTCCTGCATTTAGTTGTAGTAGTAGTACTGATAAGCTTGAAGTGCAATTGGTCCTGCTTGTTGGAAATTTATTCTATTAGATGACCATCAGCTGTTGGAGACAAAGACTAAAGATTTTTGTCTCCTCCTTCCAGTAATGATAAAAGTCAGTATTTTTAAAAAATGCACAGTTACCATTTTATTCTCTAGAAGCTTTGTTTTGTTTCATGCTATTTGTTTATTTTTTCTTTAGTGACCTTTCTCCATTCAGGACGGCTGCATGTGTCTTTGGACAGCTAATGATTTATTTAGGCTGGAAGCTATAGGGAACTGTTAGCTTTATTAAATGCAGTGATGGGGATTTCTGAAATTGCTCTGATGAAGGATTCATGTGTGTAGTAGGGCTTCATCTTGCTCTTTAGATAGTTTTAAGTTTGTATTTTTAAAGCATTCACAATAATCTATTTACACACAATTTGGAAGTCTATCAGATCTCTAAAATTATCCTATTAAATGATTGCAGCTAACTTTTAATGCAGGTCATAATTAGTTACTTGTTCCAGTGGGGAATTAAAATCAAGCTGTTAGGCTGTACATCTTTGTCAAAGAACAAAAGGCTTTGGCTAATTATTCTGGTGGTGTGGGACTGCTGTCTGACTCATGATGCAGGAAGGAGACCGTTTGAAATACAGTCTCTTAGGAACGTGGCTGTGTATTGCATCCATGTTGTGAGCTTAACAGGAAACGATGATGCCTTTCTGGCATGGAGTTTACTGGCTAATTGTCTTTCAGATCACAGACACTGCTTTGACACCTGTGTGGTAATTTAAATTTACATTCCATTTCTTGAAAGCTGTGATGTCATACAGCGTAGTACACACTAGATCATGTGGGAAGAACAGCCATTAATGATATACTGGGAGCAGTGGAAACATGGGTAATTCAGAAGCTTCAATCTTCCCAGCTTAAATTCGCCTTATCAGGCGCAGAACATTGCAGCGAAATCTCAGAGGCATTGGATCAGCCAATTCCAAACTACTGTAGTTATCAAATTATGTGTTTGGCTTGTAATCCTATGGACTATATAGGCAGTACTCATCATTGCTGTAGAGAGTACAAGAGCATCAGCATTACAGTGAGCTTAGTCGGTGTGACTGGATTCTCTTCTGGCATGTCCTTCTCTCAATGCCTTACTCATTTATAGCTTCTTGATTTCATTTCTCCACGGCATGGTCTGTAGCACTTATTTAGCAGTTCATTTGTAACTTCAAAATAATTGTTATAATAGGTAAATGGCACACACTGATCTTGCTAAAGCATCCTTTTTTCTCATGAAGAGAAGGAAATCACTTCAACCAAAATTCTCAGATGAACTCTGACTTGGTGGACCAAATGTAGGGGCATCTTTCAGCATTAAAGGAGGAAGAAAAGAGAAAATGAGGGGAAAAAAAGAGCCTCCTTGCACATGAGCTTATTAATATAATGAGAAGAGGTTCCATAAAAGAAATCCTCGATGACTATAAGCAGTATTGCCCTGGGCAGGCATCTGACCTACTGAGTAATTTGATCAGAACATAAATATTGAAGTTCTAATTTGGCTCAGTGAGGACAAGCAGACCATAGGGTTACATCCTTCTACGTCAGTTACGTACTTGTTCTAAGAACCTGTGTATAGGAGGAGAGACTTTGCCCAAAGTGCTTTAGCCATGGGGTGGCTAAAGAAGAAAAGAGCACAGAATCTACCATGGTGAATGTATGCTGTCAGAAGGGCCTAATGGCAGACCCAGTCACAACACGCAGCTTTTTACCTGGGTGCACAAGGAAGCACCAAGTGGTGGAAGTGGCTTTTATTTTAGGAGTTGGAGGGCACAGCAAAAACTTTTTCGAATATGGATGTAATCAATAGGAGTGAAAAGGTTGAGTATATCCAGAATATGATGTGAATGAAAATGACAGACAGCAAAGGGAAAAATGGAGTTTTACGTGTGCATTTATATATGCACATGTACAGTACATGGAAACTAAGTCAAGCACCTAAGGGTATACAGGAAAATGTACAAAACTAGAACAGCTAAGCCACAAAGTAAGATAAATCTAGTCAGAAACAGCCAAAATAACAAGGAGGGATGATAAGGAGTGTTCAGAGGGTGACTGAAGAGTCAATCCAGTTCTTCATGGAATGGCAGAGCTCCTGATAGACCATCAAGATTTACAAAATTTACTCTAGCTCTCCAGTGACTGTCTTTACGGAAAAGGTCAGTTGTATGGAAGATGGTTGACACAAATCATGTGATGAGTGCACAGATGACAGCACTATATGAGGAAGGCTAAAGAGCATTCAGATGTTTGGGGGGTAAACTTGACCCAATGAACTTCGTGCCAGTATATGCTGCATCTGCTGGTGGCCATTTTTGTGAACACAGAGGATACAAACTTGTAAATTAGTGTTAGAGTCTATATTTAAAGTAGGCGAGTAGGAAGTTTTAGGTATATTTCTCAAAAATACAGTGAAACAAAGTAGTCCGGTGACATTACAGCTCCTAGAACGGAAAAATAAAATAAAATAAAATAAAATATCACCCGATGCTAGCGTTTTCTTTTCACAAAGAATTTAAATTATATACTTCAAGGAATGTTCATTAACTTTGAAGAATGAATGGAGCTAAGGGGGGCTGTCACTGCCTTGCGGACCAGATTTGAATGTCAAAATTGATCTGGGCAGGTTGCACTTGTAATGTGCAAATGCTGTACAATTCAGTTTGATAAGTGCAGATTATGGTAGCTAGACAGTAATAATGAGGACAGGGAACAATTTTCTCAGAGCAGGTATTTAGAAAGAATTCTGATTTTGTTGTGGAACACAGCTCATACTTGGAAAAATAATGTTATGTGGTTATCAAAAAGGTTAGTGCTATAATGAATACCTAAGCCAAACTGTTGTGTCAGCAAGACAAATCACATAACCTTTCTGCTTTGCTCTGAACTTATTTGGCTTCAGAGGGCCCATGTCTAATTTTGGGCCTCATGCTCTAGGAAAGATATAAACCCAAGTCCAGAGGCGAGTACTTAAAATGACTGCAGATAAAGAAAACATGAGCTCTGAAGAAAGATTGACAGAATTTGAGCTGAGTCGAAAAAAGCTGGAGGAGTAACATGAGTCTTTAAAAGGCTCCCACAAAGAGGAAATAGTCATCTATTGCATAAGTTAAAAGAGAATAGGATTACTTGAACTGGCAGTGGAACCAGTGCTGTCAAACAAAGAGAACTGAGTGTCTGTCAGGAATGTCACCACCATAAGTGATCCTGATTCAAGGTGGGACATATGACCTCAGGTAACATAGAGGCTCCTGCCAGTTGTCATTTGATTCAGTGATGACCATGCGCTGACCCCCAGCATAGTAGCATAACTTTTGGCGATCAAGACCACTGAATGTGATTCCAGATGATTGTTTGTAAGTGACTCTTGTTCTTTTCAAATCACAAACCGATGTTAAATTTTGTTAGAGAAAAACACGGAGCAGAAAAGGATGGTTGAGAGAAGAGTGATGTCAGCCTTGTGCTTGAAATGAACCTCTACTTCTGCATGGGCTGGCAGCTTCTCACTTACTTTGGTCCCTTGCAATAATTATGTACATATATGTGTTGATGACCAATCTCTAAAATTCTTTATACTGTGATTTTTTTTTTTCTCTAGATCAAAGCTAATTTGAGAATGCACTCATACATACATATGCAACTTATCAAATTCATAAGAGTTCTTTATTTTGTCTTTGATTGCATCCATGTGAATGATTTGTAGTTTGACTCTTTTGAAGTTTCCTTTTGGATGAAGTTTGCCCATGATTTTTTCTTTAAGAATTATCAAGATGAATGCTCTCCCTCTTAATTAGAGCTTGATGTAAGAAACTGTTTCTGCAGTGAAGTTAAAAATTGTAAAGAGAAATGCAAGCTGTTAAAAAAAAACAACAAAGCAACACAGGTTTTAGAAGCAGCTGTTCGGCTTTGAGGTAGAAAGGGAGAAATATAATGTAGAAATACTGGGAAGTAAATATGTAACTAAGATTTCTGCTAAAACATCAGTACTTCCCAAGGTTCTATTTGTTTATTTATTTATTGGTGCACCTTATTTACTACTTCATTTTATCTTGGTGACCATTAGCTTGAATGTACATTCATTTAGCTAAAATTCTGAAACTGAATGCAAAGGTGAATAATTTTATTGAGTTTAGGAGCTAGAGATATATTTTTAAAATGATTGCTTATTATCTTACATTTAAAGATGTGAATTGTTTATGATTTGTTACTAAATTTCTCATAGAAAGCAATTATTAAACTGTTGCTGCAACATGTATTGATATATGTATGTTTTGCTTTAATTTTAATTCCTTTCTATTATTAGGGTAGAAGACATAATTACTGTCCTGCTGTACTCATCATTTGAAATGATGGGTTTGGGTTTTTTTGTTTGCTAGCTTTTTTAAACTGTTTTTAAAGAGCATCAGATGTGAGGTTTTTAATGGCATAAATGTGTGCCCTGAGTGTTGTCTTCATCCTTGTTAAGAAAAGTACCACAAGGCACTGAGGCATAAGGTTGTCATCTGTTGCTTTACTTCCAAGCTCAGCAGAGCAAGCAAGCAAATGTTTCTGCATTTCTGCAGCTTTTAGGGCTTGTTAGTTGAGATGTGGTAATGAATACAGTATTAAACATTTGCTTTACCAACAGATAGCAGAAAGGAAATTGCTCTTTGCTTTGAAATCCAACATGTAATAAATTGGCCAGAGCAAACGATGACCAGCACTCCGCTATCAGTTAAGCATCACACCGTTCACTTTCTTAACAATTCTGTCAACTGCTAAATTAATATTTTTTTCTCATGAGGGTATCACGATGCGTAGGTTAATTGGAACTGCGTGAGGCACTCCTGTGTGTTCACAGCATCACCTGCTACTTCTGTCTTGAAGCAGAACAGTTCTTTAAAATTTCCAGCAGAAAATTACCAGTTTCTTGCAACTGTTCCATAGAATGCCTAGCCATCACATGCCTCCTTACTGTGAAAATGGGGGAGTTGGAACAGGTTTGTACAGCTATGTGGCCTATTGTGTGTCTGTTTAGCAGAGAGCAACTTTAGGAAGTGTCATTCCTGAAGTTTGGGCTCATACCTGCTCTGTCCTCTGCACATTTTCTTGAGTCAGAACTCTGAGCAGAGCCAGGGCAAGTGCACGATGGCTGCTAGTGGTCTGGAGCCTTCCTTGCCAGGAGAACTAGGTTTGAATGAGCCGGTGTGTCCAGACAGTGAAGTGCCGTGCAGTAATACATCTGTGGTCTTGGAAAGCAGCATGGTTGTGTCCTGAGCAGCCGCTAATTAGGCTGGACAGCGTGCCACAATGACGTGGCCAGGCGGCTTCCTGCACCTGGGCTGGCTCCTGGAGCCTTGCACAATGTTGTAATTATGCAGCGTAGACTTACCTAACTTGTTTTGCAGGAGCCCCAAACAGTTACTGGTCTGGTAATGATTCTGGCTGCTAGTGATGTGTGGGAGATTTGACCTGATATCTGTGATCTGGCAAGTCCTACATCCTATTTCCAGAGATTTTGCATTCTTTGATATATAGCGTAGTAGTTATTATGGATTGCTGTGATTACTAAAGACAGCGTCTGAGCCTTTTATTAAAAGGAACAAGCCTTTTGAGGCTTGTAGGATTTATTGTGCTTGACCAGCTTGGGGTCTCAGGGTAGCTGTTTCTTCTGCATTTGTAATAACGGGCAGATCTTCTTATTAAATTCAATATGAGAAAAAGCATATTTCCATTGAAATGAATACCTCAGGAATGAATTCTGTTTTGGTAGGAAACGCTCCAATCTGTCTGTGCTGTTATTTTGTTCAGCATAGGAGTCCTTCCATATATTTTACTGTACTTGTTTTTGCACTTATTTGCAGTTCTGTCTAACAGAGCCATATATAAGTATGTGTGCTTCTCTGTTCCCAAGTCTCTGCTAGTCAGTATGTGCTTGTCAGTGAACCTGCACACACAAACTGAGCTCTCTAAAGTGCAATAAAATCAGTGAAATTTGGATTGACTATTCTATTTAAGCACTTCATTCTCTTTGTGGTGTAATACAGTTTATCCATCCAACTAATCTTCGATACCCCCAGTTCATTGGCACCACAGGCAAGTTGTTAAAATGTCACCCAGTCACATTAAAAAACTACTCATTTTTCCAGCTTATCTTTTTCCTTTAAAGGCTAGATTTCTAGAAAAGTTGGGTTCTTTATAGGCCTTATTTCATTTAGAAAAAAGTTTCTACTGACAAAAATTTCATTACTGGAAATCAAGGATACTGCAAGTCCTTATCACCACCTGTCAGACGCATCTATTTGTCACTGCATTGCTAAATGTCTACAGCGGCCCCAACAGTTAAGGGACAGTCCTTACTTTGTCATGTACAAGCCATATGCTGTTCAAAACAATAGACTGAACTATTTAACAACCAGTATATATATTAACTATATAGTTTGTGCTTTCAGATACTATCAGAAAGAAAGGATAGCAATGATCCATGTAATATCCTATAAAAATTTGAGCCTTTTCTAGAGGAGTGACCAATTCCTTCTTTCTTACCATCATTCATGACCTCTGCACATCCCTCCCAAAAGTAATGAAGAATAATAGTTGTGATTCTGCTAGTAGTCTCACCGCTATCAACTTCCTTTCTTCTAGCCTTTGGCATCTATGTTTAGCTGGCTGGTAACGTTAACCTGGCAAAGTGAATTCTCATCTATAGGTACAGAAGAAGAAATGCATATACCTGGTATGCTCTGCTTATTGCGTACAGCGAAGAAGTACTAGAAAGTAAAAAAAGTAAAAAAGTAAAAGTAAAAAAGCTCATAATATCCAATATGGTAATTGATTTGGGTTTGGAGTACTTAAAATGCTTTAATGTGACCTGGAAGTGACTGCTGGCCTGTTGAATTTATGAAAAGGTACTGTGGATCTGTGCTGAGAGCAAATTCCTCTTGTCAGTTACACTGACAGTACAATAAATTTCCCAGTGACCATGTCAGTGATCTTCATGATCATCTCTATGCTTTGCTTGAAGTGGGATCAGTAATGCATTGGGATATATATTGGAATACATGTGATACATTTCAAAGGCAAAAGTCTGTAACAAAATGGTGTGAGTACCACTGTAGTATCACACATTGTATTTAAAAGCTACAGTGGCATCACAAAAAAAGAGAAGACTTGAAAGAAATATTTCAGGTTTTGGAAGAGTAGGTTTCCATGAATTATTCCAGGAGCTCTGTTTATTTTATTCAAAATAAGGAAAGAAATTGTTTATCTGGTACTATTAGTACACAGTGCATATGATAACACTGTTTTATGCAGAAGAATCAGGGATCAGGGGAAAAGGTCTGATAAGTGGAATTTAAGTTTAGAGATAAAGTATGAAGGAAATAAGCACCAATTTGACCTGGTCTGAGGATATGTTAAGCTTTTGAGTTACCATGTTGCCACTGCCATTTTAAGCAGATTATCTGTTCTTTCTTTTAAGATAGTCAGACATCTTGCTATGTAAGATGAAGAATGTTGACACTTTTCTGGAGAAAATCTGGTAAATATTAATATTCTGGCTTTGAACTATGGGAAATCTGTTACAATTCAGTTTTAGAATGTCATAAAAATGTCATGTGAAAATTGATTTTAAAGAACTCTTTGTGTCTTACAGTAAAAACCATCTGAACCACCCCATGCTAGAGACGTGTGGCCTCAGTTGGTTGTTTGCAGGTGCCCACTCTCCTCTGCCCTCAGCAGAAGGAAGAATTAAACATCATTTAATTCTTCTGTGAGTTAAAGTTCACTGAGTTGAAGCTATCCCATATGAATTCCACCATTTTTAGAGGCTGCTTTGTGTGACAGTCATACAGCTTAGTGATGTATAAGATATGCTCCTTTTTACTTGCCAATCCAGAAGACCAAACACTAGTCAGATACCTTAAGTGTTGAGAAGCTTTTTGAGGCTGGTACATTTAACTTAAGCCACTTCTTCTCCCTAGGGCTTTATCCCATATCACCCTATCAAGCAGTATTCTTCAATCTTGGAGCTCAAGTCGTTGCTATGGAAAAAGCCCAGCACTCTGGTTTTTTACATGGAGGCCTTTTATCCTTCCTCAGACAGAGGCGTTCTCTATTATTATCAGAAGTAAAAAAAGAAGGACCTTAGCTTCTTCTCTTTAACCTTACTAGTTTATGGGGTGGTTTATATATTAAAAGGCATATATTTCTGTATTCATATACATATATTTATATATAAAAAGGCAGTTTAAAAATGTTTAACTGCTTTTCTAAGGGAATACACTTAAGTATTCTTGGCAGAACCTCAAAAGATTTTTGGCATTCTGGCAGGAAGGACTCAGACAATAAAGATAGTGTTATACTGTACCTGTTAAGGGAAGCATTCTTTGGGAGGATGTTGAAGCCTTGCATTCATATTCTCTGCACAGTACAAAAAATTACTTGCTTTAGTGCTATGAATGTGAAATGGCTCTATATAGGAAGAAACAGCTGGGAGGAAGGTAAATGTAGCAGTGATGCTGGTAGATTGAACACTTGCTTGCTTTCTTGATTATAATTACATTTACCTTTCATGTTAAAGTATTTCCTGCAGGTTCATTGTATGACAAGACCAAAACTGTGATTGAGTGCAGAGCTGGGGGTTGTTGGCTGGGAATCAGACATTCTGTTTGATGAAAAGTTGCTGTCTTTCTAGTTTTGTTGCATACTGGGCATAGGAGGGAAAGAGAACTATTTTAGGGTGCTGGTTGTCTTCTGTTTTGTAGCCCTAAGAACTCCTTAATTTAAAAGGATAGATTTTCATAGGACTATGGCATTAGTCCAGTATCTTTTGAACAGCTGTCAGCCTTATGGCTACATGTTTTTTCACAGTTTTTGTTGTTGCATAGATGACATTGTTACACCTAATGCTGATACTTTGTTGTTGTTGTTGTTTTGTATTTTAGAAAATCCTTTCTGTGACAGTTGTCACAAATACGGTATCAGTCATTTCTGATGCACTCAGTCAAAGTGCTCTGCTATTGGCGGTAGGCAGAATAGCGTTAATTATAGGACATTAATAAGGACAAAAGTAGCAACTTACCCTTTTCAGCAGTCCATTAGCACTCTTGACTGATTAGCTCAAAAAGCACCAAGGGCTCCAGAGAAATCAGTCAGCAGTGAGTCAAGCCAAACCTTGAGTCAGCAGTGCACCACCCAGCTGTGGAAGCTCACCAGGAATCCATTGCCCTTACAAGAGCATAGCTGGCCAGCTGATGGAAGGGATCCTTCCCTCTGGGGCTCCTAAGGCTGCCCACAATGTGCTGCAAGAAATCTCAGTAAGCAGGGGCAGGTCACCACTAAGACTGTGACGAAATGCTAACGAGATGGCTGAAATCTTTTGCTCTCTTCAGGCTTCCTTAGTGGAGATTATGGGGAAGGTGGAACCAGGTTTTTCTCAGAAATGTTTATTACAATATATAGAGATAGCTGTTAGAGCAAAAGAAAATAAGATAGAGTTTTTCTCACTGTGGGTAGTTCTTTCCTTCCAGAACAACTGTGGCACGTTTACCTTGGAGATGGAAAGCTTACCTGGAGCAGCAACCTGAGCTAATCTAACATTGAAGAGCCTAGTGCCTTGAGCTGGCACTTGGAATAGAACACCTCCAGAGGACCGTTTCAAGCTATATTTCTCATTATTTGATAAATTATGTACTTAAGTGGGTTCTCTGTCAATGATGAATAACCTTGTAGTTAATCCAAACTGAGATTTACCCATAATGTTTTAATTGTACTTCTTTCTTCAAGAACTCTGCGATTTCTAAGCTTGATGGTTTCACCTCTGGACTGGTAGAGCAAGGTTTCTCTTAGCATTCAGAGGACTACTTGCTGCATTTCCTGTACTTGCTGGAAGTGAGATTACAGAGGGTTGAATTGTGTGGGTTTGTGTTTTGGACTGTAGGTTGTGACCATAAGTTGCAGTGTTTGCTACTTTGGGAGTGCATGTCCTCACCAGGAGCTGTGGCAGTGATGTACCAGCTTCTTTTCTGCATAGAATCCCCAAGTTTGTGCCTAGCATTGTGGGCCTTCATGGCCACGTGGTTTTTGCAGTGGCGGTAGTGTGCACTCTGGAAGTCCAGTACGGCAATTAATAGAGCTCTGTTTCTCTCCAAGGTTTGTTTTTGCAATAGTGAAGGTGATAAAACACTTTAGACAAATGTATTGAGTTTTGTAGGCTCTGTGATACCAGAAAGACTCGCTCACTTTTTTTCTAACTCTTTGTATCTCAGGTGCCATTAATCCAGGCTCTTATCTATGTAATGGGTCCCTCGTGTTCCTTCTGACCAAAAAAAAAAAAAAAAAAAAAAAGGTGATTTAACAAAAAAAAAAAGTACTAGAAGTACTAATTTGCTGGGTATTTTTCCTTGTTACTTGTTTCCCTAGCAAGTGGGATTCAAAAGTAATGCATGAGTAACCTAGTAAATGCAAAGAGATTTTCCTGCCTGAAAGAAAGACAACGTTGTCATGAATTTATTCTCTTTTAGGAGACTGGGAGCCTTACCACTCCCCAAGTTTTCCTTTTCTCATTTCTCTCAGGGATTTCATTTTTTTTTACCCCTGGCATTTCTTGAAGTGAATGTGTGAATGTTGAGTTTTTGTTTTTATTGTCATTAGGCTGACCTACCTGAAGGAAAAGTTCAGACCCTTCCAAGGAGAAGATCAAAGAGGTCAATTATAAATGAAAGGTAGGGGAAGGAGGGATATTTTCCTGCCTTGCTTCATCATTTTCACTGATGGAGTCTGCAGAAGCAGAACAGTCTGGTGTTTGTAATGTTTGGGGATGGCTCTGTGTTTTCTGAGCTCATTATGGAAAAGAGCCAGCTAGAGAGCTGGAGAAGTTAACAGGCTGCCCACATGTTTAGAATGGGCTGGGGAAACTGCTTCAGGTTCCTACTTCCCTATCCCTGCCCACAAAAAAAAAAAAAAAAAAAGGAGGGAAGGGAGGAGATTTCTTTTCTTTTATGAAAGTGGAAAAAAAAAAAGAAGTAAAAAATTAAAAATTTTAAAAAAGAGAGATGGGAAGAATCTATTTTTCTCCCTCCTCTTCAGGGAACTGGTTCTAGAACCAGGTAGAGCATTTGAATAAGAAAATGCCATGTTTGGATTTTCAAACACTTGAATTTCAACTGTGCTGTTGGCCTCAGAAACTTGTAAGGAAATCCAAAAGAAACAGTCTTCCTCTCCAAAGAGGTTTAGCTTGCATCATGTGTGCTCTTTTGCTTGTAGAGTCATGTTTAGTGATGTAATGAATAAAAATGTGGAAGTGGTATTTTTCAAAGCTCACTCTCTTCCAACTCCAGCCATGGACAAACGAAATGAAGGACTGTTTATAGCCCATATTTGTCACTGTATAGATGAAAGCCAAAAACATTTGGCCTTATCTTGTTTTGTTTCATAAACTCTTGATAGATTTTCCCCTTCCACCCTCCCCTGAAACCAGAGGGAAGAAAAATGTTGACTTTGGAAAGTATGATCTCTCCTGACAGGAGAGGCACTGATGTGTGGTTGACTTCTTTGGATTCTTTTCTGTTTTTCTTTTTTTTCATTTTGTTTTATCCCTCCAGCAGAAGGCAATCAATTGGGAAAAATCTTAAAATAATCTTTAGAAAGTGACTGCAATGGCAGCTCTGTTGTACATACCTACTGATTGAAGGCTTTCCAATGGGTTGTAATGCAGGAAAGCAAAATGCTATATATCTTCAGCTTGAAAAGGTTTTCCTACCCTTAAGTTTTTGTGTTTCTCCAGAGAATTAATAATTATATGAAGTCAAGACCTTTTGTATCTTTTACACAGTCTTGTCAAAGAAATAATTCTGGGTGGCCTCTGTTGAGCAAGTTAGCAGATTTTTTGCATTATAGAATTTACTTATGTTAACATTTGCAAGCTGACCTTGGCAAACCAGATGTGACTTCTGATATCACTATGCTCATGGCAGTAATCAAAAGATATTGCTTAATTTCTTTCTTCTATTTCAAGCTTTCCAAAGTGTAGTAGAAAACTTGAGCTTTAAATAATGCTATAGCAAAACATGATGGCAGCTTCCCTGCCATTTCCCTGGGCAGCCTGGTCTAGCATTAAATGTGGAGGTTGGTGGCCCTGCATATGGCACGGGGGTTGGAAATTCATGATCCTTGAGGTCCCTTCCAACCCTGGCTATTCTGTGATTCTGTGATGTGATATATTTTTTTCCTGTTCCAGTTCTTTGCTTCTTGCTAGAATTTTGCCCTGTCCATGTGGTTGTGTGCAGAGGAGGGAGAGCAGGTGCTATTTCTGCCTTACCTCTTCACCGTCTTTTCTCATCTGTTAGGAAGAGACGTGGGGCCATCTACCCTCACTTCAACCATGAGAAGGGGGCTTGGAGGCAACAGCACTTCAGCTTTGCCAACCATTCCTCAGCTCCTTGACTCAGAAGTGAACTTTCCTCCCCCTGAACAGGTTCACTTTTCTGTATGGGAGCCTTTATGCATAGGAAAGGAAAAAGCAATGATGTTTTAGCCTTTATAAGTCCCCCTTAATTGGATATTTCTGATGACATGGTGACGATACAGGTGATTGTCATTGTAACAGCCATGTTCAAGAGGGATGCTGCCGTGCTGTCACTGCACATGATGGGCTCATACTAGCAACAGCAGGATAGCTGGGTCTCTTTCTGATGTGAGGTACTCATGATTCTATATTTACCACCAGGTGTGAGGCAGTAAAATTATTTGGCATTTAATTTAAATATTTTGTTTTGGAGGGAGAAGTATTAGGGATTATGTATTTATTTATTTATTTAAAGGGATAAAAGCTTAGATTTTTGGATAGAATTTAAGTTTTCAGGCATAAGTAATTCTTGGTGCTAGAACATATTTAGCTAAAGATTATACACTTTTGCAAAAACTGTTTTTTTGAGACGTGCTTAAATTATGCAACATTTTTATGCAATATGTGCAGAAGAATATACAATTAGTCTTTGAAAGATGGTGGAAACTAAGAGCTGGTTTAGGGTCAAATTCAGGAGCTTTTGATGGTGAGAGAAAATGTGTTATGTGGGATATGAAAAGGTACCTATTTTATAAAAAGCAGATTTTTTCATGTTGACCAGGTGACTAGAGCTGCCACAAGTAGCAAGGATATTGTAGGAAGGATTTATGTTTCATTTTTTTTGTAATTAATTGTTTTGATATTTTCAAATTTCATTCCTGGAACTCGGAATACTTACAAGCCTTACAGACTTCTTTGTTGTAAAAAATAATAATTACCTCAATTCTGCAAATGAGGGGGAGAAAGTCACTTCTCTGAAGGCATGAAAAGCAAATTGAATTTTAAGCCTTCCTTGTTTTTACGGTCTGCATGTACTCAGCTAATTAATGCAATGCAAACTGGACAAAGAAATATTCACTCCCTCTGTGTTTCCCCTGACCTGAGCACAAACATCAACATCCTTCATTAAATCAGAGATCTGATAAAGAAGTAGTCTAAAATGCAACTGCTCATTCACTCATTCACTTATAGCCAGGCTCTGTTATAACATGGTTTCTCACTTTTCTTTCCTCTAAAGAAATAAATTATGTAGAAGTACCTATAAATGAACAACAGTATATGTCAGAAAACCCTCTGGGAAAACATTCTTGAAAGCTCAAGTTAACAAACTATTAGGCTAAAGGACAAGCTTCTGGGAAAATAGACTGTTAGGAAAACAAATTAATGAAGACATACACTCAGAAACGATAAGAAGTGTTTAACTTTACTTTTTTTTCTTAAAGACAGCATATAGTTTCATAAGCTAACAAATGGGTGATTTCTTCCTTCATTTGGACTCTGATGTTTCTACTGAATCAGGTGGAATCGTAGAATCATAGAATCACCAAAGAAAAAGACCTCTAAGATCATCCAGTAGAACCATCCACCTATCACCAATATCTTCCACTAAAGCACGTCCTTCAGTACAACATCTAAACATTTCTTGAAAATGTCCATGGTTGGTGACTCCACCACCTCCCTCGGCAGCCCATTCCAAACACAACAAAACACAAACCTGAGCCTAAAATTGTTTTTTATTATCTTATACCAAGCTACCATTTCTGAGCCTGTTCACGTTGAATAATTTCACTTCTTCCTGCTTTTAAATATTTGTGAAACTTGAAGCAGAAAGGTCTCACTTTTCTGACTTTATGCCTCATAAAATTCCTCTAAAAAACATTTTAAAAGAATTTATTGAGCTTTCAGAAATAAGGAGAGGGTTAAAATTGTGATAGCTTGTGTGAACTTAACTAGCCCACATTGCTCTAACCCTTCATTTTCACCCTATGTCCAAAGCCTTTAAACAATATGCATCTCCTGCACATACCTGCATTTTTTCCCACAGCTTTCTTGATCTAGTCATTGCACAGAAACCTGTGTTGGGTGTAAATTTGTGTTCTCTACTGAGGGAAGCAGTGTTTTCTTGGATTGCATTTTTGAGACTGTCAGTATGTGTTTAGAGAATGAGTCAAGAGATTGCAGAAGGAAAAATTCAGGGTTAAGATAGGTGAATGATGCCCTGGAGTGCTGACTTTTTGTGCAGTACTAAGCAATTTGTTTAAAATCCAGATTCTTATGAGTTCCTGTTTTTATGACTGCCTGACTCCTTATTGTATTTACTGAATGCTTCCAGAGATCAATGGGAATTGTTTTGAATGTGGAAAGTGTTATATAACACCAGAAATTCTCAGAAATAAGCCTCAGATTTTTCATACTGTATCTTTCAAATCAGTAGATGCCTTCGACCTGACACTTCTTGTCTTAGCCTTCTTCCTTAAGGAAGTCTTATTCAAATAAATATTGCCAAAGCTCACAGATACTGTGATTATGAATACTGAAAAAGAAAATAGGAGAATTTCCATAGCTTGGAGTTATGACACCTTAGTGTTGTACACACTGAAGAAAATAGAACTGATCATTCAGAAGCATTTGAGCATTTGTAAGCAGCACACAGAACGGGTGCTGAATGAGAAATGACTCTGTAGAGAGGTGCTTTGTGGTCACTTATTTAAGCTGTACGCCATGCAGTAGAAGAGTGAAGTAGAATTGCACTTTTCTTTTAGAAATGTCCCTGTGGATTTTTTTTTTTTTCCAAATTTTTTTTTTTTTGCATTTCTGAGTTTTCCACAATTCAGGCCATAAGAGCTGGAAATGAGCATGCACTCTGCCAGGTTGGATGATTCTCCTAGCTCTTACAGCTTATGACAGTTCCTACTTGTCTGTTCTCTAGATCAGATTCCTACTGTTGGTTCATAATCCTGGCCTGTTCTCAGTGTTAAGTAGTTCACCAGTGGCAGGTGTTGCTGAAGACCTTGGTCTACACATCCCTTACTCCATCCTGTTATCCACATTATGCTGACTCCATGTTTGTTTCACGCCATTGGTTCCTATCACAACCTGGCTAAATGTGCTCCTCTCTGAGTACCACCATGTTTCCCCAAACTTGTACATGCCCCAGACCTTTGATACTGCACATTTCTTTCCAGGACCGCTCTGTCACTCATCCAGATCCCTATGTCTGTACTGTTTTGCAGTGGGTACAGCCTGACTCTAGATTTGGGATACTCAGGCTTTTATTCCGGCAGTGACGCTCAGTTTTCCCAGCAGAAGATGGCAAATGAAAGACTCTTTGCCCTGCACTTATTTTGTCAGGGTGAAATTGCTGTTTAGTCATCTTCTCAAAAGTATTTAAAAATCCATGAAGGAGCAATTCAGCAGTCTGTACGCACTAAGCACCGCTATTAATGAATGAAAGGAAATAAAACCAAAGTGAAGTTAGTGGTTGTAGTCCATAGCAAATGCTCAGGTAATTTTCCACAAAGGCACAGAGAGGCTTTCAAGTCGTTCTAGTGCTGGGCATTACTGCAGAAATCTAGCAGCATTTTTCTTCGAAGCATTGGCCCCAAAGAGTAAACATCACTGGCTTCAGGGAAGTCAAGTCAGCTTCAATGTGATGTCTCCTAACATTTGTTTTCTTTGCTGGATAATTAAGTACTGCGTGTTCTGAGCTGCCCGAACCTGTGTACGCGGCCATCTGCGCCTGCTGCCATATGCTTCCCTCAGCTTGCCGCAGCCAGGAACTGTAAGTGCCTTTTCCAATGGGTGAGATGTAGCAAGGGGAGGATTATCTATCCTAACACCAAGACGGTATTTCTCTGGAGGAGCAGCAGGGGTGAAGGAAGAGGTCTGTTGGTTTTCATGCTTGCCACTTGCAGCATTTGAGGGTAATTCTGCAGAGTTGCTGCCTCAGATACTGCATTCGAAAGACCTTGTAGCACGGACAGTAAGTTCTGCATATGCAGGGAGATGTTTTGTTGTTGTCTTTTTTTTTTTTTTCTCCTCGCTGATGTATCTTTTATTTTAAATTTAACAATTTCCTTTCTGCAGAGTAGCAGCAATATTCTTTGACACCCAGCTCTGTAGCTTTGCTTGATAGCATAGCAGCAGTTCTTCAGAAAACTGGGTTTTTTGTTTTATTCCCCCTAGTCCTATGCCTATGAGCAGAAGTTGAGAGCTACAAGAGGTCATGCTCAGGTTTCCCTGCATCTTTATTTTTAGCTTCATAGATCATTTATGAGCAAACTTTGAAGATGTGTGCAACAAGTAAGTAGCGTGCATCCAGAATTTCTCGTGGTTATCATTATCCCTGTATACATGTGTTCCTAGATACATAAATATATTATGCAAACTCCATGAAGAATCCCTTCAAAAGCACTGCTGGGCAATTTTTACCATAAGAGTTAAAGATTTGAAGATTAGAGTCCCATGCACAGTTCCCATGGGCCTATTTTTAGTTTCTCTTATGGGAAGAATGGCAAAAAATAGACCAGGACTGTGACTTTGGATTTAGTGCGTGTAATGTTTATAGGTTAGCTGATAGGAGCATCTGCATGTGTATGTGCCACAGGACTTCAGTACTGCATTTCCTGTACATTCATTAACTGGACTGTGAGTAGAGCTACTGCAGTTTGAGTGTTCACAACAGTAATTTTAATATGCCACTGTACAATGCATCACAAGTCTGGAATGATATTTGCAGCCGTGGTTACTGACCTGAAAGATCCGTGTTTCTCCACCAAGAGGTTTCTTGAGTTCAGCAATGTATTTCTGGATTTGTCCACAATGCTTTGCTCCTCCACTGCTCTCCCTTCTTACAGAAGATGGGGATGGGGAGAGGATGCACATGGGTTTGTTGCATTTATAGCCTTCAAGCGCTCTACTACACTACTGGTGCTGCATAAATTTTAGAATAGGAGATGATACGAAAGGTCCTTTCATTCTCTCTCGCTTCTTTGGTTGCAGTTTTCACCTTCAGCTGCCTATGCTGATTTTCTAAGTTTTGTTTGTTCCAATGGGTCATGCTCAGGCTGGAAGGCAATCATTATTCCAAAGTGTTAACTGCAGTGCTTATGTGACTGTATGACTCTGAGTTCATGCACTGTGTTCCGATGCTTTTTTTTAAGCTGTGGCTGCAGGTACATAGAAACTGCTGTCTCTTCTCTTGATAGATAGATAGATAGATAGATAGATAGATAGATAGATAGACAGATAGATAGATAGATAGATAGATAGATAGATAGATAGATAGATAAAATAAGGTGCATTTAAGCATTGAGAATTTTATCAGACCAACTTCTGCAGTAATGAGCCTTTCCATGAAAATACCTGCCTCATGTTTTTCAACTAACTTTCAATTGTAGTTGTTTCTCTACAAAATAAAGGCGAGTATCTGTGCAAGGTTCTCCATCCCGTGGAGTTCACGCTTTTGTGTGGTTTGATAAGTTATAAAAAGAAGTGATAATACTGAAGTTAAAAATATTACTATCCTGTAAGTTGGAAAGAGAAAGCAAAAGCCACAGCTTTAAAAATTAGAGCAAGTACTGAAAATATTTCATGAATGCTCCGTGCCCTTACGATTTTACACCTACAGAGTATTTGCACTTAAAAACAGAAGCTTGAAGAGTTCCCATCTGGAAATAAACAGTTAAAAGATCCAAACATTTGTTGTTCATCACTCAGAATCATAGAATTGCTCAGGTAGGAAAAGACCTTGTAGATCATCAAGCCCAACCACAACCTAACTGTTCTACCCTAATTCTAACAACTGTCCACTAAATCATGTCCCTGAGCACCAAATGGTTTTTAAACACATCCAGGGATGGTGACTTAACCACCTCCCTGGGGAGTTTATTCCAGTGCTTCACAACCCTTTCTGTAAAGAAGTTTTTCATGATATTCAACCTAAACCTCCCTTGGTGCAACTGAGGCTATTTCCCCTTGTCCTGGCACCAGCGAGAGGAGACCAACCCTGCTCTCACTGTAAGCACATCTCCAATGTGAGAAGAGAGCAATAAGGTCTCCCCTCAGCCTCCTTTTGCCCAGACTGAACAGCCCCAGTTCCTTCATTCTCTCTTTGTAGGGCACGTTCTCCAAGCTCTTCACAAGCCTTGTTGCGCTTCTTGGGAAGGGTAACTTACTGGGAGACCAAACTAAACACTTCACTGCCTACCGTATGCAAGTTCATTGACATGGCTCTTCATCCATTGTGCTGGAAATGATTGTTCAAAGCTTGTTTCACTGGCCATAAAGGAGCAAGCTATTCGAACAACTCAAAAAGCAAATTTCCGCCTTGCCCTCGTTTTTTGGCCCCTCTTTGTCATTCTCTGTTTATGGAAGAGGGCTGAAGGAGGAAAGGCAAATATGTCTCTACTTCTGAGACTTTACTTGGATGGAAGAGATGCTGGATGCTGTGACTGCAGGTCCAGCTTTGATCCTGTACCTATTTAAAATTTTACCTCTCTTCTCTGTGACTCCAGCACCCCAACAGCACCGAAAACTGATGCAGTGCCTACAGCTTTAAAAGCAAAACAAAATACATGAGGTAGAGCCAGTTTGGAGTGATAGATCATGAGGCCATATTCTTTCAAAAAAGGGGGAAAAAAAAATAAAAAAGGAAAAAAAAGGGTATCATCAGATGTGTTTGCCATCCATTTCTGGTCTTCTCCTGTCTATGTGAGAGCAGAACGTCCAGCAGGGAGGCCTGCCATCCCAGGCCCCGCTCCCTGTGGTCTCCCTCTCCGCCTCTCCTGAGCCACCACTTCCCAGCCTCTGGCTGGGGTGGTGACGTCAGGGCTCATAGCGGCAACCCTGTGGCGAAGCTGTAAAGCATTATGCAGGGCGAATAAGAACTCTCTTATGAGGTTCTGCAGCTGGCTGGTTGCAGGCGCATAGCAGCGGGGATGTTTTGAGAGAAAGGCACTGCTTGACAAAGAACCCAGTCTCCTGATAAAGGTTTATACTGGCACTTCCCTGTGTTTATAATACCATATGCCAGGGGCATGGGCTCTTTTTTCATCATATTGTTGTTTAACCTAATCAGCTCGTAGGTCAGAGAGTCTGAGAAGCAGAAACTTGATATCAATATTATTTTTTCCTTACATTTCTCAGGCTGGAGTTATGCTATTACAGGTCTGTTTCACATATAAAGTGCAGGCAGTTTGTCAGGACCAACCATTTCTCTAAAGAGAAGAAAATCTATTTTTCAGAACTTTCTCAAAATTGACTAAATATCGCCTGCTTTTTTTTCTGTTTTTTTTTTTTTTTTTTTTTTTGGTGTAGATATTCATGATTGTTGCTTGCTTGCTTTTTCCATTAGTTTATCATTACAGGATAGTATAAGCATAGTTGTTTTCAAGGAGGATTTGGATGTGTTTTTAAAACTTCTTTCCCTTGCAACCTAACCTTAATAAGTTTTTCCTAGATCTAGGTATTAAAACTTGCATGATCATGCTGTTCTTCTATCAGTTACTTTGATAACTGGCACTTCAAATGCTCATATTTGAACTTTATAGACACTCAGAGTGATTGCTCAGTGAAATCTATAGTTCTGTTGATAGCTAGAAAGGCTTTGGGTCTCGTGTGACTGCTACTTTGGGAGCTTGTTATTTTCAGGCCTCTGAGTTCCCCAAACTGGGATACAGCCCCTCAGAAGCTGCATAAAACCAGGACACTTCCTTCAGCCCCAACAAACTCATAGTCAAACTGAGTTTGGGCTTGCGGAAAGTTTTATTGTGAACTGATCAACACTGCCCTCAGCCCCAAATAATATTCATGGCATGAGGGTGCATCCCTCCATTTACTTACTCTGAAAGTTGCATGTATGGCTTTTTGCAGCTGCTGGTGCTAGAGCATCTCTTTGACTGCTGGAGGCTGAACTGTGGGTACAGCACAGGCCCTCTTCAGCCTGTACGAATTCTCCAGCAGTGCCTTGTAGTCAACCTGGTGTGACTTTTTAGCAGTCAAAAGTTTGTTGGACAATGGACTGGCAATAAGGAAAAAAAAAAAAAAGAAAAGAAAAGAAAACAGTCCTAGCTAGGAGATAGGCTATGCAAAACAAACAAACCCAAAAATAAACAGCAGCAAAAGCTAGCAAAATGCCCGTACTCTTCTTTTCGCTTTCCTTACTGGCTCTTCAAGGTACAAATAATTTTCTTGTCTTATGCCACCTTCATATCTCAAGTCTCTAGTTATTTCTACAGCTGACTGGAAAGCACGCACAAAATACCTCTGTTCTGAAAAAACCCAGGCAGTAAAATGTTTGTTTTAATCCCTGTATTTTAGTTTCCTTCGCTTTATCTGCTGTATGGTAGAAACAACCTGCACAGTGAGAGTAGACTTTGCAGTTTTCAGTTTACTGAACAAAAAAAAAAGATATCTTTGTTTCCTCGTGCTTGCAAATGAAATTGCTGAGCTATGGTGGACTATTATTTCAAATCCTTCTGCATTGCATGTGATCTGCAGGTTGCTTTTCATCTCCCTTCTCTTAGAAGGGGTGGGTGGGATCCCCTGCGTGAGCAATGGAGAGCCCAGAGCAGAAGGCAGAACAGCCGGGTGTTTGAGCATGGGCTGTGCTCACACCCCATTAGGCAGGCGACTGTGCACCACTGAATCACACTGTGATTTTTTTTGTGGAGTTTTTCTCAACAGAGCCGTTTTTATCTATTTGAGTGAGCTTTCAAGCCACTTTCTGTCAAAGGGGTGGACAGGAGTTTTGGACCAGTCTCATCCAAAATTTGACCAAAAATCAGAGATTAACTGCATCCTGGTACAGATGGATCTTCACTCTCAAGTGAAGCTGCTGCTTGCTCTTGTTCCCACTGAGATTTGGGAGCAACCGTAAGAGACTGGTGAAGAAGAATGGAGCACTTAAAATTACCCATTTAATCTCTATCTCTACATAGCTTGCTTAAGGATGTATCCCATGGTAATAGGGCGGCCTTTAAAGAACAAAATAAAAAAAAAGGAGAAGGCACTTTTCTATTAATTTGAGCAGTTAGGTGTATGAGGCAGACAAAATATGAACTCTAAGCCCTGTCCGTTCTCATCCTTCCTTTATTTCTTCAGTGGAGATTTGAAGGGCTAGTCATGGCCCCTTTTTGGTGACTGAGGTTTAGATGATCTGATATTCAGTGAATGTTTTATTCTGCAGATGTTCCCTCCATTATGTAAGATATATATTAATTAATAATGGGAGAGTTGGAAGATTCTCGGCTCTCTTAGTAGGGGTTGGAGAGGAAATGTGTTCTCTCCTCAGTAAGCCAACCTCCCCGTCCTCATGCATGACCCTCTGCACAGGGTGGGCTGGCACTAAGTGACGCACCCAGCATATCAGACGTGTGTGATGTACACAGGAGATGTTTGGCTCAAGTCAGCATGTAAGCAGCATTAGAAAGGCTTTCTGTTGATATCTGTACAAGTGAATTCCTCCCTGCTATGAAATTCTAGACCTATGACTCCCCCACATGCAGCAAAATAAAAAAAGCCATCTGCTTGCCATGTTCTTAGTACATTCCTGTTTGGGGTTTGTTGTTTTTTCTCCCTTCTTTCTTCCAAGAAAGTTGACATCCTACTTCCAACCTCCTACTACTAGGATATTAACATAGATGGTAATCAAAACTGAAGACTGCTCCAGGAATAACTGCAGCCATTTTCTGTGCTGCAAAGATGGAGGAACCTGTTCTAGATGCAGGTCTCCAGGTAGAGGTGAGTCTGTGGCGAGGAGGGTCTCTGCAGGAGATGGCTATCAAGGTGCATCACAGGCAGAAAAACATGCAGACTCAGTCTCCCATCGTTTTGCACCTTGTTGCTATGTGACAGGCAGTGCCAGCTAGCTGAAGCATCTGTGCTGAGGCTGAGAGTCCTCTAAGTTTGTGCCCCAGCTCAAGCCTGCTTTTAAGTGCATATTACTTGGTTCTTGTATGAGCTCCAAGGATATTCCCTCTTCTCTGCCTCCCATTAAGTAACAAGATTACAGCAAACTGTTGGCCTAGATATAGCTTGCCGTGCTCCATGGGTTGTAGATCAGACTCTGACCTCATTCTGTCGTTGCTCCCTGATGTCTGCATTCTGTGAAATCTGCTGGGTCCTTTCTCCCTAGGGCTGTCTCTCGATGCCATCCCATTGTACTGAGCTGCAGCATCCCCAGCCACTAGCACAGGGCTGAGCTGGGTGCATGCCTGCTACCCTTTGGCCTTGGGGAGGTCGGCTGGTCTGGGAGGTGGGGAGTTTGGCTGCTCCCACAATGTGGATAGATACCCAAAGGCTGGATTTGTGCAGGGATTTCAGGAGAGGTTTTCGAATGCAGTTTGTTGTCCAAAAGAAGTAGCTTGAATATTCTGAAGTACTCTGTGAGTGAAGTTTCATTACCACCAAAGCAGAAAAACCGATTTGGGTCAGTAAACCCTTTTGAGCCTGAAACTATAGTGTGGGTTTTTCCTCTTACTTTCCAGATTTTTAATTCCAATGCTATGTAGTAAAACAAAAAACGAAATACTGTTATTCCTAGATATTGAAACAGGAGGTTCTGGTGTCCTGGAAGTGTCCTTCTGCTCCCTTCTAGTATTTGCATTCAAAATGAAATATTTTGTAAATTAATTATGGTCTCAGTTACCTCAAACTGAAACCATAATGAATTTGAGAGGATATTAGAGCTATGGTATCTTTGTAGCACATTTTTAACTGTCTCTCAAGCTCTTGAAATCAAAACTCAGCGTGTATTTGCGCAGCAAGTCAGTAGGAATTTCTTGTTAGTCTGTCCTTTTGCAACAGCAGATATTTAGGCAGTGGATAAGCTACTGGGTAAATTTTCACATGCTTTCTGACCTTTCTGATGCTGGCATTGGCTTGTCTTCTCAAGTAGCAACCAAGATAATCTGGCCCCTGAGATAAAGAAGAAGAGATAAAGTTATTCTTAGCAATCTCTTGCTTTGGTTCTGGCATTTTGTTCTGTCCTGTCCATCCTCCTCACAGGGTGGAAGGATGCAGCTTGTTTGTTATGGTTTACCGTATCTACTGTCCTAGCTTTCGATATTGAGCAGAGCTGAGCTTTGCCCTTCAGGGCTTTCCCACCAGCACAAGGGTAACCCGCTGTGTTCTGAAGCTGCTTCAAACCCTCAGGTTTCAATCCTTGTGTTTGTTTGTTTCTCCCTTTACAGTCCTGGTAGTTGGAAGGCTCCTTTCTGACAAAGAGGAAATTTATCTCTTCCTTTTTTCCCCCTCCAATTCAGATTCCAGGAACTGGAATTTCTAAGAAAACATGAAATGCTTTGAGAATTATTGTCCTTTCCAGACATAATCTGTACAACTGCAGAAAATCAGCATACACATCTTCTGTAACTTGTAATGGGAGTGTTCAGTAATACCACAGGAAGAGGTTCCAATTATTTTGAGTTTTATCTCTCTAAATTTTTATCTCCTTATTTCTTGCACCTCTGTGTTTAACACTGTGGAAAATGTTAATAGCATCATATATATGGAGATTGAATGCTACTTTTTGGTCATAGGGCCGACAAAGCATGCCATTATATGCTTTAAGCAAATTGTTGCCTGGCAGCCCTTCTGCTTTTCTATGGCCATATCTTCCTCATCTTCACACTGCAGGTTGCCACAGAGGACGGCATTTTCTCTTCACTGCAGATATTCACTTCTGTGCAGCTTCTTGGTACAAAATCCATTTCCTCCCACCAGAATGGCTGTCACTCCTAATCCACCCTGAGCTTTCTGGATTTCTCCCTAAGTAGCACTGGTGTTCAACATGACCTGCCTTTCACTGAGGATGACTGTAAGCCCTGGTCCCAGGACCACACCACGTGTGTTAGGAAAGAGGGGACGGATGTGAGGGAATAAAAGTATTAGGTTAGGAAAAATATTTAGTATGTATACATTCTTGTTTATATTCTATATTTAGGTATGAGAAGGGAAGTGATTTTTTTTTTCCTCTTCTGCAGCTCTCTTAAGCTTATAAAGCATCTGTTCCTCAGCTTTTGTCGCTCCTGCTTGAAGCAAGGTTGCTGGTGGCCCTGGTTCTCCTTTAAGGAGGCTTTATTCTGATCAAGGACTCATCGAGCCTACCAGAGGTGCACAGGCACCCTGCCTTAACTCTCTGTTTTCCTCCTGGTTTGACACATGTATGGAATAGGGGTTTGGTGCTAATAAAGTGGATAAACTGCAGTTTATCTACTATTTTTCCTTTTGAAAAAGGAATTACATGGAAAAATGGAAAGGAGAAGAGAGAAAATACTCTCCAATTCAGGAAGCTCTTGTGCGGAATGCTTTTGTGCCAGAGATGCTTAATGTACCACAATCACTTGATCACTGAGTAAATCGGAAAGCTTCATGAGGATGCTTTATTCTCCTGGCATTTCAGCTCTGCAGCCCTTCCTCCCACTGTTAATCTCTGTGTCCCAGTGTGGAGCTGAAGTGGTTTCACCATCTTTAAAACTTGGAAAAGGTTTAGGTCAGGTTTGGGGCACCGCTGTCGATTTTCTTCTTCATTCAAGTAGTTTTCTCTAAGTAAGGCCCTCGCTGAGTAGAGGATTGCAGGCTGTTCTGCTACAAACACAGGGGAGAAAGTTGCACTATTTTTGATCCTTTGAGGTTTCCTAGCTTTCCCATTTTACTTTACTTTAAAAAAGGAAGGCTCTTGATATTTGAAGCCTGTCCTCTCTCTGATATTTAGAGGACTGAACAGTACATTTTCCAAAAGAGCGATAAGATCTGGCAGCTGAACATGAGAATAATTCAGTTCCCTGGTGTATTGCCTTGACTCCCCCAAAAAAGAACTTGGACATAAATAGTTGGTCAAAAAGAAGCCTGTGGTCTCGTCTCATGAGCTGGAGGTATTTAGTTTCTGTTCTCAGTTTTACAGAACTGTGCTGGGTAAATGCCTCAGTTACCCATCTGTGAAAGGGAGATAAATCAAATGTTTTCCACAAACTTGCATGGTGATCTGGAAATAAGTGCTTTAGAAGTGGTTGATGCTAAGATTTATCTGATTTGCAGCTGATCCTTAATAATAGCGAGACTCAAAGCTATCTTACAGAATCAGGATAATTGCATTTAACCTAATCTCCTGGACCAGCCTGGTTCCCAGGCATAGGAGCAAAAACAAAGGACAACATCAGGCGATGCTGCATTGATGGAAATACTGTTACTAGCATTAGTGCATCTGTCATCAATACAGATCTAGAGATCTCTTTCGGATAGTCACAGGACCAGATCTGCTCTTTAGCACTTAGCAGTGTTATGTTTTTTTCTTATCTTCCTTCTTTCCATTTCCCCTTCCTCTTCCCCTTTTCTTTTCCTTTTCCTGTTCCCTTTCCTTTTCTTTTTCCTTCTAGCTAGAAATACAAGTACCTTTCCATCTGGACTCTCAGGGTTAGGGTAAAGTGATGTATTGCTGTTTACAGAAATGACGCTGAAGAAAAATACATATTTTACAGAAGTTGAACATACAAAGATGAAAAAAAATATTTGGGACATAGGAATAAGAAGTTTAAGTTACTTTTTCATCAAAGATGATAGGAGCCTTTGTAATGAGGTTGAATGGAAAAGAAAGCTCTGTTTTTGAAGGACTGCAGAACAGCTTGTCATTAGAAAAGGAAGTTTTGTTTTTTGGTTTTTTTTTTTAATCAAGTTTGTTATAGAATTTTATTTCAGCAACACACATAATCAGATTATGTGAGAAATAAATGTCTTGGAAAGAAGGGGCCAGCAGTGAAGGGGCAGGTAGTTGTTCATATGAAAGAAAGCAAATTTCAGAACTTTCCATTTGAAATATATGAAGCTTTTTGATATGCAGCCACAGACTTGCTTCTTAATTTTGTCAAGCCTATCTGATAAATGTAGTTTAGGCAGAAGATGTTTTTTCAATAGCAGAGTCACCAAAAAAAGAATGTTTCAACAACTTGCCAGCCATCCAGTTCAGCAGAACCAAAAATGCGGTCCTGAAGCAGAGAGCAGGGGCAGCCATACATCTCAAGCCCGCTCTTATCTTCCTACATCAAAATCCCTCTTTCTATGGGGATCCCTTCCTTGCCATGTTCTCAGTCACTCCAGAAGTCCACCCACTGTATTCATTTGCGCTGTGATACCCCCAAATGGCCTATGTTCTATACATCCCTTATACATGCACTATGATAGAGTCTGCCCCTCTTGTGGGCTCTGGTTTTGCTGTTAGCAGTGTGACGCTATGGAAACACTGCCTGGGTGACCATGTGGAATTAAGTGCTGGCAGACATTGTTGCAAGGGAATGTATTTTATGATATCCCTGTAGGACAATGTGCACTGTTTTATTGCTTTAAAAATAAAATCTTAGAAATAAAGCCTTTGAAGAGATGTACTGGTTTGAAAGGCAGGATTTAAAATCATGGAAAAAAAAAAAAACAGCAGCCACTGTGAAAATCTACTTTGACTTCCAGAAACCTCTACTGAAGCTGCTCCCGTTGGAGGGGGAGAAGCTGAGTGGTGTTTCCCCCGTGCAGCACAAGCCCAGCATTCCTGTGCCTGACTTTTGTCTGTTTATATCCAATATCTCTGCAATCCAGATGGGGAAGAGCACGTGTGACAGCGTGTGTGTGATTTGGAGCAGCAGATGGGTGCGAGTGACAAACTGTTGCGTGTGTAGGCACCTACCTAGAGATTACTCAGAGTCCTGCCTCTCTGTGTTGTTGTTTTGTTCCCATGCGCCGTTATCAGGGAGGGTTTTGGCATGCAAGGCCTCACCTAACCTGACAAGGATCCTGAGCAGGCATCCCTGTTCTGCTGTCTTTCAGTACAGCTGTCAATCAGTGACGTGCCTGCCCTCTGAAGGAGAACTGACTGTGTTAAAAAATGGAGAGACAGAATAGTAAGGTGGGATTGACTCTGCACTGCAGCTCCTCAGTAAAGATATCCTGCATTGGTGCTTTGTTGTTCCCCATGCGGACCTGTCGTCCTGTGTTTCTTGCCCTGTTTGAGCTGCCTTTCCCTATCCTGTTCTTGCTCTGTATGTGTGCTGCATAAAGAGAAAAGCAATGGGAAGTTTGCTGAGAGAAGAGGTGGGTGTTTCTGCTGCTGTTTTACACCATGAGCTTTTGATGTCCTTGCTCCATGGGTATGCCCTTATCAGCCAGTACAGGGCTTCACACTTTGTCCAAAGGCATGAAAATGATGCCACTTCCAGCAGCAGTGAAATTTACATCCCAAATGTATTTTTACATGCACTTTCACAGTGCATCTTTGGACAGAGAGGTCTAAAACCTGCATGTAATTTGCTCACCTGAGCCAGCCTGGTGAACATCAGCAGAGTGCTGTGGTCACACACATGTGGATGTGCTCACCGTGCTAGCAGTGCAGACAGTGCAGGGTTCAGTGTCTGTTCTTTCACTTCTCTGTGTGTTTGCTCTGCCAGCTCTGGTGTGAGGCAGCACTGGAGTGCCAAGGCGGAACCTCTCTCTGAGTCAGGGAAGCACCACCATTGGGTGTTTTTGAGCCCCTAAGTCAGAGGTGGGTGATCCAATCCTTGTGCTTTTGGCCCTAAACATACTCTGTAGCCAGGAATCTTCATGTGAATCCCTGCGTGAAATGATCATGATGACTGGGAGACCCCTGGTTACTGCTGAGCAGGGATCTGATCCCACACAAGTGCCCTGCCTAGGACAGCTGGAGGAGATGCAGGAGCCGGGCTGCTGGGGAAGGGGTGGGCGAAACATGTCGTGCTGGGAGAAGATCACTGAGCTGATTTAATTAGTTCTGTTTCACAGGATTCATTTTTGCTCGGGTCACTGCTACATTCATCTATTTGCTTTTTTCCCCCCTCTTAGCAATAGACAAATGCAGGGTGATAATTAATTTGGCAGGTTGATTGAGATTGGGTGGCGGAGAGGGAAGTTTTCCTGGGTGAGTGATGAGGCACTGCTGGTCGAGCTTAAAGTGAATAGTCTGAAATAGAAAGTAGTTAGTATAAAATCCCCCCAAGGGTGTGTTTAAGCTGAATGTACTTTGAGTTTTGACATTGAGGTTTTTTAGCAAGCTACCAGGCTGTGTGCTGTGATTCTGGGACATTTGTTAGCTGGGATCTGGCTGCTGAAATGTCAATGCTATTCTTCTGTGTTGGGAAACCTCATTGCTAGGAAAACATGATATTAATGATAGAAGTCTGTGTGGGCATCAGGCTTGGAATTAGGGTTGGCAGGATGATGTTCTCTGTTTTCCAGGCAGCCCTGGGAGTCGAGGCTTCACCTGGGCAGGCACAGTGCTGCTCCCATGCTGGTGGAAGGCACTGCTGGGCTGTCCTTCTGATATAATTGAGAGAGGCCTCATTCTTGATGTCTTGACATTTTTATTAATAAAGCCCTGCTCTCCCTCACTGTACTGCTATTTATCTTAATGGGCATCAGGAAAATTATCTCCTGAAAATTAAGAAAAAAACAACACCTATTTATGCCTCTCTGCCGCACCTACTTTAGCCTCACCAAGGGCTGATTATTCTGATCGTTGGGTTTTGTGCTTCACACCAGTCAGACATCACATTGCCACATTAGAAAGTTTGTTTTTCTCTTTTCAGTAAGTGCATGCAGTAGCAGCAGAGACCTGATTTTTTCTGCTGCTTGCTGGATTTACATTTCTGTGGGGGAACGGCAGTACAGTGCTCGTTCAGCTTCTCAGACCAAAGCGTTTGGTCCCCTTCACGCCCTTCCTTCTTGTAAGCAGCTGTCTGTTCTGGTGAGAGATTCCAAGTTGGCAGCCATGCCAAAACACCCTCCAGTATGCACAAAGAAAATGCAATGGAGACACAAGCGAGTCATGCTTCATCCTTCCCACATCAGTGTGGCTAGGTTCCCTCACAGAAGAACCACTTCTGAAGGGTAAATGCTCAAGCTTCCATACCTACTCAGTTCCAGGATTTTTGCTGTTTCTTTTACCCCCACTGAGATTGCCAGTAAGGATATCAATTTGACAAGGTTTTCTCTTTTCCTTTTTTTCTTATTTTCCTATGAGGTAAACAGTTGTCCACTGGGAATTGCATTGGGAAATTCCTGTTTATATATCGTGTGCCAGAAAGTACTCAACTGTTAGCTTAGTGCACTGATTGAACTAATTGAGACTCAGCTGCCTTCAATATGACCTTTCATGTTTTGAGTTAGCATTGTAATTCACCTAATATACTGAGAGCTTGTCTGAAAAACACTTAAACATCTTTCTGTTCCTCCTAAGTGTTTGTGACTGCTATGCAAAAAGAGACCTCTGTATCTTCAAGGAAATGATTTTTCAGAAAGCAGGCACTCACAGAATCATAGAATCAGAATCACAGAATAGTTTAGGTTGTGGGGGACCTTAAAAATCATCCAGTTCCACACTCCTGTCGTGGGCAGGGCTGCCCAGGGACCCACCGGATCAGGCTGCCCAGGGCCCCATCCAACTTGGCCTTGCAGGGATGGGGCATCCACAACTTCTCTGGGCAGTCTGTGCCAGTGCCTTACCACTCTCTGAGTAAAAAATTCCTTCTAATGTCTAATCTAAATCGCTCCTCTTTTAGTTTAAAAGCCATTCTTCCTTGTTCTGTCAGTATCAAACTGTGTAGCAGGTTGGTTCCCCTCCTGCTTATAAGCTCAAGGCTGCAGTGAGCAGCCTTATCTTCTCCAAGCTGAACAAGCCGAACTCCCTCAGCCTTTCTTCATAGGAGAGGTGATCCATCTCTCTGATAATCTTTGTGGCCCTCCTTGGGACTCACAATCCTGTGTGTAGGTGGGCAACAAAGAATATTTTGCTTTCAAAGTTTTTGTTGAGTAACAACAGAAAGTGCAGAAAAACTGTATAGTAAACTGGAATTTCTGAAAAGATTGAGAGGAAAAACTAAAGCAAAACCAGTATGAGTAACATATATTACACCGTAGATTTCTGGCAGAAGTGTTCAGATTCCTTGAAAAAAAGAAAAAAAAAATCAGAATTACATACCTAAAATGTGCTTTCAGGCTGTATGCTGGCTTTGCTGCAGCTGCTAGCAAGCTTTATCAAGCCTGTGCCAGGTTTGGTATTGTGACTGGGGTTCTTAATGCGTAGTTAATGATTCCCAATGGAAAAAAGTAAATAAGCTTTCTGACTTTTTTGAGGAACTTAATTACACTAGAATGGACTTGACTGTGTAGCTTTGAAATCCAGTCACTTACTGTGTCTACTCTGAATAGTAAGCAAGGTTTAAATAGCAATTTTTTTCTTCTTTTTAATGTTCTATTCTTGCTCTTTTGCCAGCTTGCTGGTAGACTTAGGAGTCTTGGTAGTGCTGTGTTTTCCTGACACTCCCATACCAAGGAATCTTCTTCCATGCATTACTGTCAGTGAATTATGGCCATGGCTAAGGCAGGAAAATATCAGAGGCTCATTTTTTATTTCACTAGAACAGATATTTTTTCTAGAGCTTTAATTTTCATCACAGTGCTCAGAATGGGAAAGTGAGTAAATGGAAAATTTGGTGAATGCTTTGGCTTGTTGAATACTTATCCACCAGGTCAACATGCCGATTATTCATCCACCGGATCAGTTTAAGTGGATAAGAAATCTGCTTATGGTCATTTAAGTTGTTTTGTTCATTCATTACGGAAATCTTTTAAATATCCAGATAAGGCTATTAACTTAGGAAGCCTTTGCTAGGAGAAATCTGTTCCACATCTGCATTCATAACAGATCCACATCTGTTCCGTACTTAGAGGGTCACTGAATTAAAACAGTTGTTTTTCTTTAAAAATAACGAAGAAAAAAAATCCAGATCTTTTCTGTAGTTTCTTACAGCTTTGCCTTCAAAACCCGTTGTTTAAAATCCCTTTTGATGTATGAAAGATTAATAGGTACCTGAGAAATTCAATGGTAGGACTGAAAATAAGAAAAACCTGTAGGGATTTGTTTTACTACTGTCATCTGTTTAAGTAGTTGTGACAAAAATTTATATAAATCCAGAGACAGGGTGTGGAGGTGGATATTCCCCTGCCTTTTCTTTTTCCCACCTACATTTTTTTATTTCACTTCATGCTATTGAAAGCTAAACCTGCTCATTTCAAAAGATGGCTGGGAGCAGTGGGCACAGGAGTTCCCTGCTGGGCCACTTTACTTTGCCATACATCTCCCTGCCTCCATGCAATGAAGCCAGCATCCCTGAAGAAGTCAGATGCAGTTTATTGTCTGGAAATACTCTGAAAGGTCATACGCTGCCATGAGAAAAGTTCTCAAAAATGTAGTCTCTCTTGCTGTCTCGCCCAGCGCCAGATATGATCTCATGGCTTTTATTCCTTCGGAGCAGAGTCCTTTGGTAAGCACTCAGAATGGTTTCTTCTTTTGCCTTTCTGGTTGTCCTCCTCTGCCACAGCATCCACCCAGCTCACACAATGCCCTGCTTTCTCCCTTCCATTCTGCCACCGTGGCTCTGTGTCACGTTCTCTTCCTGCTGCATGTGTCTTTCCCCAGCACTCCAGCTTCAGGGGCTTCATGCCTATAGGGGATGCTCCTGTGAGGAAACTGCCCAGGCCTGTTCTTCCACCTCCCTGTCCCTGCCTGCAGTTCCAAGCAGCACCAAGATCCAAAGCAAAGCATTTTTTCTGGCTGTACCTTGATTTAAAAATTGTATCTCTGCTTCCAGCTGTTGTCCAGCAGCCCACAAACATTTGAAATGACTTATTTGATGAGGAGGCAACTGAAAGTCTGCTCTTTTTCTGCATAATTTATTCATTTAGTTAGCTAGTTGTCTTTTTCATTTTGACTTGTTGGTTTACTTTCTTTAACCAGCCTCAGAACAGGGGCTGACCTTGACAGTTCACAGGGCTGTGAAGCATTGGGAGCATTTGGAAGGAGAGCTTTCTTCCCACCGATAGCACAGCCAGAGCAATCAATGGGGCAAGCATGTGGCTCCCAGCTCTGGCTCTGACAGCTCATGCATGTGGCTAACCCTGGGAGCTGGTGAGCAGGGTGAGAAAGGGATTGTATCCTAAATACTGGAGCATTCTGCTCTCTGTGTGTCATGCCCTTGTTTGTCCGTGTGCGTACATGCTCATCATGCAGCAATGATGGTGTCCACACCAAAGTGATGCTCCCTAAGCCAGCGAGGTCAGTAGATGACCTTGTTTAGTACTAGCAGAGCTTAGGGATCAGCCGGTTGCATAGAAGGAGTCCCATTGAAAATAGCATGTACAAAAAAATTTGTACCTGACTCCCTGACTCCTCTAAGAAATGTTTCTTCTAATATGCAATCAAGGATATAATTTGTGCTTTTTTTTTTTTTTTTTTTTTTTTTTTGTTACTGAATAAGAAATGTATTGGGAACATTTTGTGCCTACATGCTGGTAACAAACAGTTTCTTTTTACCGGTGGAAATACGATCCAAACTGAAGCGTAGCTAATACCCATTCAGTCAGAGAATATGTATCAGACTGTGCAGCATTCAGTGCGAGCTGTAAGGAGGCAGTGTCAAAGAACTCAACAGTGAGACACTGTTTCACATCCTCAACATGCTCATTCAACAAAATCTCTTCCAAAGAGGGAAGATGTTATGCTCATGTTTATATACAGGCTCTGCTCTTTGGCAAAGGTTGAGGCCAGGTGCCAGCCTGTAAAATGGTTGGATGCTCCTATCTAGCGCTGCTGGACACTGGTTCCCAAAGTATAAGCAACTCCTAAAATTGCTGGCTGACACCCAGCCAGAACTTCTCAGAAGCTCATCAGCAATTAATTTTACTGCTGCTACGTGTCCTGAATACTGATAGGAGTGATAAAAAGGCATTTTTTTTCCAGGTTCTCAGCTGTTCTGTGGAGCTTGGGTTATCCTATTTGTGTTTTGCAGACAGTTCACCAGAGAATATCGGATGCTGACTGGTTGGCTTGCAGTCAGATGGGGCAGAGGGCAGAGGACCTGTTTCGCTAGCATTCCTGTGCTCTGCTTTGTACTCACCTTTCACAGTCATCACTATTTAATTATCTTTATAGCTGTAAAAATACTGTGTATTTGTGAATGTGTGCCAAATACAATTCCAGAGCAATAGACTCTATAATCTGAATAAAATTAGAGTAGACTCTGAATTGGTTTAAAGTCCTCTATTAAACATTAAGTATTTCTGCTTCATTGGTTCTCAGAAGTACTTAACATGAAAAGATTTGCTCATTCCCTCTAATAAAATTCTGTATAGTATTATATTTACTTAAATAAAATAAAATAAAAAAAACCTGTGGTTTCCAAACGCTCTTGCATTCTGTTACTGGTCTCCTTCCCCTTCTTAATAATATACACGAATCTGCTTATATTTTAAAAGCTTTTTTTCCCCCCATCTGCTATTTATACCAAATTGTAGAAGTTATTTTATTGAGAATATGCCTTTTCTGTCTTTTTTTTTTTTTTGTAAGCCATAGCATAGTTAGTAGTATTCCCAGTTCAAAATTAAAACCAAGGCCAGAAAAGACAATGAAGAGAAAAACAAGAACTAAAAAAACATTTATGAAGATTTTACTCGTCATTCTTCACTTTCTCTTTTGATTTATTCAGATCTTTTGCAGTATGCCTAGTTCACATTTGCCTGCAGTTCTCTAATACTGAGGAGGGTTAGAAATATGGCTTATGAATTTTAATGAAAGTTGAGATTTTTATGTAATCATATGCTGGGAGTTTCACTAAATCTCCAAATAGAAGTGCAATTAAAGGGGTGAGAGCTGAGCCAAAGATGCTATTTTTTTTTATTTTAGCATAGGTATCTCAGCCCCTCTCATACTGTTCCTTATTCCTTTGCAGGTATAATTGCATTAGTGTACATCTGGTTTGCATATACTAATTTTAGTTTTACAGCCACAAATTCTGGAGACTTTGTAGTGTTTATAGGAAAAAAAACAAAAATCTGCGCTCTACTGCACAGGATCCCACCTTAAATATAGAGAGTGAACAAGCTCCGTTTCACACCTCTTTTTCTCTGTGTGACTATGATTTTGATGTTTGGGTCTTTCCATTCCTGTCCTCCTCCATTCCTGACCCTCACATCCAGTTGATCTAGGAGAGAGAGAGAGGCTGTTTTTCCCTATGGACCTGTTAGCCAATTTGTAGGATAGGGCGAGCCAGTTGGCTTCCATGGAGCCCATCTTTTTAAGCATTCTTAAACATGCAGGAGTTGTTCTTGCTATTGAAAGTTGCCTTCCTCTTTAAGTTAAAACTGTCAGATCTAGGCTTCCAGGACAGTTTTGGATGAAATTCAAAGTAGATGCTTGCCTTCTGAGCAAGATAAACTTCATGTCAGCGTATGTGAGTTTGATTTTGGTTTTATTCTACCTTTTCTGCTGCTGGTATGCTTAACTCCAGTATGGTCAGTAATTGAGTAGTCTGAAGTTACTTACCATGACTCTGGACCAAATCAATTCCTAGTAGTTTTGGGAGGAAATTGGAGGGTCTGGAACAAACCCTTCTGTTAGTGATAAACATAAATCCTTCTACTTCCAAGTGTGCTTTTATGTCTGCCTCCCTGTTTTCTTGCACACACCAATTAAATACATTTTTTCCCCTTGTGTTCTGGTTTCAGAAGATTGACTCTAACTCAGGTAGTTTATGTGTGTTCTCTCTGTTTCTGACTGTTGTTATTATGGCTAACAAACTAGAAGGTTATGCTTCCATTCAGCGAGACCTGGACAGGCTGGAGAGTTGGGCTGAGACAGACCTGATGAAATTCAGCATGGGCAAGTGGGGTCCTGAACCTGGGGAGGAATAACTACATGAGTAAGTACAGGTTTACTAAAGGAGCTGCAAAAGAGCTCTGCAGAGAAGAACCTGGACATTCTGGTTGATAACAGGTTGGCCATGATCTGACAGGGTGCTCTTGTGGCCAAGAAAGTCAGTGGTATCCTGTGGTGTGTTAAGAAGAGCATTGAGGGAGGTGATCCTCCACCTCTACTCTGTCTTGCTGAGGCCACATCTGGAGTTCTGGGTCCAGTTTTGGGCTCCCTTGTTCAGGAAAGACAAGGAACTTCTGGAGAGACTTCACCAAAGGGACACAACAATGATGAGGGGCCTGGAGTATCTCCTTTCTGAGGAAGGGCTGAGAGACCTGAAACTGTTCAGACTGGAGAAGAGAAGGCTGAGAGGGGATCTATCAATGCTTATAAATATCTAATGAGGGGGAGTTAAGTGGATGATGCCAGGCTCTTTTCAGTGGTGTCCAGAAGCAGAAACAGTGGCAGTGGGCAGAAAGTGGAGCATAGGAAGTTTTATCTGAATGTGAGGGTATTTTGAAAGTAACAGAGCACTGAAACAGACTGGCCAGAGAGATCATGGAGTTTCCTTTTCTGGAGATGGTGAAAACCTGTCTGGATGCATTCCTTTGTCATCCACTCTAGGGAACCTGCTTTAGCAGTAGAGTGGAACTGCCTTTCCAGAGGTCCCTTCCAACCCATACAATTCTTTGATTTATTTAGCACAGTGTGGCTTGTTGAGCTAAAGGGTGTCATACCTGTGCAATTGTCCCTCTGTAGGTTGTTGTAGGTTGGCTTGACAGAGATTTTGTTACAACAGTTTTGTGTTTGTTTTCTGTCTAAAAGACTGAAGCCATTCTGTTAAGTGTAATGTACTCTTTTTTTTTTTTCCTTCACTCCTTGGTTACTGTGGACCATTGCAGATATGCCAAGAACATTCTAGCATGACTTGAAAACTGTTTTCTAGAGTGTGAGGAAGAGATTTATTTTAAAGCCAAGCAAATTTTGGTAGATTGCAAAAATCAGAGGAAAAATACTGACTTTATAGAGTCATATATTTTATTACTATGCTTAAGAATTGTTTAGGATTGACATGGGCTCATAGTAGGCTACAACTCTTCTTTTCCTTCCTTTTGTTCCTCATTTTAGCTGGTAACAACCAGAGGGTAATTCAGTAGAAGTTACTGGCATAGTACGTGACATTTAAAGAGAGAACGATGATGTTGCCATTCTTTTACACTATGGCCAATGGATCTATCAGCAAAAATGCAAACACATCTGATTCCACGAAGATACATTTGTGGAGAAATTAAATGAAACATGGATGTGCTATGAGGAGGTAGTAGTTTGCTAATAAGACAGTACCAGATTCATAGACAAAATAGGCAAGGGGTTGCTCTACTGGTCCCAATACATTTATCACAGGTTGTCCCGTTGATGGCTTCATCCTCTCTTCAGTAAGTGATTTTGGTAGTTAAATGCTGAAAAGTAGTGAAAGGAATAGTTGTTAGAGGCAGTGGACTATCATCTTAGCTGCCTTATCTGACCTGACCGACAGGCCCTTGAAAGACACAGGAGAAGCAATGAGGCACAACACGGGGTGTAGTGAGGCCAAGGAATTGCAGGAGAGTGCTCCAGGAGCTGTCCAAGATGTGAAGCATCAGACTGTGACTGAGGAACAGGGTGAACAAGTTGTGCTTGAAGTGACTGCATATTGCAGAGGTCTTGATGTGAGGTTGAGGATTGGTGGTGGTCACAGGTAACCACCTCTGCCACTCATCAGTCTGGTTCCCTGGGCCTTACTGGACCAGCAGCCACCTTACCAGCACCTCCAATGGAAATCGTAACTGTGTTTTTTAATCTTCATGGTGTTAGTTAGGCCATCATTTGCTCCTCAGTAGACTGTGAACTTGGTGAGGATAGGAGCAAGAAAAACCTTGCAGTGGGATCTCATGCTGCATTGTATTTTGAGGGTGTGGTATGTGCTTCCAAGCATCTATAAGGGAACAACAACAACAACAGTCAGACCTGTAGCGTTATGCCTTTTTTCTTAACTCTGAAATGGCATCTATTTTATGTGAAGTTCATTGTCAGACATTGTTGGTAACGATATCCTTTATCATACTGGAAGTAGCAGGTGGTCAGCTTCATGCCAAATTACTTTTCCTTCAGCCAAGCAAAGGAAAAAGGCAGACACCACTTCCCCTGAAGGTGTGGGGGCTGAGGAATTGAAACAGAAGAGAATTTGGTACAGAGGTGCAGGAGATAGACAGGCAGCAGCATAGGTTTGAGGGTCTGAGCAGAGATTCTGTGAGGCACTTTGCTGGATGCATCTTTTGTATTTTTTCCATACTGAGGTCATAAGAGGCCAGCTTTCATAAACATCAAAGCTCTGTTTAATACAGAAATGAGCAAACGCTGAAGTATGGAGAAACAGTCAGGAAGCCTGACACAGCCAGTATTCCCACCAACAGAATATGAGGAAGGAAAATAATTGCATTAAAACAAGGTTTAAAAAACAAAATAAGGCTGTATCAGTTTGGGTTCTTTTACAGGATGAAACTTCTGATCTTTGATACTTACCTGTGTGGCTAGTTTGTCTCAGATTATGGGAGTGGGCAATTATATGTAGTAAGTTAATATTTGCATTATCTGTGCTTTTCTGGGTAAAGCAAAACTTACCCAGAAGATATCCCTAGGCAACTGTGGAGCATTGAGCTCCTGGGCTGGCGCGTGTGTTGGCAGAACACTGAGAAGTACGGCCTGTGTGCTGTGCAGCTTGGGCAGCACCACACTGTGCCTGGTCACTTTCTGGGACCTTCCTAGGTTTTTTTGCAGGTTTGAGAATAGCTTTGGTGTCAGTAGTTCACATTTGCACGTAACCTGCAGGTACATCCTCTCTCCTCTTTTCTGTTCTCTCATCATGACTCACGTGGAAAGAATAGATGTATGTAAACTGTATGTTGATTAGAGAAAGAGAGTGAGTGTCTGTGTTAGTATACTGTTATCATAAAGTCATAGAATGGGTTGGATTGGAAGGAACCTCAAGGATCATCAAGTTGCTTGGCTGCCAGTTGGTAATGCTAGATCAGATTGCTGAGGGCCCCATCCAACCTAGCCTTGAACACCTGCAGGGATGGAGTATCCACAGCCTCACTGGGCAACCTCACCACTCAGTAAAAGATTTCCCCTTACATCATTATGAAGTGTATAAAGGTGTGTGAAGTATATTATGAAGTGTAATAGAAAAAGATGAAGACTCTTTTGTGCTGGGGTCCATCTTACACAATTCAACGCCTGAATACTTTTCACAGCAAAGCCTGCTGAATTGCTTTGCAGAGGATTTGAGAGCTTAAATTGGGCTGTAATTAATGCTTCTCTTCTCTTTAACTCAAGAGCCACATACTACCAACAGATATCTTCATAATTTCCACAAGAATCCATCATCTTTATACCCTGTCTTTACTTTCCTTTTATGCAGTGATTCCCAACTTATCTTTTGAAGATGTGCCTCTACTCATTTATTAGCCTGAGAAGTTCTAGAATAATTCAGTGGTGAGACAAAATTAGAGCTGTCACTGATTTTCATGCCTGGTATAAAAAAATACACCACTACTTAACAAAGAGTCCACTGGATTTGGTGATCTCATTGAAATGTGAGCTCTCCTTTTGCCAGTTCTACTGCAAACATTTGGCTAACACTGAATCTGACAGTGGAAATTTTATTTGCACGAGCAGTGCCATGTTCATGGTGATGCTCGATGTGATTTGGCTCTGACCATACAGGTACAAACTTACAGTGACACCTCCGTAGACTTCTCACTCTCATCATGAAGCTAAAAGCTGTGTGAATTAAATCATAAAAGATTTTTTTTCCTCTCAAAGGAAATTTTTAATGGACATCAAAGCGTGAATGTTTCACTTAAAGCAAATTGGTGCAACTTACCACTTACCTGTGCTTTTCTTTGTGCTTTATTTTTAGCTCATGGGACATTCTGAATGGGATCACAAACGAGGACCCAGAGGATCACAGGTCAGTTACTTGATATTGTGTATTTCTTTTTATAAGTCTGAGGTATTTGAGCAGATTTTCTAAGATTGACAAAATTGTTCATTTTATTAATATGTGAAAGATTGAACCAGTAGAAAAAAGCATAAAACTGTCATAGCTTTCTCTACAGTAATTTCTGAGCTCTAATCCAAGCAGTTGAACCAAGCAGAGCTGAGTATTACAGCAGAAAGAAGTTTATTTTAGTATCAGAAAGATGTATCACATGTGCTGAAAAAGCATTTCTTACCCTACTTGTATTCATCAAAATAGCAACACAAAGGAATGCAATTTCAAATAACGTGTGTTCTTTCAAAAAATCCTGACAAACTTGTAAAACTTGGATGGCCTTCTCATCTCCTTCAATAATAAAGGGATTAGTGGTGTTAGAACTGTACGGGGAGGTGGGGGGAAACTATATGTAGCTACTCGTTTGCTGTTGACTCATCGCTGAAAGGAAGTTATGCTATTACGGCTAATAGCATCACGCTGAAACTCTTTACAATAATCTGTAGAATTAGAATTACTGCAATGGAGATACTGCAACTAATACGATACTCATGAATTTTCATGCTTGGGAAAAGCAATATCTCCCGTCTGGTACTGAAATTATATACATATGCTATTAGGGCTTCTGTATTTTAGATTTGCTTTTCTTTCAGATGAAAGATTTGTGAATATCTAAATCTAAATGGATAATAAACAAGCCCTGCTGCTATGAAGCTACCTGGTATTTGCAGCCTTAATTTCAGTAGGGCAATTCTTGGAGTATCTTTTATATTCTCCCTTGCAAAAATCACTGGAGAAGCAGCCTTTTTATTGACAAAATATTGTATGTGACTCTGAAAGCTGCTACTTGTTTTGTTAATATATACGGTTTGCTATTTCCAGTGCAGTGCTCTTTTACTAAGCTGTCCTTTTACTTTCTTGCCCTTGTGATTGTAGAATTCTACTTTTTTTTTCTTAAGATTTTTAATCTTATGCCTCACATCTTATTTCAACTCCATCTTGAAATTTGCAGGATGTTTAGCATTTCATTATACAGCATAAGGTGGATAAAGATCTGATTTTTCTCACAACAGATAGTTTTCAGTGGAAAGATAGAAATTTCAGAAAATTCTGTCCAGCTGTTTGAGAAAGTTTCAAAACTGTTATGTCATGGTAACACCTGAAAGTGTGTTCCTTCAAAACTGGAAAAAGCTGTGGAAGGAAAATAAACCTTTTACATGGGTAGATAGTAAAAGGACAAGGGAGAACGGTTTTAAACTCAGAGAGATTTAGATTAGGGGGTGAATTTTCCACTGAAAGGGTGGTGATGTGTTGAAACAGGTTGTCCAGAGAGATTGTGATTGCTTTGTCCCTGGAGATGTTAAAGGCTAGGTTGGATGGGGCCATGGGCAATCTGATCTAATGCTTGATTTAGTGGTTGACAGCTCTGTCTTTGGCATGGAGGTTGAAACTAGATAATCGTTGAGGTAGGTCCTTTTCTACCCAAGCCATTCTATGATTCTAAAGTTCTGTGAAAATCTGCATAGGTATTCATCTTTAAGTACATAATTTTGATCAAGTTATTTCTCAGCACTCTTTTATTTCACTTTTTCCATATGTGGGTGCTTTCCAAATTTCTAGAAAGTATTATAAATCTTGGAAGAATGTTGTAAATCTGTCAATCAGTATATACCACAGAAATGTGATGGGATCTTGAATAAGATGAGGGGGAAAAAAAAGAATCCAAGCTCTCTAAGCAGCATGTGGTGTCCTAATACGCTGTCACAGGAAATAACAAGAAGATTTTCAGTAGGGGAACAAAAAGTAGCTTATTTCATTGTACTGTAGCCTCAGACTTACTTATATGACTATGAAAACTGTCTTATGATAGCAAATGTTAAACATAATTTCTTTGAAGGTGAGAAAAAGTTGAGGACAATTTTTACATACAGTATAAAAGACTGGAGATTTAATCCTTTTGAGATTCAGTTGCATTGTTTCCAATTTCTATCCTTAGTAAAATTATCCTTTGTTAAACAAGGTCCTGTTAAAAATTAAGGTAAGTAATTTTCTTTAGTGATGGACTGAAAATTGTGTGTGGGAACTGCCCTGTCATTGCTTGTGGGGTTTCCCTAGGTCTGAGGGGCTTTCCCCCAGCAGAAAAATGGGACTTGGAAAGAGAGGTGTTTCTTGGCCAGTGACTGGGCAAGTAACAACAGGAGAAGAAAGCGGGTGTGGATTCTCTTGGTATTCAGAGATCCTTTAAATCTTGTGAGGACAGTGGGAAGACAGATCTTAGGAAGCACCTGTGGGTGTGTTAGCAATGTCACATGAAAGGAAGTGGAACAACTGGGTTACCATAGTGTAAAATTAAAATTCACATATAAACTCATCAGATTGTTCTACCTAGACTCATTAAATAGAACTCTAATCCTGTCATGATTTGTTTTAGAACTAGTAGATTTTCTATGGTTTATGTTTGAAATGTAAAAGGAAAATATTCCAGTGCATGTCATAGTTTTTAATGAACCATTTCAAAAATATGTTCATTTTTCTACTTGTAGGAGTTAAAAGCAAACTGAAGAAGTTACAGGTAGCACTGGATGTCAGTCTTAATCTTTTAGGCATTTTTGTTTGCAGGAGTTTGTCTCCTGATAAGCATCTGTAATTCAGTAGAATATATGGTACAAGTAAAAAAGTTTTACAGTGTTTAAGCTGCTCCTGACTTCCACACCAGTGCCTCACCGAGTCCATTACAGATTGCACACATAAGTACAGAGATCACTCTGAAAGTAATGCGTCCTATTTATTTCCATAGAAACAGTTAGAAAGAGCACAATAGCACTATTTGGTAGAGCACGTTCTCAGCTACAAAATGCAATTTTCCAACATAGTCACCACCATTAGCTATGCATTTTTTGCCAGTGATGAACAAGAGCCTTCATGTCATGCTCATAAAAATCTGCACCAGCAGAAGTGATCCACTGTTTCACAGCTTATGTGACAGTTGTCATTGCAAGGAAAATGTTGCTCACACAGTCCATTTTTCACTGGTCCCAACAGACAGCAGTCAGAAGGCACCAAATCCAGACTATTCAGTGGGTGTGGTAGGGCAGTCCAGCCAAGGTAGGCAGTGTGCTTCATGGTCTTCAAACTGGTGTGGGGCCTGGTGTTATCATGTTGCAAGAGAAAGATTGTTGTCTTCTTTGGCCTCACTGAAAGTTTGAGCCTTTGGCTTAGTCAGTGTCAGAGCTGATGATTTGGTAAGGTTTCCAGGAAATCTAGAATGATCAACCCTTTTCTGTCCTAGAAGACGGTGAACATCATTTTACCTACCAAGGACTGTGTCTTGAACTTTTTCTTTGATGGGGAATTCCCATGTTGCCTCTCCATGGACTGTCCTTTTGACTCCGGCTAGTAGTAGTTACTGATTAATGCTCCGATCTAGGAAACTGTCATCTTCAGCCTCATATTGGTTCAAAACACACCACCTACCACCTCACTGTACTCACATCCACTGTTTGGTCTCCATGAACATTCAGGAAGCATTGATGAATGACACTGGCTTCCATTTTTCCTGCATGGTAGAATTGAGTGCCACACCTTTGCTTCGCACACATTTCTGTGTCAGACAGTATTTTGTCATACTGCCCCTCTGCTGTCATCTGTCAGACAGCAACAAGGTGTGACAGGAAATTGGTTGGAAGGTTCAACCTCTACTACATCCACCTCTGACATCATGAGCCAATATAATAAAATAGGAGGTGTTACTTTCAGAGCCCTTTTATAGTTGGAAGCACATGTTTTCAGTTAGAATAACTTTTTTTATATAACTCTTGTTACTAGCATGAATTGCATGTTGATTTAGGAAGAGTAAATGGCAGTACACACCTCTTCATTTATTCCTTCATTTTTTAATCTCTAGAAATAAGACTTCCTGCTATTAAGTCTTCCTGCGAAAAACTTATTCTCTAGATGTGATATCATGCAGAAAGTGCAAAGTGGATTTTATTATGTTCCATGCTTGAATTTTAAGATTAAGACTGATTGAGATCCACACTTAAAACTTCAGAACTAGAATTCCAAGTTTGAAAAATTCCTATGTGCTTAGGAATTTTTACCTCACCTAAGGAAATCTTTCTGTATATACATGTGGTCTGTAAAAACACATCATCTACATGTGGTCTGTAAAAACACATCATCTAACTTGTGCAAGGGGAAAATATCCATGTTTATTTGTAATGTCAGTACACGTAAAAAGGAAATGTGACTACTAGAATCAATTATTGGCAATTAGGCAAACTGTATTTTAATTATTCAATGGTACTTCAAGTGGCATCCACAATACACTTTCTGCAGACATTTTCAAGGACCTTGTATGCATGGGAGTTATTTGCTGCTCTGTCATCAAGCCTTGTTTGGCTTGCTGAAGATGTAGGCGTAGCCCCAGGATTCAGTGGAATCGAGTGATCATTCTTCCAGCATCATAAAGGGATGGTGATCAGGAGAGAAACAGTGAGGTCCAGTGTTTTTAATTCTCTTTAAATATAAAAAGCTCTCAATTATATATCTGAGGTGCTGCGTTTTACCCCTCCAGTTCCTAAGCAACAGCTATTTTCAGATTGAGTGCGTCTGGTGTTGTCTACCTACTTCATGCTTCTGCGAGGTAATTCGTCAGTGAAAGCTAGGCTTTTCACTATCTCGCCTGATTCCCTTTGTCATGGCACTATAAGGAGACAGATGCTTTAAAGAAACGGAGGAAGCTTGGGCAAAACCGGTCTGAACCCTGCAGCTTTCAAAACTTCTGTACGTCGGGGAGCCCTGCCATCTACAGCCATGAAGCAGAGGAGTCAGGAATAAGGTTCTCGGCACTGGTTTGGAAGAAGCCTTTTTCTTGAGTGTGAAAAGCCTCTAGAGCAGATTCAAAACCATGAGCCGGAAATCTCTGTACTTGCTGAAGCGTAGATGGGAGTCGATTCCCGCTACTGACCAGGTACTGTGTTCTGGTGAATCTGTTGTGTCACTGTGCTCCCTTGCAATGCCACTGCAAACAGACCTGCAGTGATTTAGTTGTGGTGCTTGGGGTTGTCCAAATACAGTGAGATCCAGCTGATTTTTGCCTGTTGATTCCCTGATGAATAGCACAAAAATGCAGGCAAAGCCAATATTACGAGAGCATGTGCTTGTGAATGTAGAGGTGCCATTGCAGCTCACTAATGCAGGCTTAAGTAACCAACAGAATGTCCCTGTTCCCAAATTAAATGTTTATAAAAGGTTTAATTAAAAGGAAGGTGTGAACTACAAGTATTTTAAACAAATCAGCTAAGGAATTGTGTAATCTACTCCTGGTGGTTTCTTGGTGCATATCTTTGTTGCATTTCTAATCTCACATGTATTTATGTGTGTGTGAAATCCCTGGTTACAAATAGATGTAATGCAGTAGCAGAACCTCAGCTTTTCCAGCATCATCTTGGTTGATGCATTATTTCAAGTATGTTAACAAGGACTGGAATACAACAAATGTAAATGATATAGACCAGATGTAATGTAAAAACTGTGGGATGCTGTTTGGAGCAAGCATCATCACCATAGGTAAGCTTAATATATCATAATTGGGAGTAGGATTAGTACTGCTCTTGCATCAAGTACTGTAGAGTTCTGTGGGTTGGTTTTTGGTTGTTTGTTTTGTTTTGTTTGTTTTTGGTTTGGTTTTTTTTTTTTCCATTAATTGGCACATAAAGGCACTATAATAAATAATTCTAGAAATAATATATAAAGGATAATGGAGGAAGAGGCTTATTACATGCCCCAAGCCAGCTTTTCTCTTTGTAGAGCGGTTGACTATGAAGTGCGTCTTTGGATGCTGCTACTGATGGGAAAGCAGCAATTTGGGAGAATTTTTTTCATTGGAAACAAAGATGGAAAGCAGAAATACTTCTCAGTTTTTCAGAGGGATTCTCTTGTGCTCATTTTGTTGAGACAGGGCAAGGAGGGGAGGTTCCATGCCATATTTTATAGGGCTGTAGATTTTGAAACCAAATTGGACTGCTGTGAACATCTAAAGATCTCAGGCATAGTAATAGTCCAAAAAATATCATGCTGTCACCTCCTTCCTATGTTTTCTGTTTAAATAAGAATATGCCTTTTCTTAATTTAAAGGCTTCAGATGAATAATAATTTACCATATTCTTTCATAGGTTTTCCCATTTTGTTTAATATATACATAAATGTTTCATGTATAACTTTGCCTAATTTAAATCTGAAACTATATCAATTTGCTACAGCTTTGAATGATAAAAATAAAAATAAGCTCTGTCTCAGAAACTATTTATTTGTTTATTTATTTATTTATTTATGCTGAACAGATACCTAGGTTATTCTTCTGATTCCTAGCTATCATTTAACCTAGCTGAAATACTAAGTTTCAAAGGAATCAAATTTTCTGCTAACTGAAAATATTGGTCTAGCTCAGTCAGGCATTCATAAATGTCCTGGTGAAAGAGGGGTAAATAAATGCAGTATTATGAATGTCTCATTTGTCATTTCTGTTAGGAAGACATAGGGATATAGTGTACTTTCAGAGGAAAGCTGCCTCTTGACTTCCTTCTTCCTCTGACATAAATGCAGATCCTTGGTTTATTATGATCAAATACTTAACTTTCAAGGGCTGCCTGTTGTATTTTGATTGTCAATCTCTTCATTCTTCCAGTGTTTCCTTTAGATCACTCCAATTATGTTAGGTTTGAAGCATCTGGAAGGAATAGATAATCCCTATCTAGGTGTGAGGTGTGTGCTTGACCTTGCTGAGCTGTGTATCCTTTTCGTCACAAGACCCTGAATGTCTCTGGAAGGATTTAAGAGAGAAGAGAAAATGTTTCTGGCCCATCTACCACTTGGGGAAAAGCAAGATTCAGTAAGTGAAACGTGTAGATGGAGCTGACCTCTACTCTGCCCTGGTGAGGCCACATTTAGTGTAGCATGTCCAGTTCTGGGCTCCCCAGTTCAAAAAGACAGGGATCTCCTAGAAGAGTCCAGCAGAAGGCCAGAAGGATGATTAAAGCCTGGAGCATCTCCTGTATGAGGAAAGGCTGAGTAACCTGGGTCTGTTTAGCCTCAGGAAAAGAATACTGAGAGGAGATCTGATAAATGTTTATAAATATCTTCAGTGAGGTGGAAGGCAAATAGATGCAGCCAGGTTCTTAGTGGTGTGTAGTGGTAGAACAAGGAGCAATGGCAAATGTGAACATAGGAAGTTCCGTACAAGCATGCAGAAGCACATCTTTATGGTAAGGGTGGTGGAGCACTGAAACAGGTCGCCCAGAGAGGTTCTGGAGTCTTCTATGGAGATACTCAGTACCATGTGGACACCTGACCGAGCAACCTGTTGCAGGGTACCTGCATTAGCAGGGGTGTTGGACTTCGGTGATCTCTTGAGGTTCTTTCTGACCCCTGTGATTCTGTGATTCTTTGTGACTGTGAACTGAACCTGTAAGGATTTTTTGAAGGTACACTAAGAGAGGAAAATGGTGTTCTGCTTCAGTCACATAGAGATTTTTGGCTGCTGAACTGCTTTTGTGCTGAGCAGCACAGGTGGATTGAGACTTCTGCACAGCAGGAGCGTTTCCTTGCTTGACCACACCTTGCAGGAAGATGCACTCACTGTGTAAGATCACCACCACAAGGGAACAGGCAAATTCTTCAGCAGGCTGATGGTGCTAAATAGTTATTATGCAAAATAACAGTGCTGCCTTCTGGTGCCAATTTGTTACTCAGCTCTTAAAAGGATGTGCTAGCTTATGGTCCACAATAACCTTGAGTAAATAACATTATAGTTTGTTAGGTAAGCAGTCCGTAACATTGTAGGTTATTTCTCTATTCATAGAATATGAAATATATTTATGTTAGTGAATGACAAAAACCCTCCAAACTGATTTACCTTTATTTTCATTCTTTTTATTATTATTACAAAATTATAACAGTGTCTACATACACACAGAAAAATAAAGAAATAACCACCCAGCATCCTGAGGGAAGGAAATAAAGCCATAACTTCACATTGAAGCTTGATACTCTATTTGAACATATCAGATAACCTAAAAAAGCAATCCAAAGATTTTTATTTTTCATCCTACTTTCCATCAAATTGAATGACATCCATTTAGGAAAGACAGAAGAGAGCAGGTTGCAGATAGGGGTAGAGAAAAAACATGAGCAGTTACAATGGATATAGACAGTACTTTTTTTGGGGGGGGGCATGGCAGTGTTACATAATTTCATTTTTAATTTGAGGTTCATCATGTAAGCTTACAGACTCATCATAGAAGTCTCCATGGTTTCCAGGAGCTGCATACTAAGCAATTTCTTTTTAGTCATTTGTTTACTTTTTATGTATATGAGAGAGTGAGGAAGGTGGGTTTGAGTTTGAACCCTGAATTAAAGTTTTATGATTTCAGTTGCTGAGGAAAGTCTTACCTAGTTAAATATTTTTGTGTGTGGGAGAGCCAGATCCAGTGGGCGCTTTGTATGGGTGGATGTAAGCAATATGGTGATGAATTATGTACTAATGTCTTAAAGAAACACTAATATCTCATAGTACTTGAATCTTGATTATCTGTATCTCTCTCAATAATTTCAGAAGGAGCTGGGTTTTCTTAGATTTGAGGGAAGAATATAGTAATCTGTTTTGTTTTTTTTTTTCCTTGCACATCCAACAGTTAGGATTGCTGAACATCTCTGCATTGGAAAATAGTTTATAAGGCTGCTAAGCTTCAAGTTTTAGTATGGTTTTGAGGGGAGGATCTTTCAGTGTTGTTTCTATTTGATGTATGTGTCTGAAGATCTTGTTTTTTGGACTGATTGTATTTTTTTCTCTGTAGTAGCTGAAAACGAGTTCACTGAACAGATACCTATTTCAAATGCTGTGGTAACCAAATGAGCCAAAGGTGATGAGGTGTTAAATACTTGCTGTAAGGATGTTGAGTATTTCCTCCTGCCTAAAATTCCCCATAGACTTCATGAGCTATACTGTTTGAGTATAAGTTAGTTTTGCTACATATCCTAAGACGGAAAAAATCTTCACACATTAGCCCATGATATAACATTTAAATGAGATTGTCTGTATTTATTTGAATTTAAAAACAGGAACAGGATTTAGAAGCCCAATAATTTATACACAGGTGTGTAGATACTGAGTTCAAAGGGATGTATAGTGCAGGTAAATAAATACATCAGTAGTATTTCTTCAGCTAGAAATGCGTGCTCATAAGACTATAAACAATGGTAATGCTTTCAGTACCTTTAAGTCATCAATTTATATTTTTATGGATTTGTGTAAATCCACAGAAGTGATGCCACAGACCTGCCAGTGGTTTACAGCATAGCTATGCCTAGGGTAGTTTACATTTAAGGTTCTGCATCCTGCTCCTTACCGCTAGTCCAACAGACAGAAGAAAATCCCGTAGCCTGGAACCCATGCAGTGTGCTAAACAGCAAATAAATGGATCCCACCCTGACTTGAGTCATAATGGAAATTACAAATGCAGAGATTTTTTGGAGTTTGATATGAGGTTACATCATATTTTCAGTCTGTTTATATATGATTTTATTCTGCCGGATTAAAGCTCTCTTGAAGAATGGAAGAATTTTACCTTGTCAAGATTGAGACCTTCTTTCCAGAATTAATGGCCTTTCTTGCTTTTTGTATCTCGCCTTTTTGCTCTGAACAGTCCTCACTTACAACCTTTACACATCCCTCAGGATGGATGCATCCTTTCTGATATCTTTGTGAGAATGCTGGAACTCCTGTGCTTTATTTTACTCTCAAAAGTTTTCTGTACTTGCTCCCAGCTGTATCCAGAGGTTTGGCAGCAGTGTGGCACTGCCAATTGTCTTTATTCTGAGCCATTTTCACTGGGAACTGTTGCCCCCTATGCTTCTTAACCTTAGTAAGATGTTTCTGCCGGGGACAGCAGTGGCTCAGGTTGTCTCACACGCAGGTCCAGGACAGATCACGCTGTTCCTGTCTGTTGAAAGATGCACCATGCTGTCATCTTTTGGACCAGGATTAAAACCTCAGTGCAGCAGGGATTCTTGGAACCTGCCTCCTTTCTATGCAGAAGTCATTAAGGTCTTTGTAGAAAAAGAGGTAAGCAGTTGATATGGGCAAGGAGGACACGGAGCAGTTGATGTGAGCTTTTGTAGGGTTCCTTAGCTTTGCCTGAGTAGAGCTAGTAGAGCTAGAGTAGAACAGTAGAGCTGCAGTCAGCTGGAGTCAATAATCTCTTTCTCTTTTCGAATACCCGTGGTCAGCAGGTTGTTCCCAGTTATTGCTTTTCCACAAAACGTCTCCCAGAAGGGCTGCATCAAATGCTTGGAGCCACTCTCACCATGGCAGCACCATCATAACATCATGCAGTCCTTGTAGGCTTGTAGGAGGTTTCAGTGACAGCAGAATGGGTACACCCATCTGTATGTAATGCAAGTCAGAATGGAAGTATCACTACATCATTCTATCATTGCATGTACTTAGAAGTTTACATCACCAGTTTGATGGGCTGCAGGAGCAGCAGCATGAGTGACCAAGATCCTAGCTCCCATTGTATCTCTATCCTATTCCAATCTGTGCTCCTAGATTTTATAGCTTTTTCCTTTATGGTTCATCCCTTCCCCATCTCCACATAAGAAAGAGAATATATTTTTGAAGCAGAGTTTGTGCTGGTATACATCACAACAGTGATTCTTATATATAACCCTACCTGAAAACAGGTCAAAATTTGCTTCCTGTTAAGAAAATTTTTGCAGTTTTCTGTTATTCATTGTTTACAAAACCTTAAATTATCCTTTATTCAGTAGATTTCACAGTTCTAACTGCAGAGATTTGTGGACTTCAGACTGTTATGAGAAAAAGGTCTTATGAGAGAGTTGTGAGTTGGGGGGAATGGAGCTGACGGTGAGAAAGGAGAATCACTTTTGCACAGAAGGCAAGGTGCTGAAAGCTGAGGCTGTGATGAGAAATAATCTATAAAATACTACCTTGCCTTCCAATGCAGTAAATAAATAATATAATACAGAAAGTGACCTCAAAAAAATAAACTGCCTCAAATTGCACATTGCTTCCCTCAGAATTGAGGAGTTGAGCCACAGGCACTACTTATTGCTGTGGGATCATTTCTGTTTCGCCCCAGGCTTTCTACCCTGCTGCTGTAATGAATGTACAGAGGGTGAATGGGGTGGAAATGAGCTTGGCAGCCAAGACAGTGTCCATGTACTCCCGTCACTGCTCATCAGATGACTGGTGGTGATCGCAGATGTTCTGGAGGCGATCAGGCTTGCCAGAATGTACTTTTAGGATTAGGAGCCAATGTTTCCGAAGTGCAACAAAGATGCCGTTCATTTTAGTAGGATCAGCTCCAGAAATATGCTAGTCATCTTGAATGCCTTTGGCCAAGCAAGAGCTGTGGGGAAGTCCTGGCACCGACCGTCCTTCCATACTGGCAAGTGGCAGTGAAAGATCCAAAGTGATTCAAAAGAACCTGAAGTGTGATAAAGTAATAGCATATTCTGTTGATGTAGAGCTGAAAGAGGCTGGGAAAACAAAAGATAAGACATGTCTGAGTAGCAGCTGAGACACAGATGAAGCAGGGAACCCCCTATAACTTTCCATATCCATCATTTGTAGAATGAGGAAAAAACCTTTTAAATGGCATCAACCACTCTCTGAATTATCTTCCCCAACAACTTCTCCATTCCAGTATGATTGGCAATGGCATGTCAGGAGTGGATTAGTAGCTTGATAATGACAACCTTCTTAAAACTCAGTCACTTTGTCATATCAATAAGCTATGCAGGAGCTAAATACAATTTTCTGCAAATACTGCCTATTTTTTTTTAAACCTTCCTCTGCCATTAATACTCTCGGGTTTGCAGAGCAAGTCCTGATGCTGTTGTGTCAGTACAGTTGTGTGGAAAAGAAACTTTCTGATGATACTCAACTTCAATTGAATATTTTATTTATTGGGTGAGCAAGAAAGGGTGTTCCCAGTTCAGGAAGGCTGCAATTCAAAGGATCGTAGCCATGCTGCATTTTGCAAAGTAAATCAAAATTGAGATGCAAACGACAGTTTGAAATGACATTCAAGTGAAATGATTCCTTGAAGACAATAAACAGCTGGGAGGCATGACATTTTATGTAGTTAGTATTTTTAAAAGCAGAGATAGTGCCTTAGACTAGAGAGTGCATATCTACTTCTGTGATGCAGATAGGTTGACTATGACAGTTAGATCTGGAGGATGAGATTGTGAACTGTCATCATTTGGAACAAAAGAACAGTATGTTTTCTTTTTAGGGTGATTGTATTCCTGAAATACTCATTTATCACCCTTCATTTCTCTCGTGATCACAGTGTATCTTTCCAGTCCAACAGTTTTCGCTATTTTATCTTTGTTTTTAGATACTTATTTTTAAGCTGTATAAGTTTTCTGACAACAGATTCTATTTCTTAGTCTTCTGGCTTACAATTTTCAGCTCAGTAAAGAACAGTCAGGAGAGTCTGTCCCTGTATATTTTTCCTTTTTCACTTGCAAACTTATTCACTTGTAAACTGTAATAACAACAACAACAACAACAACAAAAACCAACCTGATGCATCAGTTACATTTGTTTATTGGTCTAGGTGTGCTGAAATATACTGGCATCTGATAGTGAGAGCTACTGGCTACCTTTAAGTGCCCATACAGAATCTGGAAGTCTTCCAGAGAGTTTAGCTGAAGTTAAAATTCTGAGCTTTAACACAAGCTAAAGTCATCTTCAGGCTTTCAAATTGCATATTGCTCAAATTGCCAAAATTTGGCGTGCTAATGCCAATCTCTGCAACAAAAAAATACACTGGGAAAGTTCTGAGCCCACACTGGTGCATCTCAAAAAGATTAGCAATTAATAGTGAGCAAAAAAATTGTTCCATCGCCTTCTGGAAATAGCTATGCTGGATGAAATTTTCCAAACACAGGTTAAGTCTTGGCAAACATGGAAGTCTTCAGTGCAAATGCTGAAAGGTTGTTTGAAAACTGATGACTGGATCTTATGAAAGGAATTGATGACCAATGTAATAATGGGCAATAACAGTCAGCTTTCTTGTAATAATGTTATTAAAAAAGTAAAATTGTATAGCACTTTGTCTTCTGAGATGATGAATAAACTGATTTTCAACTCCTTTCAGCTATTAAAAGCTGAGAGTTGTGACACCAGGTATCCTATTTATTTACAGTAGCATCTTAAATTTCACTTACTGTTGATATGCGTTCCAGATGTTTGTCACCTTCCCAAGTGTTGAACACAGTCATAAATTTTTTGCTTTTCTGTTTTCAGAGATGAACCCAATTATGGAATGAACATGGTTAATTTACTCAGTTTTTTTCTGAGCAGTAATTGAAGTCTAGTCTTCAGCCAGGCTACTTCCACTGGTATGTTAACAGTAACATTACTAGAGGATGTGGGTGGCTCTGACCTTCCTTGCAGTTTCTCATTGTAGCAGTCCTTCCTAGTTGGAAGATGTCTTCAGTAATGAGGACAAAATGGACTCATTTTCCACTGCAAAATTGGTTTAAACGCATTGTTATATTATTCTTTTACTATTATTATTATTATTATGTGCTTTCTGTTGGTACTGGGGAAGACATGTATGCTGTAACTGCTGTTCTTTGGGAAAGTTACAAGGAATAAATAAGGGAAAGCATTTCCTATTGTTCCTTCCTTACAGCAACACATCCTGACTCTCTAGTAGCTCATTTTATGAGTTTCCCAGTGGAAAAGCTCACAGCTGATCAGCTCTGTCCTCAACAACAGATGTTCTTTTTCTGCTTGACTTTAGTAGAGAGCTGTAATTTTGTTCTGTGTCTGATGGATCAGCCTTCAGAATTTCAAAATGAATTATTGGAGGAGCCTCCTGAGATTTTTGAATAAGCCAGAGCTGTAGTAAATCTTAAAGTCAAGTAATAAAAAAGAAAATTTCATGTTGGGTTGGATTTTACAGATCAAAGGTTCATTGTGTAATAGGTCCACATTGCTCAATTTTCAATTCCTGAATAACATTGAATGTTATAAGAGCAGTATGAATTCTTGCAGTCCATAAAGGAAGTCTGGAGATTATCAGACCTGAATCTAGAGTTCATAAATTTTGATTTATTGGACTTTATGCAGGACTAAAAAAGCTACTTGTTATGGTGAATAGGCAATCCTCTAAAGAAAAGGTAGAGGCATCAGTTGTACTGTAAAAAACAACAAAAAAAAAAGGTAAAAAATAAAAAAGATATCTTCATTAATGACCTGTGCGATGGACAAAGTGCAACTTCAGCAGGCTTGCAGATGATACAGATCTGGGAGAAGTGGCTAATACACCAGTGTTGCATTGCCCATCAGGAGGACCCCAGCACTCTGAAGAAATGGGCTGGTAGGAATTCATGAAGTTCAAAAGAGGGAAATACAAAATGCTAAATACTCCCACATGTGGGGATGAGTAACCACAGGCACCAGCCTAGGACTTACTGGTGGGGAGCAACTTGGCAAGGAAGGATCTTGGGGTTCTGGAGGATACCATGGGGTGAGTAAAGGAAATGGAGCCAGTCTACTTTTAAGTAGAGCCGAGCGAGAAGAAAAAAGGTAGTGAGCATAGACTGGAATTCCCGTTTAAAAATAAGAAAGATCTCATTTACTGGCAAGGGAGTTGAACTCTCCAAGAAGTAGCCCAGGGTAGTTCTGGAGTCTCCATCCTTGGAGATATTACAAACCAATGTAAGCTTGATTCAGAACAACCTGCTCTAAATGTCGCAGCTTTGATCAAGGGAGCTGAACAGATGATATTCAGAGGTCCTTTCCCACTCTGAGCCCATCTGCTATTCTCTGTCCCGTGTAGCTTAAAGATAGGTTTCTGTGTGGCACTCTGTTTTGACCCTGAATTTCAAGAAGGGGGTTTTCTTTCAGTAACTTAGACAGTTCAAGGTTGTGATGAGAAGCATTATTACCATCTGATGCTTGTCTCTGATAATATTCACATACTTACTGAAAGTAATGCTGCAGTGTACCATTCTGTGACCTTTGCAGTTCTTAATTCATCAGCTGATGTCCTTCCCATTTCTGGATAATGCTGGTAAAAGGGACAGAAAACTCTAAACAGAGGGGATATGATGTTAATAATCTTATCCTGCTTGTTGAATTGTGGAAGTAGAAGGTGAGCTGCAGATTTGCCATGACTCTTCCTCTCTAAATCTCAGCCCCTGGAAGTAGCTGGAAGACACGTGGCAGTAGCAGATGTTTCCCTTTTCATTTTCCCTACATCTCTCCTCACACACACCACACCACAAAAAAGCTATAGATGGAGAAGCCAGAAAAATATCTTTCCAAGTAGTGCTGGGACTTTATTAAAAACTGGCTACCAAGGTATTGATTTAAAGCATGTAATCCCTTCTCAGACTACATAGATAGTATTTTGGTAGAAACCCAGGTAAACTTTCTGTTTCCAGTAGCTTTGCTTCTGAAGCACAGGAATCCACTTCTCAAAAAATGAGCTCTAAAAATGAGGAAAAAAAAGTTAATATCATCTATTATCCTGCTGGTATCTGGCAGACAATTTGAAGTTTTCTTTCACATGTAGTTTTGAAAGTCCTTATGCTTTTCTCACATACATGCCCTCAGCTTCTGAGTAAACCCCACACATGTGGCATTTTCAGTTTTCACATGCAGGATAGAGAGACTTAAATCTTCAAAGTTAGGTGGCAGATGTGACAGGGATGTGGAATGAAAATGGGCTTTTTGCAGGTCATATAATCACAAGCCAGTTTTTATAGGTGTCTAAAAATAATAACTGTCTGTACATAGGGATTGTATTTTAGGACTCCTGGAGGGCTTTATGTATTTGCTTCTTTTAAATTAACAGTTGGAGTTCAGAGAACAATCTGCAGATAATTATTTTGTATTAAGCTATTCATTAAGATGTAGTGAATAGAAGGGGGAAGTAGCTGACAAATGAAGTTTTGGCAGTATTTTCTATTCCTTACAACTCTGTGGGAAGTGAAAGTGATCAATATCAGAAGCCCATGATTAGCATCTCAAAGGATCTAGGTTTCCTTTGAGAAAGGGCTCTCTCAGAATGTGGATTGTTACTGGGATTTTGATGTGGTTGCATTCTCATCACAGAAACAGGTTCTAGACAAAATCACACTGTAGATTTTGACTCACTTCTGTCCAGATAGGAGCTGTTAGAAAATATGATCGTCCAAGTGGTTTCTGTTTGTAGCTCCTACCTCCTGTCTTATAAAGGGACCAGCTTTCTTGTTTGTGCTGGTATTAATGTCAGCATGAGTACAGCTTGATGTTGGTGGAAGAGCAGCACAAGGCACAGGTTCTCCTTCATCAAAGCATATGGTGCAATCAGCTGTGATGACTCCCCCCCCCCCCCCCCCCCCCCCAAACATGCTTAGGGTATAGTAGAGCCTGCTTTACAGTGCAGCATTATTTATTTATTTATTATTTATTTATTACTGAAGAGCAAATAGAGCATGCAAGAGAAGGAAGAGTGGAAACTGAAATGGAAATGCCTTAAGAGGGTTTGTGAATCAGTGAGGTGCATTATCTGATCCTGTACCAGACACATTTTTCAGAGTAAATCTCATAATCTCTTGGCATGGGGTATCCCATTGGCTTTGGGACTGCAGAGGCAGCACCTTTCTTTTAGGACTGTGATGCTCCTTCCCTACTCCCCCAGTACTGAGTCTTAGAGGTGGGAAGGAGAAACTGGAAAAGTTATGCAACTGGTTGATGGGATTCCTGAGATGCTCAAGGTCCTAGGGATGTGCTATTTTTGTTTCTGCAGGCATTTAAAAAAATGTGCTTCCAACATTTTGTTTTGGAATTATTGCTGGAGTTCTGAAGTCCAGGAATTTTTAGCAAGTCCTCACCATGGGAGCAGAAAGAAACAAATCCAAGATATTTTAATATGGCACACATAGTTCTGCTGTTGCCAAAGGGAAGTGCTCTACTTAAATGTCAAGACAGTGTTAGCAGCAACTGACTTGAGAGAAATAATTTGGTGATTCCAGTCCAGTTAGTAATGGTCATCTGTCTTTCACAGAAAACTCTACCGCAGTCTTTCAGTACTTGCAAGGTGCTTACTGTGTAATGGGTATGTAAACTGCACTCTGCATGTTCCCTCAAGCTGGGTTTTTCAGAGTCCTTATAGTAGGGTAGGTGAACCTTCCTTTCCTAGCATCTTTCTTGTGTGTTCCAGAGAGAACCACTGGATTTAACAATCACATAAAGGCACAGCACAGTTTTGGGATCAGAAGGTTCACTTTCAGTTCTTTTTAATTAGATTTTGAGTTTCTTGATCTCAGTTGCCTTTGCAAGGGAAATAGATAAGTTGTATTACTTTAATTGGCATAGTTCTTCCCGTTGTGGTACTTCTAATTTGGAGTACTTTTCTCTTTTTCCTCTCACTTGCCTGATTCAGCATTCAGTTTTGGGCGCCTCAATATGGAAAGGACACTGAGGTGCTGGAGCAGGTCCAAGGAAGGGCAGCAGCATTGCTTGTGAAGGGCTTGGAGAATATGCCCTGAGAATATGAAGAGAATATGCTTGGAGAATATGAAGGAACTGGGGCAGTTCAGTCTGGGGAAAAGGAGGTTGAAGGGAAACCTTGTTGCTCTCTGAAAGGTGATTGCAGTGATAGCGGGATTGGTCCCTTTTCACTGGTAACAGGTGACAGGATGAAGGGAAAAGGCCTTAAGTTGCATCAGGGGAGGTTTAGGTTGAATATCAGGAAAAACCTCTTTACAGAAAGGGTTGTGAAGCACTGGAATAGACTCCCCAGGGAGGTGGTTGAGTCACCATCCCTGGACATGTTTAAAAACCATTTGGATGTGGTGCTCAGGGACATGATTTAGCGGAGGGTTGTTAGGGTAGTATGGTTAGGTTGTGATTGGACTTGATGATCTTGAAGGTCTTTTCCAACCTGAGCAATTCTGTGATTCTGTGATTCCCTTCTGGTATGACCATAACTAATTAGAATCTATTCCACTCGTGTCCCTTGTCATGTTTCAGTAACACTTTGTAGAGTCTTTTTAGCTATTATCATGAGATTAGAATTTAGCTTAGTAAATTTCTCACAGTACCATGAAATTTCACATACATATTGTTCCAGCTCCATTTTAGAAGTGTTCAGTTCAGTAATACACAACTGTCACTTTTCCAGATGCTACTTAATGGACCCTAGCCTGTTTTCCCATTCAACTGTAATGCCTACTCAGTTCTCTATGAAAATTATATTATTGGCATCCTGGACAGATGTTTTCATCTGACTGTTCTATATGTCAGCACTTAGAAGTTCATCTTCATGTTTCGTGGTCTTCTTGAATGCTTACTGTATTAGAGTCTCTAACTCTCTTTCTCCTTCTTTCTTCAAAAAAGCTCTAAAGCCTCTTAATGTTACTTTTTGTTTTTCCAGTAGCTAATTATTATTAGGAAACCAGACAGAGATGCTTCCTACCAGTACCCTTCTGAATTTCTCACTGACCTCCTTTGTATCGTCTTTGGTTCTGCATAGGCCTTTGAATCCAAGCAAGCTTGTCCCATCCTTGCCAACCTTTTTTTCCTTATGTAACATTTCTAATGTGGAGCTTTTCCCATCCACAAAATGAAGTCTAGGTTCTCAGTATTTAAACCTTAATCCCTGAAAGGTCCATTGCTTTGATATTTAAACATGCTCTTTCCAGCTAAGGATAAATCTTCAAATGATTCTTGTAACTCCCGTCTATCAGCTACTGCTTTTAATAGTTTGATTTGCTTTCATCAGAACTTTTCAGCTTTCATCCTGTGTCTAAACTTAATTCTTTCACTATCGTAACCTAGCGAGTCTCTCTTACACAGGAAAACAAAAGCTGACTCAAATTTCTTTATAGCTTCATTTTGTTTCTGCAGACCTTTAGTTTGTTTTTCTTTTTTCTATTCAGAATGTTTTTTTCATTTTTGTTGCTATTCCATTTCATAAACCAAATGCTATGGCCTTTATTGAACTACAGCGCTTGTTATCTTATGTGAGAGGTATTGGTAGTTTACAGACCAAAAATTATCCATCACAGGAGAGCTGAATTTACTTAGATGACAAAATGCCCATCTCTGCAACAGTTCTTTCACAAAAAACATCGTAACAGATGATGTGACCACGTTTTTACTGTTTTCTGCAATTTTTTTGGCTTGCCACTGAGAGAACAAAGTGAATTTGGCATTGCTCTTTCAGTTTATAAAAATACATTCTTTGTCTTTTAAGCATTTTTACTTCGTTTTATTTACCTTCTTTCTGTTAAAAAAGTCAGCACTCAGCGAATGTTTTTTATTTTATTTTATTTTATTTTATTACAATTCATTAACAAGGATGAATAATTTGGCATTACTAGGGGAATAAACAGGATTAGGTGATGAAATTTCTGGAATTCCAAGGTAGGTTTGCCACTGTGTTTAGGGGGATGGAGTAGGCTGTCCTGTGTATAGTGAGCTCTGGATGCCTTAGCAGGGTGTAACCTGGTTTCTAAATTCCGGGCAGCCGGAAATATTGCTCAGTGAGAATTGCCATCCAGGTGATGCCTTAATTTGTTATGTCTGTGTGAGGATATTATATTAACGTCAAAGAAGATTTTTGCATAAGTGCAAGAAAATGACTCACTCCCTTCTCTCTTTTTTTTTTTTTTTTTTTTTTCTGGCCAGCATCTGGAATATGGTCAGTATCACTGCATCCGAATTTCTTCTGTGCACTGAGTATGCCACAGGGTGAGGCTGTTGTGGGGACAGCGATCCAATTTGTGAATTTCTGCTGCCACTAGGATGCCAGAGCACTTGCAGTGTATTCAAGTTCCAAAACAAAACTTGGCAGAAATCTCCCCCATGCTATGTCAGTGCATCCATCTCTTCAGAAGCAATTGCTTTCTGAGCTCAGTCATTGTCAGAAGACTTCTCAATTATTCATTTAGGACCAATATAGATGTGAGTGGGTGTATTGCGAGAACTTGACATCACCATTTGCATCATATTGTCCACTTCATGACTCTGTGGTTTAAATTTTGAGGCCACATGCAAAACTCTGCCTGTTTTCTCCTGTGCTAGCTTTCCTGCTGCAAGGGAAGATTTTTCCCATGCTCTATGTCTGATACAGTGTAAAAGGAAGAAATAGGAAGCAATTGGCAGTATTTGCTTTTGAGTTAGTGAGCAAGGGGAATTCTTCTGATGCTGCCTCCTGCTAGCAGGAGTGCTACATAATCCTTTCATAAACATAATCCAAGCTCTATCTTACTGTTGCTTCATTTTTTCCCCCTCCACAGTCTTCATTTCCTACCTACATTTGTGTGCATCCCATTTGTTATAGTCCAACATTACCCTGTAGCATAAACAAGCCCCTTCTCTGAAGTACTTTAAAGAGCAATCATATCCCCCTCTCAGCCATCACTCTTCCACTTTTAATAGAATTTGCTTTTTCTAATCTACCCATAGGATATTTTTTTTCCTTCCTCCAAAGGTTCTTTTCTTCATTTGTTGCAGTTAGATAGAATTCAACTTCTTTCATAAATCAGATATAAATTATAGTGCACGTCGGTACGTTCTTAAGGGAAAAAACATAAGTCGTGTTTAAGTCTATATTTTCAACTTCAGAGAATAATGCTTTTCCTCTACGGAGTATTCTGAAAGTATTCTGGGCTTTGTACAATGGCTTGAAACTTCCCTGTGCACAGTGAAAATACCTTTTCTGAATTATCTGAATATTATGTTCTGTTGTTGCAACTCCTTTACATCAGTGCCTTGTATGAATGTTCTTGAACTGAATTGTGAACTGGCCATCTAAAATAGAGAATCTTTGAGTCTGATTAAATGCTCTTAATGGTAGTACCCAGGAACACAAAGTTTAACTGCATTACTGATTTTTTTTTCTCCATTTCTCTCGTTCAACCACTCATTCAGCTTTCTTCTGCTGCGGTGTCCCAGTTATCTGTAGTGTGAGCAGTGTCTTCCAAAGCAGTCAAATGCACATGTCATTTGCTGACTCTTCTTACTGTGAAGTGTCACTGAAAATATTATTAACTGAAGTCTTTCCCAAGACTTGCCTTTGAGAAACTAGAAAAATAATCTCCACGGTCTATACTAACTCTTTCTCATAGCCAGTTACTCAGAACTGTAACCAATTTCTTCAACAACATCCAGAGCAATAGGTTTCCATCTGATGTATCTAACAGAAGCAACAGAACTGTGAACAACAACCGTGTGTTGTAGCAGAGGCGTACCATGCCAGGGGACTCAGACACAGGACTGTAGTGATAGGAGGAGGATGTCATTCAACTGCACAGATCAAGTTCTTCAGGGATGAATAATAGAAATTTGTGGTCCGATCCAGCAGGTTAATGTGCCATATGAGTTCTCTGTGGTGTATAAAAAGCAAGGCAGAAGTTTTGCAAAATGTAATTGATAGGCATAAGTGGAAACTCAGAAAACTGGAACTCTTAAGTTATGTCACACATATGTATATATGGCTGCTAATTAGCAAACAGCAAAGTGATATAAAGTTGGCAAAACTCCAAAAGGCAGAAGTATTGTACTTACTGCATTCACATTTTTGTAATTTGATTCAAGAGAAAAAGGGAGTTGGAATAAGTTGCCAGTCATCTGTCTCTGTCCCCCTGGTTAGCTTTGCCATCTCTGTACACGATGCATGGGAACAGTTGAAGAGGGATCTAGTCCTTACTTAAACACAATTAAGAATTGCATTTTATTGTTATATTTTTCTTACTACAACTTCACTGCCGGATTTGTAATAAGGAACTGATCTCGTTGCATTGCTAAGGTGTAATTTATACATATTTTTTTCTGTCTAGTGTTCAACGCTGAATTCCAATAACTAAGAAATTGGAAACTTTTAATGTTCAGTTATTGAATGGCACAAATCATGACTGCAGACAAATAATTATGGTGTAACCCAAAACAAGTTTGGGAACCTTTCTTAGTGTTCCCGACAAGCTGCATGAGCTGTTTGGAGAGCTAGTGTTGTCAAATGCAAAGTTCTCCTGGCAAGAATTACCAAAGAAAGGCATTCCTGGCAGTAGCTCAGAAAGAGTGACAGCACCCAATGCTTGTGATGTTGGATGACCTTATACTGTGCAGCTCATAGCATATTTTTTATGTGCCTGAGAAATAGTGTTTGATACCATCCCTTTCTCATACATAGGGTTACCAAAGACTGGGACAAATATGGCAGTTCAGTACTTGTTTGGGGTTTTTTTTGTTTTGCTTTCTTTTTTGTCTTCTCTGTCAAGTTGGAGTTTCTTCAGATTTGCAGTTTTTGTGAACAATGTTTAAATAGTATGCTTTCCATAGGTATATAGATAGATCATATATGTAGCAGGTAAGAGGACTGTGAATGTGCCCTGCATTTAAAAAGCTATCTTATATAATGAAAAAAAATATTTTGAAATATGATCAAATGTGTCTTTTCTGCAGAAACGTTATTTCTGTTGTTTATTATTTGGATCTGATATACCAGACAGATCTGCTCTGGAGAATCAATTACAGCTTTGGTGAATGTTCTGCCGGGCTTTTTTGTTCCAGGCCTGGGCAGAGAGAAAGCAGAAGCAGCATCTCTGCAGACCCTGTATTTTCAGATCTGGAAATTACTTCCTGGCCATGAAATCTGCAGTGCAGACATGTCCACAGCAGGGGGGTTGGAACTTGATGAACTAGATGATCTTTAGGACCCCTTCCAACCCCAGCCACTCTGTGTTTCCATTCTGTGATTCTGTGATTTTAAGACAAATTCTTATTTGCTGTTTGCTCCCTGATAATGATACCATTGAGAAGTGTCACAGAAGTAAATTTTCAAAACTAATTTTGGCTACAACGGCTTTGAAATGGGTCTGCAGCTCCAGGTCTTCTGGCTCTCCAGCTAGTCACGTGAAACCCGTTTCTTACTGTTGGAAGTTTTCTGAGAAGTAGTGGTTTTTATTTTTTTGTTAACAGTGTTTCAATTTCTGTTGATAGAACTCAGCAGTATCTGTCATTTTATTACCTGTTAGAAAGAAAGGCAGAAAGTACTAATCCTAGGAAAAAATGGCTTGTTTCCTTTTGGAGCATGGAGTGAGTACAGATGAAGAGCAGCTAGGCAGTGCTCCTAGTGTAAATGTAATCATTTAGGATTAGATGGCTCACAACTACAGCTTAACCTAAATGGGCTGCTCTACAGGTAGAAAATCCAATTAAGCCTAATTAGTCAGTAATTTATGTTTCCCTTGCCATATACAACCCAGTTCCCTGATGCCTGACATTACTGTAGCTCCACTGGGAAGCAGCTGGACAGCAGAGGGTCGAAGCAGCTGGCCAGGCTAGGCCTTGTGGCAAGTCCTTTCCTCTCTGCTTTGGTAGTCCCACCAAGGCATTACCTCATCAAAGCTCATGGCCACACAGAGGAGCCTTGAAAGAACTGGAATATCTTTGACTTTTTTGTGCTTTTAGACTGAGTTGAAAGCAGCCAAAAGGTTTCAGCTGTTTCAGAAGAGAGCTGTTGAGGGACAGTCAGAAAGACGTCTGCATCAGCTTTACTTCAGTCAAATACTGTCCTTGAATAAAAAGTGAGTTTGTATCTGTTAGATAAATAACTGATGAGATTTCCAGCAAAGAATATTTTGTTGTGACTAAAGCACTTCTTAAACTCCGTAGGTAATTTTTTTGCAGTGTGTTGGAGTTTGTTGACATACAAAGGAGCATATAATACTTCCAGAAGTGCTCATTAATCATGGATTAGCACATATCTGTAATTACTGTCCTGATTACTTCCCTGATTGAGTGTAAAGTGAATAATATTCTTGGTAGCATCTGCGTAAAATGCATATATTAGAGAACGGGGTCGTAGGTCTTTCAGAACAAGTTTTACAGTTGCCAGCAGGAGGACAGTTGAAAGAACACATTTTTTCTTTGATACAGACACATCATTAGTCGGTGCCGCAGCAGATACAAATTTCCTTTGACTGTCCCACTGAAATTAGATCACCTTCCCTCCCTACGTCATCTGATAAAATTAATGCAATTACATTAACATTAAAAGAACAAAAGGAACATGTGACCACAGCAAGGGGGCACACCGACAAAACAGATTTCAAAGCAGATACCATCTTTTGTGCAGCCTACATGGTGCTGGCCTCCCTGTGAGCCCAGACTTACTATTCATTCATAAGGCAAAGTATAAATCTTCATTATTAAATTGGAAATATGAGTGAATTTTTTTGATGTTTTCCAAGAGAGATTTTGGTCTGATAGAATTTTTGTTGCTTAAACTGATGTCCTCTCTCATTCTGGGATGGGTTGTTTTTGAGAGGGCAATGAAGAGCATTGAAAGGGTTACCTATGTGGAACAGATGCAGAACAGAAGACTGTTCATCTGTCTCAGTTGTGATCTCTCTTATGTCTGATTTGCTTAGGCTACTTTGAAATAGCCTAATATATATAATATAAGTATAATATAAATACTTGAATTTTTGTTTTTGTGTTTTTGTTTGTTTGTTTAGAAAGCTTCTGAACAGTATAAAACTTCATGGTAAAATGCACTAAAGGATATAGGGAAGAAGATGAAACAGAAAGTCTTTGATTGTAGCTGACTCACAAGCAATTGCAAGAAGAAGGTGTTATATTCTAGTCTGGTGCGTTTCACAGAATCACAGAATCACAGAATCATCAAGGTTGGAAAAGACCTAAAAGATCATCCAGTCCAACCATCACCAGTTTCCTTCCCTACCTCATTGAAGTCAACCTGTTTTGGCTGCACAGTGATGTGTGGATAGAAGGAAAATTATCTTTGGTATTAGGAATTTCTTGAAAAACGTTCCTGTATGAGCCCCTGAGGAGCTGGGTTGGCTGGGAATTGAGAGAAGGGGGCCATGTGTCATGTGAACCTCCGTCAGGGTCTGGTTCAGAACATTATAGGGACTCCATCCTTATGCTGATTGACATCAACACCTTTGTTCCCACTTCAGATCAAAATGCCTTGTATATTCTAAGGAGAGGATCTGATATTCCACACACCTGGTGTAGAAAGTAACAGTGGATGGGTTGTTTTTCTTGACCTCCTGCACTGTCAGCTGCTGCCTCAGCAGTAATCATGCAGCTCACATTGGAGGAGATGGCTCCTTGAGAAGTGTCCCCTACGCTACTGGTCTGCTGCCTCCTTCTGCACTCTCCTGCAGACACAAAGAAGTGAGCTCAGCAAGGGAACCAGCTTTAATCTTGCCCATAAGCTATTACCAGTGCTGTCTTCATAGCTGGCTGACGAGTGTTTCTCACCAGTAAAGTTGTGTGGGCCAAGAAGAAAGCTGCCTTTAAATTCCCAGTCTCAGATGATGTAGCAGAGATGTCAGGAAAACTGTTCAAGGATCAACTAACTGACTGGAGGTACTGAGAGTGTAGCAACTAGAAATGGTATGGGACTGTGTTGTAGCACTTTTTGGAAAGAGTCTGTTTTGCATGTCACTTTGCTAATCAAGTCTTAAGTTAATGAGACTCTAAAGACTTAATCATTTCTTCAGCACACACAAATGCTTCCCTTGTATATAAGTCTTCTTTACTGTAACGTGTCTTCCATAGCGCAAAGTAATGTTTCTGATATTGTTTGAATTTTTTCGTTGTTGTTGCATTACTTCAGAGAGGCAGATATCCCAAAAAGCACGTGTGTGTGTGTGCCTGCGTATGAGTCAGTGAATGAATGCATGGTTTATTCGTCTAGCTGTTTTCAACTAGGCACTGCTGCGACACTCAGCAGGCATGACTCAGGTGGATCTGCGCAACTGCTGAAGGACTCTGGTTTTTAACACGGAACCGCTGGCCCCATCTGACTGCCCTCCTGTTCGAAATTACTGTGTAGCCTGTTCTTAAAAATATTTATGGTATTTGTGGAGAACTTCCCCCCCACCACTCTCCCAAAAACGGATGAAGACAGAGTTACTAAGGAAGAGGTAATGCTGAAACAGGGAGCACTGTGTTGCAGGGGAGCCTAGATAGGAATGGAAGTGAAAAAAGGATGATGATGTCTCCTCAGCTCATTTTCCTGCCAACTCAAAATTCATCTGCATGGGATAACCCATGCCACGCTCCAGTGAATCAGCAGCAGGAGTGAAAGTTCTAGCTTGGGAGTTGTCATCCACCCCCTTATTCTCTTAGCTTGAATTTAAATGTTTTGAAGGTTAATTCACTTACATTCACACGCTGACTTTTAACAGGAAAACTGAGTCTGTGGGCTTCAGTGTAAATTATTAGAATGCCAAATAACTGAGGTTAAATTTTTGAATGGTTGTTTATGCCAACAGTTTATAAGAGTGGAGGAAATAAACCTTTTTTGAACAGCTTTCCTAACAGAAAGTGTGACTTAAGCCAACAGAAATGTGCAAATACACAACTTGGTGCCAAAACTGCCATACATGAACTAGATTTATTATACACCAAGCAGAAAGAAATTCAAACATTCACTCCAACCCTCATTCTGTGCTGAGATTTGAGTATGGGGGGTGTCTCTAGAAGATAAACTGTTTGGGAAATTAAACTTTGGAAGAACCCCCCCCCACGCGTGACATTTTTTGCCGTCAGGCTCATGTGATCTGCTGTCATTACAGTGTGGATGAACTTCCCAAAGGTCGACATCGCGATTCTGTTCAGTGTCACAACTACAGTGTGTCAAGTTCATAACAAAATAAACCTCCCACCGGAAATAACTTCTCTTTGAAGCTCCAAAACTTGCTCTAGTCTCAACTTTAAAAAAAGCAGTGTCATATATCAAATACACTGGAAAGTTATTTCAAGCTACTTTTCTATGATAAAGCACTATGTTTTGGCCAGTGCTGCAAGTGCAGATGTATTCATTGCACTCCAGGCTTTGCCAGTGCATTATTTTATTTATGGCTTGCTCCCTTCCGTTTTTAATTTTTAATAAGTGTTGGTAAAATTTGTCACATTGCTCCATGCTAAAGACTTTAACACACTGGTAAGTAAATTTAAAGCTCTTTGACATGAAATATATTCTGGATTGACTCACATGGCAGAGAACACTGGGGTTAGCGAGAAGGCAAGCTCACAAATGTGATTTAGCTACCCGTTTTCAGAAATAATTTTGTCTTATTAATGGGAAAGTTAAAAAAGCACTGGTGACAGAGCTCAGCTACAAATATAGTGTTGCTATTGCAGTCTAAGCTCACGGACTTCCAGCTCGCGCTTGTAGTGGCTCTGCTTTGGTGAGGTACTTGAATGTAAGCACAGTTATAGTTTGAAATCTGCACATGACCCTCTCTGTGATGTCTCACTGACCTTGAAATCTTTTCTTTGTGGTGATAGTGAAGATGGAACCGAAGTCAGGTGTTAGTTACTGCTGTCAGTAATCAAACTGACAGTATGTTCCTCTGAAAAAATGGCAGTTGTATATACATCTGTGAATGTACCTGTGCTTAGGTTTCTGAAGGCTGACAAGGGGGTGTCAAAGGGCTTTTAGCATGAGAACCAAGTTTGGTAGTATCATTATGAATAAATTTAGTGATTAGGGTAAACACCTACTTTAAAAAAATGCATGGGCATTATGTCAGTAATGTAACTAAATTATTTCTACTGTTTTACTGTTATTTATCCTAATGTAGAGATTTCATCTGGAGCCTTTGTCATTTTTTTCTTCTTGGGATAGTAAGACTTTGGCACATTTGGTCTGCTGGAAAATCTGGGTAACTTGTTTGCTAATGGCCTTTAAAAACGCAAGCATAGCACTTGAACTGTATATCATTGTTCCTGTCTGTGATTTATAGCGGCGAGTTGTGTCACAGACCTCTGTGAAGTTTGCTCAGGTGAGAGCTACATGAATACAGTCACAGGCACACGGTAAGAGCGGTGTGCTCCACCAACAATGCAGTAGTAGGTGGCCTTGCAAGCAATTCACCCTTTAGTGCGTGAGGCCAGGATTTCTGTGTCACCTTCCACTGCTGGCTTTGTGGTGGCTGCCCACATTCCTCCCAGGCTGCCAGCTGTGAGCTGGGAAATGTAGAGCTTTCGGCAGAGAGAGACTCAGAGAGGAGGCATCCTAAATGACACAACCACATGGCTATCTTGGTTTTGTATTAACTTTTTAATGAATGCCTCAGTATTAAATTCAGGAGGTTAAAAACATTCTTCGAAGTTTTTTTGGTAATGTAAGGTTGAAGTCTGTAGCCTCCTCGTGGCTTTGAGGCATCAGGAGGGCTTCGTGAGGACATGCTGGGAGCTGACATCGGGAGAGGGGCTGGCACAGCTCCCTGAGGGGAACAAGCTCTGCACTGCTTCCCACTTCTGGGGATCTGAAATGAGGAGTGAGGATCCTTACAAGGACAACATAAGGAAAGCAACTGATGTAAAGCTGGGTCTATCTGTGAGGTTATTGGAAGATCAAATGAGTGAATACCCACCAGGCCTTCCAGCCTAGAGGAATGCTTTAGGTTCACCTGTCACCCTGCTGTAAGGAATTTATGCCTTTAATGGCCAGAGGAAATGTCCTGGCTCACATGATGCCCCCAAGGGTTTTGGCTTGCTCAACTCTATTCTGAGTACTGAAAAGGCAAAAAGAGAAACTGCTTCTATCAAATTCCATAATAGATCACTGACAACCTGAAAATGTTCCCTTTGGGGTTGAGAACAAAATCAGTATTCATTTCTGACCTTCAAATCCAGCCTATTATATAATAATATTGATGAAAAATTGTCATGCCAAGCATGAAATAGTCTATTACAAGTTGTTCCAGTTATCAGCAGACATGAGGAAAAGCCCAAAATGCTGCTTCAGTGTGCGACTGCTGTGTGATAACATGTAATCATTCTTTAGGATTATATATATGGGTTTTCTCTTCATCTTTCCAGCATTTTACAACCCCTCTGTCCACCTCTTCCCCCTCTCTCTCATCCCAAGCCTCCTAAAAACAAAGTTCTTGGTGGCTGAGTTGGTGCCATACGGTCTAGTACTCTGCATGGCAGCTAACTGGTTAAAGAACAGCTGAGGATGTTTTCAGATATTAACAGGGTCAGCCAGAAGCCCCTAAAACTGTCTGTCAGTATAGCATATGCTGAGACTCCTGGGCTGATGGCCTCTGAGAACTGGCTGTAAAGGTCCCTTGCTGTAGCTGGTAGTTTGGTTGCACAGGTACTACCTCCAGCCCAAAGGGCCAAACAAAATCCTTGTTGTATAGAAACTACTATGTTCATCCTGTTTGCCTTGTTTTTTGGAAGGGTTCGTTTGTTGTTGGTTTTGTTTCAGTGCCCAAATGCAAGACCTCAATACCTGATATTCAAGTGTCTGAGCATCCTTAAGTGGCGATGAAATCATAGGAGAGGGAGCGTAAGAATCAGGAGGAGACATCCAGGTGCCTATCGCAGTATTAAACAGTATATTTATCTTTTGAGTGAAAACTTGAACTGTTAAAATGCCCCAAATCAAGTTGCAAAAACTAAGAAATGCTATCTGTACAAGGATAAACAAATGTTTGTGGGAAACAATCTGCACATGATACTGATCTCCATTAGTAAATGAGGACATCCCTTTGTATAAGTTACATTTAGTGTATGCAATGTCTGAGTACTCCTTGCAAAGCTTGGAACAAGAATCACTTGAGAATCCAGCATGTTGTCTGTCTGTCTGGACTTTGTGATAATCAGGAGCTGAAAGCTCATGTGATAATTAGGAACTGAAAGCTCGTTAGAGTGGAGCTTCTACGTGTTTTCTAGGGACATGTGGCTGAGGAGCACCAGGATCTGCAAGAGCTTCAGGTGGTGAAACTCTCACGTTCGTCAAATTGCCGCTTAAAAGCTGTGCTTTTGAGTGAAGGACTGGAATGAATGGAGAGGTATCTTGCACTCTCTTGCAGCTGTGTGGACGAACATCTAGGCTGTGCTTCTCGTGGGTTCCTTGAAGTATTATTCTAGAACAAGTGAAAGAAGGCATGGTGATTTCTTATTTATTGCTGAATGTAAGCTCTGCTGCAGATTGCTGTAGGCAGAATCACTCAGTGGAAATTAGTTGTGTCATTTGTAGAGTGTCTTTAAACTGATGCTGACCTGAGAGATAGGAGGAAAATTCAGATAATCTATCCAGTCTGTTATATTTGTAACTGGAAGCTTATTTTGTTATAGCTTCAAATGGAGACTCAATACCCACAAATTATGGATTGATGTTTTTATTATTCATGTATTTTACAAAATCATTAAAGAAGTATAACTTATAAGTGTTTGTACCTGAAATGGTAGCAGGAAATAGCTGTATCTCCCCTTCATTCTCTGATTTACTCCTATATGACGATTTACAACTAACTCAAACACACACTTCCCTTGTAGCTGCTCATAAGCTGGCAGACAGTAGTCAGTTGTTGAGAGTTTTGTTCATTTCTGGGTTGGCTGAACTGAACTGAGCTGAACATAAACTTTCAAGCTTAAGATGTGAGCAAGGAAAACTTTACGATTTCCAGGCAGAGCTGTCTTATTGCAGTTATTTACACAGTGCTGCTTTGACTTGCTCTTAAAAAATTGCACTAAGGCAGAGATTAGGAATTCAAAGAGTGGTTTTGTAAGCAAAAATGCTTTGGTTTCATTCAGTAAAAGGACGCGTAGAGGAGGGGGAAAGGGGAATTGAGCAGGGGGAAAAAAAGGATAATTGCTTCAGGCAGGTTTTATATACATAGTCAGAGCGATATGGTACTTCAAAACCTTGGGAATATGCATTGTGTGACATGGCTTCGGCAAGACCACTTGTGTGTGGCCGACTCCCTTCATCTCTCCCTCCTCAACATCACCCTGTTGGTGTGGGTCTGGATCTCCTTTGGAGAAACCGTTCTGGAGATTCAGTTTCTTTCTCAAAGCTATCCTAACATTTTACATCCCTTACTAAAAGTAACTTAGAAGCTTCTCACTTCAGGATTTAAATGTAGCATATGGAGGACACATCCATCCTCTTGATGTTTGGGTTCTGGTACTGCGCTGTTGCCCCTTCCTGCATTTTAATTGCATTGTTCCTGGAGATGAGAAATAACTGGAGGAGTCTTTGCTAACAGCAAAAGGTCCTTTAATACAAATAGTTGGCTGGCTTAGTTGACAAGCAGATATGATGGCATATCACTATTTTAGCTCATCCCGGGGAATGTAGCTTATGATAAGGACTTAAAATGTAGGCACTGTGCATTAATATTTTGTATACATGGTGGTGTTTTTGTTCTGTGCTCATTGGCAAGTAATTCCTAGGAGCAATATTATGCCTTCTATTAAATATAATGTAAAATTAGTAACTGCAGCTTACAATATTATCCCTGCAGGATTTGAATATCTTTTATACAGTGTCTTGGGTCATTTATTGCTTGTCATCATGAGAAATTTGTTTGAGATTTTACATGCACTGTACAGAACTTCCTTCCTTGTGTTCCAAGTGAGTTTGCAAGAAACCTAGGCAAAAAGTAGCTAACACGAGTGGTGCTTTTTCCATACTTCGCAAATGTACCAGGGCATTGCTGAAAGCCTTCTGTCTTTCCCTGTAGTCTACAGTGAGAGATTTGTTCCGTGTATACAAACCTGCAGCACCCTTACAGTGGCAAGGCAGAGTAAAGGAGAGGCTGTAGTGCATGGAGCTTAATGTTTTGTGTCTTCAGCTAGTGATAGAGAACTCCTGGCTGCTCAGTGATACAAAACACTTTGATGAGACTTAACCACATACTCTGAAAACCTCCAGCAGGTTAAGGAGAGCAGAAAAAACTCCTTTTTTTTTCTTTTTTTCTTTTTTTTGTCCCAAGATCTGCAGATGCAAGAGCAGGAGAGAGCAGTGTGCTTGCCTGCACTGCCTGCCCCTGACTTACAGGGCTGCGGGCTGGCAGCGCTGCTGCTACTGCAGGTTTTTGGGAACAGCAGCCTGAAGTGCACATACACGGAGGAAATCTGCATTCCTCCCCCTCCTGCCCATGGCTTTTGCTTTTTTGGAGGAGGCGGTTGTTGTTTTTCAGCGCTTGCTGACGTCAACTAAATTGCCAGATGGCATTTCAATGCTTTGCAAAGAGACAGGAGCCTTTTATTACTGAGGTCACGTGGATCTCATTCATTTGCATTCCCAGAAGTGGTCTAAAGCTTTTGCTAACTGTACAGGCAATGAGCGCTCTGCACCTTGTAGAGACCCAGAGGGCCATTTGTGGGATACTGTTACCTTAAGCGGACCTGATAAGGAGCATGCATAGATGAAAGTTTTGCTACGAATTCGTTTGGCTACCGAATATTGAAAGCTTCCAGATGGTTGTGCTTTGCAGAGTTTTTTGTTGTTGTTGTTTGCTTGCTTTTTGTTTGCTTGCTTGCTAATGACAAAAAGATACTTCTGAGAATTTAGGGCAATAAAAGACCTATACTTAGCTCAGCCAAGGTTACTTACAGACTCTTATGTACAGGTGCTTAGTAACTTGCAGGACAAATGTGCAAGCCCTGAACTGTGACAAATATTAACATAGAATAGCAGCTATTTGAATTTAGATTTTGAAGATTTCAGGCACTACCACTGGAGCATGGATTGCAGTGTGACCTATGCATTGAGATGAGACTTAGTCCTTTACACTTCTGAACACTTGACTGAGAACTCTGCAGCAGATGCACAAGATTAAAACAGTTTACTTTGCTGTGCCTGAGCCATTCCCACAGCAGCTGGGCAGGGGCCATGGCAGTGTTTGAAGGGCAGATCAGTCCCCTACTGACGTGGTACCTCTGGCAGCAGCCCTTGTTTGAAAGCTAAAACAGAAGAGGAGGAGCATGTGATTAGATTTCTAGTGGACTGAGTCCTTGAAGAAATGATCCTGGATGAACTTGCAAAGCCTACAGGGGATCACATGGATGTTTGGGAAGTGTGTGGCAGGGGAAGCATTCTGTTTATTGCACATGACCAAGATGGGACTTGAACTGGTTTCTCAGGTCAGACGAACGTCTCCAACATTCTCACTTTTGTCTGAAAATGAAAGGTTGGAGTGCTTTTTATTTTTCCCTGAAGCAAGTGTGAGAATCTTGGCTGGATCCCATGGGCTCTGCGGTGATGCAGAAAGGAGGCTAAGGTTTGAATTCAGACATCACAGTTTAAAACTCCCCTGAACTAATGTGAGATTACCATAGGCTCCAGAATGGGCCATAACCTTTGCTCTCAAATCAGTTTTTCATATTTTATGTTTTATTTTCTAACAGTTCCAGATTGTAAGCGTGCCCCCATGGTGTTTCTTTGCTCAGAGAACCCTGCAGTGACTAAGATGCACTTAAGTTACCGAGGGCCATCTGTCTGAAAAGAACATGTAACCCCATGATCTCTGCAAGTGTGAATATTTTCTAGCTTAACAAAGTGCTATTGAAAGGCATGAAACAGCAACACCACATCTACTCCCTGTTCCTGCTCAATAAGCCATGTGTTGATATTGCTTACCCTTGTCTTACCGATTTTCCAGCTGTATGACATGCCCTAAGTTCTGGTGATTTATCATGGTATTCTGTGTATGTTAAGCATTGCTGTAATTCACATGGCGTTAAGTGGTTACAGAAGAACACACGAATAAATATAGTGAATTATTGGACTCTTTAAATTTGGTACCATTATACTCACGACCAGGAAGTGGAGAAATTATTTTAAGCTGACTCAGAGCGGACTGGTTGAGGTTGCGGACTACAAAGAGTAATAACTAACTTGACCCCGCTTTCATAACTCCATTCTTCAGTTGGGGGAAGAGAGAGTACAGTTTCTTTAGGGCTGGTGTCTTAGGGAAACTGCTCATACTGTGCTCTGATACCTAATTTAATTTCACAGGGGAATAGCGATTGGCGTTCGCATTGTGATTCAAAGATCACGGAGCAGGAAGCAGCCTGTCAACTTCGAGGAGATGGAAGGGGGGTGCTCGGAGAAAAACAAAAATACAGTTTGAGAAGGAATTCAGCTCTTGAGCACAGCAGGCAAACTTCAGTTCTGCTGGGACTCTGGCTGAAGTTAGAGGTAAATTTGCCCCCAGAGTTATCAGTGTGCAGAGTCTTGAGTGCAAATGAGTGCATTACTAGATTGGGGGGAAAAGGAAAGAAAGAGAGAGAGAAAGTGAGGGAGGAAGGGAGAAAAAGGACCTTTCCTATATAAGACCAGAGGATTTTGAGACTTCAGTTTTAATGTGCCCCTTCTGTACTTCCATGCCAAATCAGCTGCATTCTTGCTGTAACTCTGCAGCTACTGATGCCTGTATCTTACAGCACGTGTTGCTAAATGCTTTGCATCCTCTTGAAAATTGCATTAGCGAACTGAAATAAAGCATGCTTACATCAGCATGTACAGGCAAATTCTTTTATTTTCATTTTTATTTTTATTTGATATTTCATTATTAGCATTTTTGCAGTACTGTTTCATTTTCTCTCTTTCACTGCTGTTTGTATGTAGTTACTCAAAAAAAAAAAAAAAAAAGGGTAAAATAGTATTCAACCAAATTTAGGGAGTGCTTTTTTACTAAATATTGCATAATTGTGGATGGAATTTAGCTCTTTTACCAGCTCTATTAGAAAACTAGAAATGGAGGCTGGAAGGATATATACGGGCTATCCTTATACCTTTGACTCATTTGTCTGAAGGAGGTTCTGCTTTCTTAATACAGTTGTCAAGCACAGCATATATAGCCAGGGAGTTCTGTGTTCCTACAGAAATGTCTGTAATCCTGCTACAGAACATTTTTGCGTGAGAGTCGGTTCAAAATGTTATGAGATTCCCTCCATCTCCCCCAGATACAGTGATTTCTTTGTTGTTTATACAAGGTTTTTAAGATCACTGGAAAGAATGCAAACAGCAAGAGACTACTGGGCTAATATATTTAAAAAAAAAAAAAGGATGAAGAGCTTTTTCCTCCTAAACTGCTGGTAGCATTTTGTGTGCATGGCAGAGGCGCAGTTGTAATTTGAAGGAAGAATAGTGCCATCTGGTGATCCCTGGGAAAGGTTTTTCCACCCCTAAAGCTGCACAATCCTACAGGGCTGTATTAAAAGTTCTACTCTGCTACACTATTGTTGTGCTACAACCTTTTCTGAAGCACTGACTCACTTGAAGCTAGCCTGAGGTGTCCGGGTAGTGTGCTTGTATGTGGAAGTATTTGTTTGAGCTGTATTTCAGTCAGCTGTTTTGCACTGCTCTCCCTGTCTTCCCTGAGATGCAGATCCTTTTCCAGCTGTGCTTTTCATGCCAGCAGCTGGATGTGCTCACACTCGTGCCTCATAGTCCTGGCTCTCCCCTGTCTTTGTGCTGCTGACCCTGTGGGACACAGGCAGGCCATCAGGGAGAGATGACCCATGGGGTTCTCTGTTCATCCCACTGGGGGCTCCCATCACCTTTGCTGCTGTCAGAGCAAAGGAATCATCGTGCTGCGGTGAAGCTGAATTCATAAATAGTTGATGCAGAGCGAAATGAGCGTCATTTTACAAGCAAAAATAGTCACTGTGCGTGAAATAGAAGTATGTCAGTGGATGGGCTTTGTTTGAAATAATTTATTCTGTGCACTCGGCAAAACAGCTTTTAATTGGTTTTCATTTAAGCTGATCACACAAGCAAGAAGTTAAAGCAGAGCCGAAACCCCTAAATCGTACATCGAGTCAGAATGCGATTCTTATCTTTTTTGCCTGGTTACTAAGTACACCTAAATCCACACAAATCACGCGTCGAAGTTAAACATAAAGTCCTGACTGTAACTTGTCTGTTTGTTTTTAACTGGCACAGACTCATCTGGCTCTCTTTATACACAAAGGATTAGCCAGTCTTTAAAGATGGCTTTTGATTTGCATTTTTTTTCTCTGCTTAAAAAAGGCCAACTAAATGTTAATTCCTTTCTTTCCAATTAATTCCCCTTTCCCCCATTTAAACTGAGCTATTAATGTGTTTAAGTTTGAGGTATCTTGCTTTATATGGAATTGGATCATTAGGCAATTAGTTATGGCTTATAGGCATATTTCTATCAAGTCAGAGAAATATTAATTGAAAGCATTTTTCCTAAAAAGCAAAATGGAGTCTCATCTTTGTGTGCCACCTTGATTTTACTGAGAGAAATCCAGCCCATTTCTTTGACCTGTCAAAGAAGATAGAATGGACAAGTGGATAAAGTTTTATGCATATTTATTTTGGTGAGCCAAATTTCGTTTAACCATAATATCAGAATTCAGCTTTGTTCTCTACAGCCCTTTTTACTTGAAATTAAAAAAAAAAAAAAAGATGAAATTGTTACAAATAAATTTGTACTCAGTTTGTGGGCAGGCTTCACGTTACTGGCAACCTACTCGTGTTGCAAAGTATGAGCATCACCAATAGATGTTTTCTGGTCTGTGGGAGCATATTGCTGGGAATTACAGGAATTCACATTTTGCTGGAAATTTGTCCTTTTAATTTGTCCTTTTAAAATAAAAAAATAATTACTGAACTCTTTTTTTTTTTTTTCTTTTTTTTTTCTGGAAAACGTTAAGTTCTTATGTTACTGCCAAAAATCTTCCCATATGCATTAGAAGTAGGAGTGTATTCAGAGAGAGTTGTTCATTACGTATATATATATTTCTGCTGTAATAGGATAAACAGGGTGCCTGGGGCAAGTGGAAAGACTGGATTGAAGCAGTCGGGGAGATAATGTAGATGAAGGAAGGGTGAACCCATGTACTTCATCAGCTTTGTCAGAGTACCGTATGGCAAACAGTTTTGCTTGTGGTCTGTTTCAATATGTTAACAAAGATGTTGACATAAAGCATTGCAGTGAGAGATGTACATGACTCTTCCACAAGGTCAGTGGTATGAACTCAAGTGTTCCCTTGTGATTAAAGTGGTCTTACGTGTTTGTTGTTCTGAGTCACCTCTGAGTTTAACTGAGTGTGGAAGGGAGACTTAACTGAAATACCTCACGCTAGGTCACTACTGTTAGCAAACCTGAATACCGAAGTCATCTTCAAGGTCTAATCCATCATGAATAAGTCCCACTTAAGTCAACAAAGAGCCTCTGACTGTGAGAGACACACTGAGGCTCTGAAGAAATCTGATGTTGAAAAAAAAAAGGAAGAAAGAAAAAAAAAAGAAAAATAAGTTTGTTTTCAGCGTTGTTTCATCATTTTCTCATTTCTTACATTTTGCAAAGTTAAAGTGACATCTTATTCCTAAACTTAAATCAAAATGCTTTAAAATTACTGAAGCAAAGCCAAAGCAACTAATTTCAAGTTGCTGGAAATTCCAAAGCAACAACTTTCTGTTATGGTACATAATATTGGCAGTGAAGTTGTCAATAAAGTGAGGCTCTGAACCTCCTTTTTTGAAGCCTGGATTCTTGTTTGTGAGGACATCGTTGTTCTCAGTGAAAGACCCCCCTGGCAAATTTATTTGATTGAAAATGGAGTGCTGTCATTTAACAACTCAGCAATATGTCTGCTGGATTCCTCGAGCTGTACTGTGGCTTGCTACTGATGTTTCTTTTCAAGGTGTCGATTTTGGATGTTCAAGGAGAGATTTCTGTGTTGATACTGCTTCCTTGTACCTCCCTTTCAGAGCAGTCTATTAACCTGTCTGCCAGGAGACAAGAACTTCTGTGTGGTTTTAAGGCACTATTTCCAGCTGTTGTGAAAGTGGCCTTCTTTGTGTCCTCATCTTTGATTTCATCTTAGCAATAAATCATCCTCTCCTCCCAAAGCTCTGGCCCTCACTTCATGCATTCTCCCTACTTCTCAGTCCTCCTCTACTTTTCTGTACATTTCTGTACTTGCCTTATTTTTCCTGCCCTCAGCAGTTTGTAGCCAGGGCTGATATGCTTGGTAGTGGCAGAGTTTGCATACTCTAAAATGTGTACTTCTGTATGCATGTGCATGCATGCAGGCATGGATACCTTACTACTTGCCCCAAAAGTAGATGTCAGTAATGCAGGTGACTTACCCATCACACAGTGCTGTTTCTTTTGAGTTGGCTCTGTGGTCATGCAGGACTTGATGACTTCTAGCTTCACTGCAGCTGCTCTTGTTTCTCAGTGGTCAGCAGTAGGAGCACTTTGAACCTGTAATTTTAAAAGATACCAGCAGTGTGTCTGTCAGTTGTACTAAGAGAAAAGCAATGACTTAGGCAGACACTCACTTGTTTTCTTTAAATGTAATTCCACTATATCTCTTGTGACAGCTCAGTAGGAATGGGTTGCCTTGTCCCACCATATTTATTCTACCTAATTAGTTCAGTAATTGCAAGGGCTTCTTTTGCACTCACTGACATATCTTTATTTATTTCTTTTTGTATATTTAGATGAACCACAGAAATTCAGCTTTGCAGGTGTTTTAAATAAATTTGTATAACCTACAGTTGATTTTTTTCTCTTAATACCTGCATCCAAGCTGAAAACATAAGTCACTGTAGAAATAGAAATCACTGTTTAGATAGACTGCTAGCATAAGCACCAGTGCTTCACGATCTATCTGTTTTTTGGTCTCTATGGCTCTGATGTCTTTTATAAATGAGAAGCCAAGCTGCTAAATTTAGACTTGAATTTGAATCCAAGCTTTCCAGAAGCACAGAGGTGTTTTGGACCTCATCAAAGAGCACAGATCTCCAGCCAGGTGGCCAGAGATTGGTATGGTAAGATGCTCACGATGCAGAAGTGCAGATTGGATTAGTCTCTAATTAGAACTGAGATGCAATCAGCACATCATAACTAGAATTATCTGCATTTTCTTCTTTTTCTTCCTAAAATACCAGTCAAGAGCTGCTCACAACCCGAGAGCCATAAGCTGAAAGGAGGACTTTCCTTAGGCAGAAACTGTGCAGTTGCTCAGTACTAATCAGTCACCAGGTTCAAGAAAGAAATTAGTGATGTCTGAGGTTTCTTAGAAAGTCACAGATCCTTCAGTGTCTGATTCACACATTGTACAGTAGTTGTAGACTGAAAATGGTCATCTTATGCAGCCAATGACCTCTCAATGTGATCAACTGTACACTTTATATCTCAACAGGGTAATAGTTTTTTCTCTTCTGAGACAACAAGAGCAAAGTAAGCCTATAGTATAAGCTAACCAAGTGTGTCCTTACGCAGATCCTTGCAGGCCAAGACTGAAGTAGGTTGGAAGCAGTCCTCAGGGCTTGCTGATCTGTCAGCTTAGATCAGTGCTAAGCAAAGAAAATCATTTCAAACATCACAGAAGACATGTAGAGGATAGCATCTTGTTTATCATGTACATGAATTACTGTTTCTCTCTACTCTGTACATTGAAGTATTTGCCCATATATCACCTAGGAGAGGTAGGGGATTTTCACATATAGTGAGTGCTTAGTGTGCCACTCACAGTTTCTGGCTTCAGACGTTGAAGTAGCTTATAAATTAGAGAAATCATAGTTCTGCAGTGCTGATGATGAAGGATTTGGAGGCTGGAAGTCCCTAAGGCTAAAACTGCTTTTCTTGAATGAGTCATAGTGTAAGAATTTCAAGCCAAGTCTTAAAGAAAGATTATTAATTCTTTTCACAGGGGAATTCATTAGTGACATAAAGTCATGAGAGGGGGGAGGAGGCATCTGTAATATGAGATGGTTATTAAATGGTATTAGTGCGATCACTCTAAATCAGGAGAACAAAAGTAATGCAAACTGCAAGGTTTCATAGCAAAGAAAATAAGAAAATTGTGTAAAATTTGACCAATTTAATTGCAGTGAGACAATCACTTGATTTTTATAACATCAAGATTTGTCTTTTTCAGCCTCCTTTGGTTAAAGTGAAAGCATATTCTAGAAAATCAGCCACTAAATATCTTTAGAGTTCTGGCCACATGGAGAAGTTCGTGAGATCTTCTGCATGCGTTCCTTCAGCACATGTAAAGCATGGCCCAGGATATACATCTGGCTCTTGCTGTAATTTTCAACTCCCTACCATAGTTTCAGTAAGAGCAGTCTGAAGTTTAAGGACACTTTATTTATGACTTCAGCGGTAATTATATTCTAGATTCTAATTTTTGTCTTACTTTGATTTTCAACACTTAGTGAACAGTTCTTTAAACATCAGAGCTTGATTATTCCCCACATTACTCCCCTTATAGCAATTCACCTCTGGTTTTCATGCACACATTTGATGCTCTCAGCAGTTCTTTCTCTCTCTTTTTTTTTTTTTTTCTTCTTAATTTGGAAGCTGTGTTTATTTGCATTATGCTTAGAGTAATATTTAATAATGCTGTTCCTTTAAATCCCATTAAACAGTTCATTGTGAAGGACTGAGATGGGTGTGATTTTCTAGATGGCGCAGTCTTCATGTGTATTTCTACAACTTGCTGCTAGTTGCAGTGTCACTTCCCAAGCTGTATCCTGAGAGTCTGAAATATTCTGAAAGGGAGAAAATACAGGAAGATACGGTTCCTTTGGCTTTCTTTTAGTGTAGCTGAGACTGTCAAGTTGGAAATATGGGAGGATTAGTTAGTTCGCAGGAGGCAGAATGGTGATTATTGCTTTCAATGGATCTTTTTTAAACTCATGCTGGGTAGTTGGCTGCTATGTTTCAGTTCACCATAGAATCAAAATAGCTTCCTGTGCTAGGCGGGCAATTGGTTTGTTGGAGCTGTAAACTCAAATGGGTACAATCACCAGGTATTAATAGGTGGCATATCCTCTGCAATGTGTGCACCTAGCATGCTGGGCCCCAGCTGCTGTTGCTGCATCTCAAGTTGAGACTCAAGACAGTTGTCACTGTTTTCTTCGCATGAATGCAAACTATCAGCTTCAAGCTACCAATTTGTGACCATCTCATGTACAAATTGAAGAACAATAATGTAAGACAATTGAGGACAGTCTCTGCAGTACAGAACTGTACTCCTCAGTCTGTGTTATTCAAAGCAGATTTGAGCCCCATTTAGCATTTAATTTTTTCCATCTGCTGTGTCTTAAAGAAAAGTACTAATTTTTTAAACCCTGAGTTTAGCTGGAGTGTTGTCTACTTTATAAATTATAAAACCTGGCTGACTCTGTGATTTGCTCTACATCATCAAATAGTTTTCAGGCTGGGATAGTCATGAGAGCTGAAGGTTTTTAAGGCAGCCAAATCATACAGAAAGTTCCTGGGAATTGGGTGACTGAGTTCCCATGCCTCTGCTGGGAAAACCAAGCACCAGTCTCAGTGTTTCCACAAGATTTCTGAGCTGCAACCAACAGTCTTAGCCAGAAGTTTGCTCTGTGCTGTCACCTCCAACCAGGAGCTGCTCTCCCTGGATCCTTCTTGCATGATGACATATGCAGAAAGTCGGCAAAACTCCAGATATCTTCATTTGAACTGGGTCTTCCCATGGACCTCAAGGCCTAGCTGTTTCCAGCTTCCCACACCATTCTGGTGTCCTGCAGTGCCACCACTACCACACGCTCTGGGTGACAACCCCCTGTCCCTTTTCCCTATGATTTCCTGGGGAAGATATTGCAGAAGGGAACATGGAAAACTACATCAGCACTGGTGGAGTTAATAAACTGGAGTTGTCTTCCATCAAATGTAAATGGTGGGGAGTTCTTCACTTACATTAGGTTATGGCCAATACTTGAATCCACCTAGGTGCAGACTTCCCTACTCTTAAGTCATGAATCTTAACAAAACCTAACGCCTCACTCCTTGAGATGATTTTTTTGTTTGGACTTTGGTTGCCAACTACTGCAATGAGGTACTAAAATGTATTCTCTTTTTCTATCTTTTCTTTTTTTTAAAAGTTCTCCTGAGTATTCATAATCTCAAGTTGACTATTATATACAATACGCAAAAAGCTCTCCCACTTATTGCTCCTTTAATGCTGACATCTCTGCTAAAACCCTGAGATAAACTTCCTTCTGAGCAGCTGTGGCCCATCAAGGCAGATGATCACCGAAGCCTGAGCTCTGAAGGCAGGAACAATCACCGCAATGATAACTGTTACCATGACCTCACCCCTTAGCAAAAGGGGAGAATATTTTGTCCGGAGGAGGCAATGAGGATGATCAGAGGGCTGGAGCACCAATGAAGAAAGGCTGAAGGACATGAGCTTGTTCAGCTTGGTAATCAGAAGTCTCAGAGGAGACCACACTGAGGCTTTCTGGTAATTAAAGGGAGCTTATAAACAGGAAGGAAACCAATTTTTTACACAGTCTGATAGTGACAGAACAATGGGTCTGGTCTAAAACTAAAAGAGAGGAAACTTGGATCAGATATTACAAGGAAATTCTTCACTCAGAGAGCAATGAGGCATTGGCACAGGCTGCTCCATCCTTGTGGATGCCCCATCCCAGGAGGAATTCAAGGCCAGGTTGGATGGGGCCCTGAGCAGCCTGAGCTGCTGGGTGGCAGCCCTGCCCACAGCTGGTGGTTGGAGCTAGATGATTTTTCTAGCCCTTTCCAATCCAAGCCATTCAATAATTCTATGAATAACTGAGGTGTAAATCTGAGCTGTGGAATGACAGCGCAGTTTTGGGTTGTGTTTACCACTTGGTATGTTGTGCACAGTGCACAACGTGTGGGCAGTGTGTGGAGGTGTGCATGCATAAGACACGCTTTGGTTTCTGGCACACCATAGACTTCATGCGAGACCAACTCTAGTTTTGTTTTTTCCCAGGGAAAGTGAAGGGCCGTACTGCACACACCATGCCTGCCATGGATTAAACGCTATCTGTTTACTAAGAATTCTTAGCATGAATAAAGCACTCCGACAGTGTTCTCGTAAATGTCTGAACAATTTTTCTAAAACGCTGAAATAATCCACCCCAGGAAAATACCTGACATGGGCCAGTTCTGTCTGAGCTTTTTGGCTGACAAAGTTATCACAAACTGTAGGGTCCTGTAATGGAAGAAGTTTAGTCAGCTGTAGCCATGAGTTTTTTAAGCGGTGTCACTTAAGGTAGGGGTGCAGGATTTGAGGACAGTGCTTGCAGCCCAATGAGATTTGCTGTAAATGGTGAGATGCATTCCACAGTTCTTGTAAGAAAACAAAGCATATCCTCCCTAAGCCGTGTCTTTTTCTGAAAGATTCCAAACATTTGCAATCTTGTGATTAATCGGAATAGTTTAAATATTAGAAACATTAAAAATGGTGTTGCTTTCACCCTGATTTTTCTGAAGAAAGTAACGTAAGTGTTCAACCCTTTGGCTTGTCTGAGCCGTATTGAGTGAAGAGGAGATGTTCTTGGCCACATATACATAAAATGTATAGTACAGTTAATGTATATTTATAAATATATATATATAATTATTGTTTTTTTAATTCAAACATAAATAGTGCAACAAAAACATAAAGCTAGCAGATTGAACTGGTAACAGATAAGGCTTATGTGAGAGTGCTTCTGATGGCTTCAAGCGCATTTGATAGATGGGGAGAAGCATCAGAGATGACGGGATGTAGAACGGGATACTGGAGGAAGATCCAAATTAGTGGCCTTGTGGTAATAGATGTCAGACATCTTCAAGCAGAGAGAGATTACTGGGGAGAAAACTAGAAACCTGCTGAATGCAGTGCCCATAGCCCCCAGCCTGCCTGCCTCCTGCTGGCTGTGTGGCCATAGGGCTGTTGTCAAGAAATGGTATGTTGGTACTGCAGCAAGTGCTTAGGGGGCCAAAGAGACAGCTCTGCTGTGAGAACCATTTTATTAGACCTTCTCTTTGCAGAACTACTCCTGGTTTTATAGTTACATGCTTCTAGATGCTTTCAAGCATCAAAAGCAAAACCAGTGGATACGTTGGCGATTAGGAAAGGTTTTCTCTGATCAGTGTGCTGAGACAAAAGGAGGCTGCAATATTTGGTCTGACCAAAGAATGTGACGAAGCTTGTGGCAAATCCACCTCCAGAGAGAAGTGGAAATGCTGTGCTTCATTAAGGTGGAGTAAAAGTCCTCAGAAATTTCCTACTTCTGATCAGAAAACCCCAAATCTTGCATTTGGACAAGATAAGAACAAAATAAATTTTAAAAGTCTGAGTAAGATTCAGTTCTACAGCTTTAAATTCAGAAGTGTGGAATGTCACAGAATTGTCCACACGCTTTTCTTTTCTCCTTAGTCATCCACTGAAAGGTGGAGTAGTTAAGTTTGTGGCGCCTTTAAAATGATTCATTATTTCCATAGAAGCCAATTCATGTTTACTCTTCAAATCGTTCTGTGGACATTAAAATAATGGAGAATTATATTTGCTTTTAATTTTGTTTCCAGACAGCTTGGCTTGAGTGCTTATGATGTGACTTGGAAACTATATCACATTGTGATTTACTGTTGCTCGTAATTGTGTGAAGATTGAAGATATGCTGGATGCTGCTCTTTCCCTTTTTCTCCTCCTGCCTCCCCCATTCTTTCACTTACAGAGTGTTCTCAAGTGCAGTGCAGTGGAAGGCCAGCACCTCTGCCTTCATGGCTTTTCCTTCTACAAGCCATAGCAAACTAATATTTTTTTTTAATGTGAGATTATGTGAAATGGTTTCCGATTGATAACTTTTTTTTACTTTACCCTTGTTTTTCATGATATTTCTATGTTTTGATTGTTTTGTGTAGTCATGTTTGTATAGTCCAGAGGTGGAGAGAGAGCAGTGTTTTTTAGTTGATCTGAATGAATCCAATCATAGGTAGAATCAACTGCTTCATAACCAGTATCATTTCATAAACAAAGTTTATTCATCAGATACTATGAGAAAATAATTTGTTATTCTTATTTTCCTGAATTTATTTTTCATAATTTTATTTATCTGCCTTTTTTTCTATTGGATAAAAAGCTATTCTCAGATTTTTATGTGTAATACAATTTAGTAGAAGAAAACAAGTTGGATTTTGTAAAATGTAAAACAAACAAACAAAGCCTACAGAAGGTTGAAAGTTTTTGTTCCAGCCATATTACAGAATCCAAAATACATTATTCAAGTCTAAAACTTTGAAGTGATAATTACAGTTTATCAGAACATTGTTTTCAAATTATATTTAAGACTGCTTCTAGAAGATAAAATGCCCTGCTCTGGGAAAAATTGCCTGTTACAGTGGGATGTGCTGCCTGTGACTTGTTCCTACAGTTGCAGCAGTCTTGGCATTTCTTTATATATGAAACTTTTCTTGCAAATTCCCAGTAAGCTCCCAGCCATGCAAACCTGGATGATTGCAGTGGGTGCTAGGAACTGTGCAGATCTGTCCCTATTGCATAATGCTTCCTACTGTGATATCTGCCCATGTTTTGTTTTGTTTTCATTTGAACTTAGAGGAAGAAACCCTTTCTTTTATGCTTGAAAAGAAGACCCCAAAAAGTCAAGAAGTGCATTTGGTCCTGGTTAGGAATTGCAAGTGGTATCACAGTCCCAAACATCCACCTGACTGCCAATTTAAAAACAGGGAAAATAAAGAGAGAGGGAGAATAGGGGAGAGGAGAAGAAGCACAAAGCTGACTGTTTTACAACATTGCAAGGAACTCATTTTGTTTATCACCTTAGTTATCAATGTGCATGTTTAGTTTATATGGTGTTGGTTTTATTTCATAGAATCACTGAATCATAGAATGGTTTGGGTTGGAAGGGTCCTTAAAGCCCCCTCAGCCCCAACCCCACTGCTGTGGGCAGGGCTGCCCCCCAGCAGCCCAGGGCCACATCCAACCTTGCCTTGAGCACCTCCAGGAATGAGGAGCTTCTCTGGGCAGCTGTGCCAATGTCTCACTGCCCTCTGGGTAAAGAATTTCCTCCTAACATCTAATCTGAATCTCCTGTCTTTTAATTTAAAACCATTCTCCCTTGTCTTATCAATATCTGCCTCTGTAAAAAGTCAGTCTACCTCCTTTATAGTCCGTTTAGTTTCTTGTTCTCATGCCCTAATAGGCTTTGGTTTTAGTCAGTATGTGATATTGCTTAAACCAGCAGTAGGTATAAGTCACAAGTAAGCTGTAAGCCAGACTTCTTCAAAAATCATGGGAGGAAACTCTGTTCACAGTTGTTAGCATAGACAGGGCCGTAGAATATGGACCTGTGCAAAATTAAAATTCACTTTAGATTAGCTGTTTTTTGCTGTCCTTTTGGTTTGATGTGTTTCTTGGTTGTGGTTGTTTGTTGTTTTTCTGTTTGTTTTGTTTTGTTTATTATTATCAAGTTAGAGAGTTGTTTGTTTATGTTGATTGCAAACATGTTATTCATGCCTCTGTTCCCAAGTATCCGGCCTTCGGGTTTAGATGAGTAAAGTGCTTTGGGCAGAATCCAGAGTTCAGTTCATGCAGAGGCTATGCAGAAAGTAGAAAAGTACATAACAAACCTAAGCACGACTTTTGTATGCACTTTTACTCTAAAAAAAGAGTATGTATACATATGTGCATGTGTGTATGCAGATATCCTATGACACCAATCTAAAATTTTCAGCAGTTTACTGTCTTGCCTAAAACATATGTCACTGTGTATATTTTGTAAAAAATTCAAGGTTTGCCTGTCCTTTAAGGAAACTCAGTTTATGTTCTGAGTAAGGGTTTAAAAGTCACTTGCAGCCGTCTACTTACTGTTTTATTTTAAATCCGGTATGTTAAAATGTTTCATGCATTCATTCAAACTGCTTTGAGAAAATAATAGTTTAAATATCTTTAATTTTATCAAGTCAGAGTATTTGATAATAAAAATTCATTCTGAAATTGTGCAGGGTGGAAAGCCACATAGCCTTCATGTGAGGTACCAGTTGAAAGTGTCTGATCCGCAGGTAGTACTTTTTGAGCCAAAAATACAAGAAGGTACTATCACAGTGCTGTATGAAGTGCTCAGAGGTTTCCACATGAGGTGGTATTACCCATACTGTATCTAGTGGTGTCAAGTGCAAACCTGCAAAGAGGGAATCACATTTCCCATTCTTCCCCTGGTGGGGATGTAGGCAGTGGAGATGTGGGCCTTACATGACCTGTGAGGTGTTGGCACAGTTGAGGGGCAGGATGAGACCCAGTGCTGTGTCCCTGTTTGACAGCCCAGACTCTCATAGAACTCAGTAAAGTCCAGCCCTGCAGTTGGGCAGGAACATGGTAGGCCCCAGAATGACAGCCTCCATGCGTATCAGAGGCCGTATGGTAGAAATACACCATTGAGAAGAGCTCTCCCTCACTCTGCTTGGTGTTAATCACAGAGAACAATGCTGGCTGCTTTGCAAAATATTAGTACTGCTGCACAAAATCTGGGCGCCTGCTTATGGCCTGCTGAGTCAGACTTGTTTACTTTGTTGAAGTATTAATCTCTGTCTCTAATCGGCAGTCAACAACTCTAGGCTCCAGGCTTAATAGAATTTCAAACTGTAGATTATGCAGTTTTGCTGAAAGTATGAGGCTTCTATCGTGCTTTGAATTAAATATTCTCCCTCACTCCCCTTTGGTCTGTTTTCCATGGCAGAGGCAAAGATAGATAATTAATTCCTCCCATCCAAAGCCTTGTCTTTTAATTTAAGAATTTTCTTTAGCATTGGCCCAAATCTTCAGTTTGGAACACTGAGAGGTTAAGCAATGAAGACAGCCGCTAAATAAACTTCAGCCATTTTTTTTTAATTTTTTTTTTTTTTCAGTAAGATGGAATAGCACACAGTGTATCAAATACTTTCTTTGTCGTGATAGCAGATGAAATAAATCAGAAGTGTGGGGAAAAGAGGCTGATCTTCTCATTGCATGACAGTGTGATGAGCATGGAGTGCCATCTTCTGATCCTGTGGCTTGGCATAAACAAGTAGTAGGACGTGAGGAGAGGAGCAGTGGAGTGAAACAGCAATTGCTGGGACCTGATGCCCACACTGTGCAATTGGGAAAGCGGAAAGGAGATGCTAAGCTGTACTTAGCTAAAATAGCACTTTCTTCAGGTGCTTGTAAAGCCCTTTGTGAGAGTGAAGCAGCATCAAGCTCTGTTTTACTGATCTTCGGTGTATTTTGAAGTTTAAATGATGTCACTGGTGAGTCATTCCTGGCTCTCCTGCTAAGCTGTCTGCCCATTTCTCCATGCTACGTACCTGACGCTCCAGGAAACCCATATGCTCTTTTCACAGACATTACTTCCTCTTTTGGAATTTAGATTTCACTAAAATATACACCAAAAAAATTAGTACAGAATCTTCTGGAGTTATGTCTCAGGCAAACTGCTTACACACCTCCTGAAAGTCCAGAACAGTAGGATTCAGTTTATATTTCAGAAGAATGGGAAAGGAAAAAATGTTCAGTCTTGGAGTGTCTTGAATCAGTGACTCCACTTAGAGTTTATGATGACAGATAGTGCGCCACTAATTGTGGCTGAAATGTCACTGCTGTATTCAAAGTTCAGAATTGACAAAAGATGTGCCTGCTGCATTTCTATTCTGCATCTGCACACATCCAGTCTCTCTCCCAGCACACTTCAAAGAACCTCACTCTTTTGCAATTGTATCATACAGTTGTCATTTCACAGACATGACACATATTGTGCTTTTGGTAATAGACTGTTTCTTTTAGCAGCAATATATTGCTCTCTTGGGTTTCGGGACAGATGGTAATCAGAGCCACTGAATGTTGGGAAATCCTGAGGAAGTTCAAAAACACATTCACAGATCAATCCTCTCATGCATACACTGGAAGCCCAGTGCTCCAGCTGTGGTAGATTCCCTGTGCACCTGAGTATATACAAAGGGGATTTGCTTGGGCCACAGTTAGTCTGAAGTGCACAATGTACAGAACATTATCTACATATACTGAGAAAGGTGTACAGGATTTGCCAGTGATATAGACTGCTTCTTGGTGTTATTTCTGCTTATGCATCACTTCAGTTAACAATTCTTTTTAAATGATACACGTAAAATAGGAATACATTTCAAACCTAAGGGAAAGCAAGGATTGCTTGAACTGGTCGTGCAAAACTGTAATCATTCTCATCACATTTTTTTGAATAAAATAAGCATTGAGAAATCCACTTTTTTTTTTTTTTCTCTATTTTGCTCTTGTTTTAGGTGCAGAGTTACTTGAAATTGAAAGTTTTTACCACTGCACCAGAATGCTGTATTTTAACATCATGGTGGTATTTTTAAATTTTCAGTATATACTTGGGATTTGATCCTTTCATCTAAGCATAAGTACTGAACATGAATTAGTTGTCCTAGATCCCTCTGTGGACAGAAGAAAGGCATCTTGCAATAGGGACTCTTCCCATCCTAAGCTGTGCAATGAAATTTATTTGTGCAAATAACCCCTAAGCCATTGATTGTGCCTCTGTAGGGAAGCCTGAACAATTCATTCAAATGGATTAAGTAAACTGCAGATGCCGAAAGCCAGGAAATTAGATATAATGAAGTTCTGAACTCTTTGCATACTCTGAGCATTATGCCTGATGCTCAATCTACTCAGCATGATTCTCCTTATTTAAATAATTATTTCATGTTACTATTTTTCCATTCTGTTGATAACTGCTTTAACAGAAGTTGCTGAGAAGGTTCACCATTGGAGGTACTGCTCCAAGTAGTTGCAAGCTTCTGTTCTCTTACCTGTACTATTTTTGTCTTCTTTAGTCTTCTGGTACCAGCATCACAGTGGATATTGCAGTCATGGGAGAAGCGCATGGGCTCATTACAGATCTTCTGGCAGATCCTTCACTGCCTCCCAACGTGTGTACTTCGCTGAGAACAGTGAGCAACCTGCTTAATACACAGTTAACCTTCCAGGCCATCCACAAGCCAAGGGTCAACCCTTTGGTATCCTTCAGTGAGAATTACACATGCTCTGATTCAGAGGAGTGTCCAGAGAAAGGAGAAAAACTAGCAATTCCCAAGGTGAGTATTGGACAGTAACTCCATGTGTCATCTTATGACTTGGCTTTCTTTCAAGGGACAGCACTTTGCTAGTGGGAGATCTCTTTGGGCTTTTTCCTTGTTCGATTCAGATTACCATTTTATGTGTTAATCATAGTTTTCTATAAGAAGAAAATTATATAGACTGCTTATTTCATAGTAAAACAATCCCTGCATTTCCTACAACTCACGGCCAGCTAAACTTTTGTTCACACATTTTCAAAAGATGATGTTTGACACAAAAAATTCACATAGATGATGCGCATATTTCATTGTGGGTGCTGGTTGGTGCTTAAGAGAGAAGAAATGATCAGGAACAGGGCAAGCAAAAGCCTTTCAGCATCCAGACTCACAAGTCTGACTCATTAGTTCTCACAAAGACTTTACCCTCCCACTCCAGGGATTTTTGACACTGCCTGTGGGGTGACCAGAAAAATATATTACTGCCTTGACAGATGGCTTTATGAATGCTTGGGAATTCAACAGGGATATAATCACTGTTAACTGTCAATGTTTAGGAAGTTAGCATCTAGAAAGAACAGATCAGCTTTGAAGAAGTATGAATTGTATGCTCATTCTGATGAGCTGTCCTGCAGGGTCTGCATTTCACTTTCAAAGCCAAACCAAAATACTTTTGCCATGCAATCTCACTTGTAAAATTAAATATAGACAGCGTATATTGCCTAGTGAATGCTTTTAACTTTTAACAATTGAAATGACACAGCCAGCATTCATTCTAGAATTTTCTGGCGTCTGAACTGCAACACTTGTGATTCTTTTTAATTTATTTTAGTATTATGATAATTATTACCCTGCTTGCCAGTGTAACAGCTACATATATGGAGTGGGTGTTTGCAGGTCTTGAAGCACGAGTTCTAGTTAAGTTTAGTGCATATGTGTGCAGTGACTGTACTCTAGGCTCTTAGAGGAAAGATTATGTGGAAGAACACTGCCATCACATGAGCAGACACAGTGAACAGATTATAGTTTATAGTTGCATAGTACCTAGTGAGGAGCAGAAAAAAGAAGGATAAAGAAATAAGTTAATGTTACAGAGGAGTAATTTGACTGAAGAAATCACTGACCTGCATGCATTATGGTTCATAAAATTAATAGTTTGCAGTCATTTATTTATGTGTCTAAATGCAGATTTAGAGTCTTTACCTTAAGCATCTGACACAGAGTGTTTGGGGTGAGAAATATACTTGCTAACATATTTATCTGTGTTCTTGAGCTTCATACCTAAGAGTATCTTCCATCTTAACTTTCTCAACCCTCTCACAGAGACATACTTATTTTAGTTCTTAATTATAAAAACTACAATATAATTGCAAGAGAAACATTTAACAAAATCATGGTACAAAGGCTCTCTGTTGTTATCTCTTATTATTAGTGACTGTGTTCCAAAACTTTGGAAAAATGCACCATGTCGTATTAGAGAAAAGGAAGAGTCAGGTGAAAGACAAATGCAGAGTGGTCAAGAAAAATCTTATGTAAGGGATGATGCTCTCTCTAAGCTTTTCAGAAGCTTTTTCAGAAGCCTGAAGTTGAGTCTTGAAGATCTCCATACTTGTAGACTCTACAACTTCTCTGGGAACCATTTCCAGTATTTGATCACCCATACTGTATTTATTTATTTGTGTGTTTGTTTATTTTACATTTGAATGGAATTTCCTGTATTTCCATTTGTGCCCACAGTCTCTTGTCACTGGATCAAAAAGCTGATCCATCATCCTCTCCCTTCTTGCCTTCACGTATTTATTCACATTTATAGGATCTCCCTTTGAGACTTCTCCAGACTGAACAATCATGGTTCTCTCAGACTGTTGTTTTATGGCAAGTACTCCAATCCCTCAGTCATTTTTGTAGCCCTGATGACTTGTTTAAGTGCTTTTGGCCGCATCATATAAGATTAACTTTTCCAAAGAACACCATTAATGTCGTCTCCATTGAATTCCAAGTGTTGGGCACTTATGGCTATGGAGTTGTGAATATATAGCTTTTCTTGAACTTAAATTAAGGAGGAAATCCTGTACCTTCTAAGCACTGAGAGCATCAGCCTTTGCTGAATTCAATGGAAGACAGGCACCATATTATGTGGATGAATTCATAACAAAGGTACCTTAACAGATACTTCCAAGTATATTAATCAAATGCTATAAAATGTTTTTCTTCTGCATGTTTAAAGTTTTCAGAAGCCTATATACCTATATAGACTCTAAGTAAGTGATTTTTCTCTAGCGCTTACGAAGAAGTTTGCCTCCAGGACTGCTGAGACGAGTGTCCTCCACTTGGACTACAACAACGTCAGCCACAGGTTTACCCACACTGGAGCCAGCCCCAGTGAGAAGAGATCGCAGTGCCAGCATCAAACCTCACGAATCATCTTCATCCAGGTTACATACTACTTCATCTCTTTTTTATGACTGTGTTTGAACAATTTCTACACATCTCAATAAGTCAGGTTACCAAGGAAGTGTCATTCCAAATTTTAGTCAGATCATGCTGTAGCTATTACTATTACCAGAAAGCAAAAAAAAAAACAACAGCAGCAACAAAAAAACAAACTGTTTATTCTAGCAAAGTGAATGTTTCAGAGAAGTTGAGTGTTTCTTCTGCATTTCAAAATCTGTTGGCAATAGTGGAGAAGAAGATAGAACCTGAGAAGGCCCAACATCCACAGATGGATAATTTGGTTGAATATAACCCCAAAGCACTTCTTTTATCAAGCTTTCTATCATACAGGGAGCCTAGGTGCTCAAGGCAGCTTGCAGAGTACACTGACTGTCTGGTGCAAGAAAAATACATGGATAGCCAAGCTTCCCTTTATAAGGAGTCCCATGTATCTCAGTAAAAGTAAATACAAAGAAGCTATAATCAAATGGAAATATTATTCCAGTCATCGGTCTGTGGTTTGCAGGGTGCATTTGATTTATACTGTTGATCCCAAATTCTCATACACTATTTAAGCATCCTAAGATGGGAATACAAGGGAAAAGGAAAGCAATTAAATATTATTGTTGGTCCTTTCCTACAGTTGTTATATAACTATACTTGATGAGCCAACTGTGCAGGCTATCAATACTTTCTGCATTTAATGTCGCCAATTGTGTAATTATAGCTCTGTCAAGCCTTCCAGCCTACTGTTTGCAGTTCTTTTACAGCAGTAGAAAGAATGCGTATTCCAGAAAGGGGAAAAATGAAGCCTATAAGTAAGTCTAGCTTTAAAAATGTTGGCAGAGCAATACAGATTTACTTTCAAGGAAAATAATGTTGAACTGAAGGGGAAAAAAATCCTGATTATCTGCCACTTCCCCTGTACCAAAATCAACCACACTACAGATCATAAAAAAGGGACTGTTTAATGAATTGGAGAAGAGAAGGAGTGACAGTGGAGTTGGTCTGTGGTAGTTTCTGCAATAAGAAACTGTTTATCATATTCCCTATACGCTACATTTCTATAGTCACAGATTTGCAAAAATCCCCCTTAAATCTCTGTTTAAGATTAGGAGTCTTATATTTCTGTATCCCTTGTTACAAAAATAGTAAGTCATAGTCATCTTTTAGCTTTAAATGATTTGGGAGAAAAAACTTCCCTATTCCTGCTCTCAGTCACATCTCTGTCCGATGAATCTTCCTTAAGAGGTCAAATAATAGAGTTGTGGTGGTTTACTTCTTTGCCTGATTGGTTGGTTTTGTTTTTCTTTATGGTGGACCAGTGTTTTATATTCTTTCTGCCAACTGACAGCCCTCCACCACTCCAAACCAAATCAAATGGAAAAGAAAAAACATATATATAACAAAAACCAACACAAAAGATGACAACGACAACAACCACAAAAAAGAGCTGGTTTCTATCTTTCTACATCATTACGTATTATAGAAATTTGAGCCAGTGAAGACAACCAGCAAATGTTATTGACGAGACAGTGCTTGCTTGTCCACCACAGTAAAGTGTTAGTGGAATTAAGACACGGTTTTGCTTCTTTTTCTCCCCCCAAGTTTGGCCAAGACTAGGCTGCTTTAAAAGCCTGTCTTCTGCCTTGTATGTCCTCTCACCACTTAGTGTGGGAAGGATGTAGACATGAGGCTTTGAGGAGAAATGTGGAGCCTGAGAGACCTAATGGATCCATACAGAGATGTCTTTGTCCTCATAAAAAAAGCTAGTGCTGCCTCACTGCAAGAAGCTGACTTTTGATGACTGCCCTTCAGGAAACAAAGTGATAAATACCGTATTGCTACTTTACAGAACTGTTTGGTGTCTTCTGGTAAATGACCTAAAAATGACTGAAAGCATGTCCCCTTTCTTGTGTGAGTGAGGAACAGTTGATCATTGTCACTTTGCCACTCCCTGCAAATAAACATCCTTTTTTCCTTTAGAGAATTTAATGTGGATCAGTAACCGGTGTTCTCAGGATCCGTCAGTAGGATTCATGTCTGAAATGCAGCACTAGATATCCAGAACACAATAAATAAATAAATAAATACTTTTTTCTGAGTATAATATTCCTCACAAATAGTAATCCAGATAGCAGATAGATGCTATTTTCCTCATCAGAGATTTTGTGCCATCTCAGTACCAGAAAGTTCTTGCTCTGTCTTCTGAAATCTTCAGATTTTCTATATAGGTTTTACTGTGTTGAAAAAGGCTTGTTTGCCTTCTCATTTCACAGCACTGACTCTTGGAACAGTTCCCTTCTGATGACAATCACAAAGAGCAGGTCCTTCTCTACGTCTTATGCCATGTCTCCTACCAACCACCTGAATGCCAAAAGGCAGAGCCGCCAAGGTGAGTGGTCACCCATGGTCTTGTTGGACTCGCTCAACTTCTTCCTGGGAACTCAGTGACTGGAACATGCAGCTGCTTTTATTCTCTGCCCAATCTGTATTTTTGTTATTTTTCCAGTATGAATATAACCATTTACTTTATTTAAAAAGTAATCAGTGGCTTAAGACACTAAAACTCACAGTGATGCCATTGTAAATGTTTTGATTTTATGATTTATAGAGGATATTCATGGCATGATAAAGCAAGTGGTATACTGAAGTTTGTTTTGATCCATGAAATTCACTTGACAACAATAGGGCTGACATTTGTTAAATTAAATGTCTCTGTATGTTGCCTGACTGAGATTTCCTGAAACACAGTCTGCATAATGCCATTTGGAGTTGCAGGCAGGAGCTGACTCTTCTTAATGCAGCCATATCCAAGGCAAAAAGATTCTCTCTGAGGTCTATGTATGTTCTTTGTCAAGGAAGGCCTTGTATCTCTTACTGATGTTTAGAGAAGTGAAATATGCTATTTTTATTTTTGTTCTGTACTTGGCTTATAGGACCTTTAAGGAAATGACCTTTGTTTTAACTGAGAAACAGATTTAGAGAAGGTGACTTCTTTACTGATAATGGAATGCATGGTATAACAGACATGAAGTAGTCTTAATCCACAGTAGCATGGTTCTCTTCCCTGTACAAGTGGGAGATAAGATAACATTTACCCATACTTTAAATTGCAATTGATCACAATGCTTGTTGTTTTTTGGGGTTTTTTTTGTTTGTTTTGTTTGTTTTTTAATTTCCTCATGTTTTGTTGGTTTTTTTTCCCAAACATGGAGTACTGTTGAGGTAGTGTTGTTTAGAAGTACTGGTTACCCAGACATCAGGTTGAAATTGATAGATGCCTGAGGCCTGGATTTGGAAAAGTCCAAAGGGAATCCAAACATAGAGATGAGTTTGAAGATATGGCTGCACAATTATCTGTCACATCACATCTCTTTTTTTAAACTGGAAAGTCTATTTAACCTCCTCTTGTACAGAAGACATGTTACAGTGAAGATTCACTAACAGAATATTATCTTACAAGGGTAGCCAAACAGCAAATTGAAAACATTTAAACTTGAACGTAATGGAGATGTAGCACCAAGGATCCAGGGATTTATTGTGGAACATAACAAATCCAATTTAAACTTACGATTTTCAGAGATGAGCACATTAACTTGAAAATGTGTAGTTAATATTTTGTACTGGGAAAACAAGACTTAGCACTCCTATCAGTCAGTTTTACATTCATCTGTTCTGCTTCCAGAAAGCGTTAGTAGTAATCTGGTTGCCCAAAAACATGAGCTCCTTATTGGTGAAGGGAGAGCTCTTTTCCATCAGAAGCAATTTTTGACACTGAAGATTGATATTTGATGCTTTAAGCTGTTTACAGTTACGGATTTTTAATTATGATTTGCTTTTATGTTCTGAATAAAGAATTGCTTCAATTTGCAGTAATTATTACCAATTAGACTTCTGTATATTGGCTCCATTGGCAATACGTAACAATTCTTGATGGGAGTTGCTCTAGATAAATTTGTAAACCCATTAATTTGCAAAATGTGCCTTAAATTATGCTTGGAAGCATAGCATTTTAAAGTACTGCTAGCTATATTTGTTTTGGCAAAACTCTCAAGTATAATTTCACGTTGTATCAAAGTTACTGTTTTATTTCTTCAACTCTGAATGTTAAAAATTTCTGCAGATGGATACACTTACAGGAAAAGTTTATATCATTCATCTTCTCTTACTCTGATTGTTCAAGGTTCCTTCTGACAGCAAGATGTTTTCTCTCACTTTTGGAAAAAAATGCTTAAATATCAGATTATTTAAAATAGTTTATGTTTGTTTGTTTGTTTGTTTGTTTGTTTGTTTGGATGTTTATTTGTTTTACTTACCCTGGTAGGAAAATGTTCAAAAGACAGGAGTCCAGACTAGCAAAAGAGAGCTGGTTGTGATTAGAAATATTGTTGTGAAAGTCACTGTATGAATTCTGAAACTTGCATTAAGTTGTTAAAAGATACATGTATTGCATTCTGTGGCAGTCATAAAAGTTACCTGATAGCTTGTACCTCAAATACAGTTAATAATCCAGCTCAATCTCTTGTTTGATTAGAAGACTTAGAAGTGTTTTTAAAGCATATTTTTTCAGATAGAAAGCAGATATCTCATTGGATTAGTAGCTGTAAAACAGAGCATTTCTGTAATTTAATTAAATTTCCATGTCATAACCATTGGATAACTTTTTAACTGCTCCATAGGCTGTAGCTTTCTGATCTCAAAACTAGTATGTAAACTAGTAAACTGAATTAAGATAGCAACATGAATCTTGTTTTTCAAGGAAATTCTGTAATCAAAAACTTAGATGATGTTGAATATCTCAAAATTTCAGTATAACAACTGTCAAAGATTGTTTATTACTCATCAATGGGCAACAGAAATCCTTTAACCTCACGTCACTGTAAGCTATCAGGAAAAAGCATTGGAACTATAGACATATTTCCTGCCAACTTAAGCCAGCATATAGCCTCATTCTAAGTTAACTGTATCTGGAATGCATTTAGATAGCAGGCACAATTCAAGCATAAAACCAGTTAAAGCTCTCAGTTTGTCATTCAGTTCTGGAGATGAACGTGGTAGATGAGCTGGGGTTGAGTTCCTAGAGACTTTAGAACTATGTTCATGAGGTATGCCTATTTAAATGCATTTCCATTAAAGAGAGATGATTTTTGCACTCCTGTGCTGTATTGGAACGGAACTGTTTTGTCTGAGACTAGAAAATGTAAGTTGGATTTGAAGAAACAGCAGCACTTTATATCACACATTGGGTTCATTTATGCATTTCATCTTGGGAGTGGTGCTGAGATAGAAGTGAAGACAGGAAGAACAAAGCTAATGTTTGCACATATGAATATTACTAGATTCTAGCTCAGGAGTACAATACCGTGTGGTACAGGTAATGGTTATGAGTTTTCCATTGTGAGGAAGACATAATTGAAAATAAATTCAAACTGCATCAAATAAAGGCCAGAATCAGGAAGGAATGCAGAAATGGCATCATAAGTACAATATTTTATATTAACATAATGTAAGAATTGCTTTATTATTATTATTATTATTATTATTATTTATATATTGCTAATAATCTCACATGTAGAAATCAAAATTTGCTGAGAATGTGGGTTAGCCGTTCTTGTCCCTTCTGTACAGTTGAAGACAGTAAAGCAAGGAGAATCTGTAGATAAGTCTGGGAACTGGCTTGTTGGAATTTGGTGCCTCTGTTACTGGAACATACTGATACCAGTAGTGATATCCCCAATGCATGCTTTTCATTTCATGCTTTCTAGTTTATTCATCCTACCCAGCAGGGAGAATGTGTTCCATGCTTTCAGTGCAATCTTCTGCAGGTGGAAGCAGCTGATAGTAATGGAGCTTCATCATTCTGTGACAGCCATGAGCTTGGCTGAAAGTAGAGAAAGGTTTTCCTCCCTATTTTTCGTTTTGGAAGCTATGCTTCTGCTTATGTATTAAAAGAGGACTATTTGTTCACTCAGTGAACTCAACCATCTACTGCTACTGTTAATTGACAAGACTCTTCTCTTGCCAGGTATCCCACCAAATATTTCACCACTCACCTCTCCATGCCATTCACCTCTTCAAGGGACACCTGCTGCAAGTCCTACCGGAAAAACATCTTCTGTGTCATTTCCAGACTCTACAGAGACTGACAACAAGCAAGGTTTAAAGCCACACAAAGTCTTAACTGCTACTCAGAGTGCACCTAGCCTGTCAGAACCTAACATCAGCCCCACTGTTATCTGCAGCAGGTAAGATGGTAGTTTGACTTATGTTGGATAATTTCACATTCACAAACTTTACACGCATGTACAAGTTCTTGTAATCTGCTACAGTATTGATGTGTTACCTATTTAAGCAGTTCTCAATATGCAATTGTGTAAGTTGCTGCTGCATTTACAGCTTTTATATGTCTGCTTCATGAACAAGTTCTTCATCAGTAGCTTACAGATCTGAAAATTAGATTTTGTGTTAACAGCTTGAGTTTCTCATGCCATGCTGCCAACATGAGCAACCACTTTGAGGTCGTAGGCCAAGTCTTTCAAAACAGGCACCTGAGGTTAGATAACAAAAATATAACTGCTAGAGTTTAAAATCTGCTGGCCTATAACCCTCTGCCTAGTGTCTGATAGAAGTGTTCCAGCAGTTCCTGAAGAGTAAGGAATTTTGAGGACTGGCTCAGAAGGAGTGGAACTTGTCTTCCCTAAGATAGAGTCAGATTGTGTGGCATTGGGATTTTTTTCAGAACTCAGCTGCTGCTCAGTTCCTCTTACTGCCATGAGTTACAGTAATGGCTTAATTTCACACTTTAAGGCATCTTATTATTAGATTTGTCAAATTAGGCTACTGGAGCTTTCAATATATGTCCAGCTCAGAATAGCTGTAAACACTGGTATTTAGAAGCTGGCTCCAGTACAGTTGCAAATTGATCTTGACTTTTAATTGTTACATTTAATATAGTAGTAAGTTGTTTGTGAGCATTGGCTAGCCAGCAGGCACCATGTTTGAACTTTCACAGTGTAGATTGCTCTATTTGTGCTACGTGGTGCTCTGTAGTTACTGCAAAGAATCTGCCTTGCAGTACCAGCTCAGCAAACCCTTGCAACCAACAGATCAACTCCCTCCCTCAACAACAACAATAGAGGTAATAAACTCTCAATGGATTATGTGCTTTGAGTCAGATCCATCCAGGCAATGGCACCAAGACAGCAGTTTTGCTTTCACACAAAGTGACATATGATAGGACAACCGAGTATGAAGGTGTTATGAAACACAAGCATGTACTACACATGTACTGTGCTGTTAAAATAATGTTTAAATCATGTCTCTTAATTTTGTTTAGTGGGTGAGGCAGGTATCCAGTGAAATAATGTTCAACAATGCTGTGATTAAGAACTATATTATAATCCCTACACATAAAGGGGATTGGTTTAAAGTGTTTTATTTGGGCCACACATACTAAATATGAATTTGTATGTGATCTGAAAGCAAAGAGGTGCATTTGTAATAACACTACAGCCTTGTGACACAACCAGTCAAAGGCTCTGTTCTTCTTATTTACATTTTGGCTTGTTGTCATTGACCTTATGGAAATTCAGCCATGCATATCATAACATATGGATTTGTAGTTTTATTTTAAATTCTTTCTGATATTCATGATTGCAGGACATATCAAATTCCAGAATATGTTTTTGATGACCCTGACAAATAGGATTTCAGCCATTTTTGTGTGGTACTCGTACAGTGATGTAAAGTTTCTAGTCTGAAGTTTGACCAAAAAAATACTTCTTTAATTTTCTCTTTACAGAGACTATTTGTAGCACAAAATATGAAATACAACCAGAGAAAGATGTTAAAATGTCAACATGGGAAGATTTGTTATAATGCTTCTAAACATTCTTATGTCAGGTCTGAGGTACACTAATACTAGAACATCGTTACCTGAGATGTTCCAGCTAGCACAGTACTCCTGCTTAAAGGGAATCACACAAAACGAATAAAGCATTTTAGTGCAAATAAAGAGCCAGGTGTTTGGAAAAGCCTTACCATTGCAGTCCTTCCCACAGTGTCTGTTCTGGCAGTGATGAAGCAAATTCTGTTGTGTTCAGTTCTTTTTGCTAAATGTCTGAATGCCAAATCAGTCACCTTGTATTCTATCCCAAACTCCCCTTTTGTTCTGCTATAGTTGGTTTGTTATCACTGCAGTAATGGCAAAATAATTTTTTGCATTATTACAGAGAAACAATGTGATGATGTTGAAATTGAATTACATAGCATTGTATGGCATTTTGGCAAATTTTCACTCTTTTCTTTAATCCATGCTCATAATGCAGCTGTAGTACAAATAGAGTTTTTTGTTTGTTTGTGTGTTTTGTACTGATAAACTTATACAATTCAAAGGTGTCATGTAGTTTAACTGTAGGCAACACAAATTAATTGCATTGGTCTTATAAAATAAGGTATAAACCTATCTTTTTCCATTTCTGTCTTCCAGTAAAACTTCAGCTCACTCTTACAATTTTGTCTTTAGAATATAGTCAATGCCATAGCTTGATATATATGCCTTAATCATTTACTGCCAGCAGGATTTCTTTTTGCATAAGACTATCCAATGCACATGGTCTTTACACTGTGTATGTTTCTTGATGTTGTTTCAGCTGCGGCAGACCCTACAACCAAATAGAAGCTGGTGATGGTACACTAGATAGAAGTGATGGTACCACCCACACCCTGAATAGAACAGGTAATTCTTTGTTGAACAAAAGCTCCTCATCCTTTAAAATGTAATAGTTGTTCACTGAAAGGGCAGATATGCCTCAATCTCACAGAAAGAAAACATATGAAGGTGAGATCATACAAACTGCCTTTGAGGCTTCTTTCCTTTTTCACTTGTTCAACATCTGGAAAAGTCTCATGAAGAATATAGATATGTTGCAAAAATAAATATGTTTTACCATATGGTTTAATCTGAGCTAGCCAGCACAAATAATGGCCATCAAAATTCTTCCTGGTTTTCAGTTTCTGTTCCAATTTTTTACACTCTGCAGGATATATGCTTTAATACCTTTGGACAGCTTGTTCAACTTTAGACCCAGCCAAGCAGCACATATGTATTATGAGTCAGAGATCCTGTTGTTAATATTCAGAAGGTCACAGGATGACGTTCTTGCAGTCCTTGCTGTTCATACAACCAGCTTTGTTACTTGTCTTCTAGACGATGCTGCACAAGCCACTTCTGACTATGAGACCAACAACAGTGACAGCAGTGATATTGTACAAAATGATGATGAGGCAGATTGCTCCAAAGAAAAGGCACGGAAGGGATCTGTCTGTAGGACGTATGCACCTGAGACCATCATTCTGCATCCTTTGATACCACCTGAGGTAGCTTGTTTAAATTCTGTTGTCAACACTGGGTGAATGTATACAGAATCTCAAAAAAAGAAGAAAGAAAAAAGAATCCTCTAAGGCAATCGAAAGATTAAGTACGTGATTTAAAGCAAAAAAAAAAAAAAAAAAAAAAAAACATCAGGCTCATACCTTTTAGTAGCTTCTAAGCACTGACCACTTGTGAGGCACTAACCGTATATTTTGATGAATTAGTATAAGCTTATGGACCTGGCATTTGGCACTTGTGAAGTGTTTGGCTTCTGTGTTAGTGTTGCCTTTAAAGGGAATAGATTGGAAGGAAAAGAAATGACCATCTCAGACTACCAGCATGATGTACTGTCTTCCTGCTCATCCACTTCAGCTTCTCAATGGCCTTGCAATTTTGATAATTTATAGTGAGCCTTAGTTTAAAATAAGTAAATACTTTCTTGAGGTTACTGCATGATATTATCGTCATCATATATCTTGAATGTAAGAATACTGACAAGTGTTGATCTTCTCACAACTGCTGCATTCAGCTGTGAATTTGATTCAGAGGTTCAGTTATTTTTTTTTTACAATCTGCTGTACAACTGGATTAATAAATTTAACCTGGCTTGACCTCTTGAAAAAAATCATTCTAATCTGTTGAATTGGAGTTGGACATGCTGAAAGGAGGCATTTTTTCTGAGGTACTTACTCATTTACAGTTTCATAGAAATAAAGAAATACAAGGAAGTGTTCAGGAGAAATGTGATAGTAGGGGAGTACGCCATCTTTTGTTTGCAGGCCTGGAAAGTGGTAGGTCTCAATTTAGTAAGTCTTCCCTACCAGAAGTCTTCCCTACCAGCTCCATTAACCAGGATAGATTGTAATGGATGTGTCCTGACACAGAAGGAGAAACTGAACATTTTCCCCTCTGTACTGCAGCAAATTTTACAATGAAGAAAACTCAGTTGGAAATGAATGAATGATTCCCATGAATGAATGAATGAATGAATGAATGTCATGGATAAGTTCAGAGACTGATGTTTCATAATACAGAATTTCCTATCCATATGAGCGAAACAAATTATAAAAGAGTGTCTAGCTGCAGGGCTGGTAGAAATGAGGACAGTTCTGCTGAGCTGAATAAAACACCATTGGCTTAGAAATGATTCTAACATGACCTTAGTTTTTCAGAACATAAATTTTTTGCATGAGTTGCTTCACAGAACTGAAATTTATTTTATTCTATTTTCTGGCATAGGACAAGCCTGTACTCGCTCCTGAGCCTCTGGTTATGGACAACTTGGATCCTCTAATGGAGCAGCTTAACAGCTGGAATTTCCCAATCTTCGATTTGGTAGAAAAAATTGGAAAGAAATGTGGTCGGATTCTCAGTCAGGTAAGAATGACATATCATCTGTGATGACTCGCTAGATTATTGAGATTTACTTGACACAGTGCTAAGACCCATAAGCTGATTATCCTATAAATGATGATCTCTGACATGTGAACTAGAGCTGGCAATATGAATTCCTTGTCAATAGATTTCTTACTTTTAAATTCTCATCACTTTTAATTTAACAATGTGAAAGAAAAAAAGGCTAGATACCTATTTTGCCTGCTTCTGTCCACAAACAAGTTTGCATAAACCCTTTTGAACATCCTCACCTATCTGCAGGATTTGCTTTCATCCCTTACCAAGTATTTTGTGGAAGGATTTCTCATGGGGTCCACTGTGGGAGTACTAAACAGTAAAAATACTCAGCTTAATGCAGGAAATCCTTTTCTATATTGGAGATTTCAGTCAGGCAGTGCAAGAAAGTAAGGTTTCAAGAAATGGAAAAAAAATATAGTCTTTTCTATATTTTTTCACCTTTAAAGAATGAACATTTTGATAGTAAATTGAGATCATTATTCTGTAAAGACTAATTTTCTATGAATGGGGATGTGAGAGCCTTCTTCTCTTTCTTTCCAGATGCTGACTTTTCATTCCCTTCTCTATGTTGAATATAGATACTGACACAGCCCTTCTGTACTCAGCACAGTTGATATCAATTTCATAATCAGTTTCCTGCCTGAACTCTGCTCTGTGATTCCCCTTTTCCTAGCATATTGACAAATCAGACATTTTTTCTCTTATGGAGGTATTAAAGTTTATTAAATGGAAAATCAAGTAATTATATTTAGGATTGTGAGGGAAAAAAAAAACAAACAGGAGACTGATGTAGTATCACTTTACAAGGTATTATCTAGCGATGAACACTGGAAAGAAGTATTTATGTTTATTGGTATGTGGGAAAATTAACATCCACACACAAACACAGTGGCTAGTTGGTCACATCTAAGAGCATGGTTTGCCTTTTATCATTCTGTAGTTTTGCAAGTAACATATATATCTAACCAGCCTACCAACTCTCTAGGTTAGCACTGGAGAAACAGGCAAACTGTGACTGGATATGGTCATTGGTATATATTCACTGTTGATCGAGACAACCGTGCAGTACACAGGAGGCATGTGATTAACATTTTCTCTTCTACGTGTTCTTTGTCATGATTTTGTTTAGCAGCAGAGCATCTTACATACTCATGAATGAAACATAAGGAAAAACAACACTTCTAGTGTCATAACTAGCAGTTTGAATGAACAAAAGGTTCTTCTAGTTTTGTCTGGCTACTTACATAAGTCTTAGACACTTAACCAAGTTGCATGGAATTCTGTACCTCTCAGGACAATTTCCTTCTGCTGCCCATGCTTTTCATTAAGACTCCACACTCTGTTTCTAAACATTTCCTTCTTGAACACATTATTCTGTGTACATTCTCACTGTTGTAGTGTCACAAAATGAGGCCTGTGAAATATACTAGAGAAGCATAAATAAGTAATATTTGTGAAAATTCACCATCTTCTGTAGCAGCAGCAGAATAACTCCCACTGTCTTAGAGCAAAATGTAGCAAGTTCAACCTGGTTCTTAAAATAAAGATAATTCCTATTGTTCTTTCTTCCACCTACTAAGATGTTCCTAACAAAATTATTTTGAGAAGCAAGAGATCCAAAATAAGCAATTTGTTTTCTGCAGATAAAACGTATTGTCTTTTTCTTGTATCATTTCAAAATGCTGGATAGTATCAACAAAGGAAAACAAAAGCTCTACTGCTTTAATCTCTGCTTTTTGCCATTAAGTGGACTCATCCATTAAAAAATAAGTAAATTAACAAGCTTAATTAACTGTGTTTGTCTTGCTAGGTTAAATTTATGAGATGGAACAAAGTGGAGTTGACATGTGCCTCTAGGGAGGCATTCAATTTAGAAAGCAAATGCTGGCATAGCGACTTTAAAGCTGCTTGGGATGTCTGTTTCTCCTTTTAGTAATGTTAAATTTATTTAGATATATAAAAAGACCCTGAACCAGTTGGTGGCCATAGAGGCATCTATGCAAAATACAGTGGAAAGCACCGTAAATTTGGCACTAACCAATATGCATAAAAGGGGTTAGGGAGGAATTTGCATACCAATCTAATTTCAGAAAGGAACAGCAAAGCTTCCAACTGAGATGGTGCTTCACAACAGGCCATAAAGTTAGATAATGCTTTCAGTCACACTTCTTACAACTCCTACAAAAATAAAAACCTGCAGAAGAGAAACTCATGCTCTTTGGAAAGCAAATAAAGAATGTGTTTAAGGATTGGCTAAAGTCAAGGTCCCTCTCCAGCTTTTATTACAAAGCCCCGATAAATACAAAACATTGGTGGTACTCCTGCAATTTTTGTACACCAGCAGCATTGAGATAGAATGCTATCGTTGCAGTGCTTGGATGGCGCCAAGAGGAATATTTGAACATCTCATGATCGTGCATGACTTCTGAAGAGAGAAGCTGCAGCAATTATAGGGGGGAGTAGGGAAATGCTAACCTAAACCTTGCACAAGTCCTCTGAGACTTGAATGTATGCCCCTTACACCCTGGGACAGGAGGTACATGTGAATGACAATTCCCACTTCTAAAAAAGCTTCCATTAAAAATCACAAGGGAGAAGCATTTTTCCTGTTCAGGCAGCAGCATGAGGGGTAGCTGTGTTATAAATGATTCACCCTAGCATTAGCAGTTGTAGCAGAGACAAACAGAAGATGGAGGGAGGAGGCCATGAGAGCAGACAGTATAAAATGGCTGGGCATTGTCACAGCTTCCTCAAGGCTTGTCCTAGGTTGTGGGGGCTGCACCACAGCTGTGAGTCTAAACGATTAAATGTCTGAATGACTTGCTTGGCTGTTTCTCTGATGGCCAGAGAAATAATGTCATTTCACTCTAAGTCATGGGGAAGAGCTACCATTCATATCCATCACAACCTGCTTATTTTCTCACCAGCTGCAGAGTTCTCCCCAGAAAATCCAAGGGGAGGGAAAAAAACATGCTTTTATTACATATTTTACTTAAGGTCCCTGTTCAGTGTTGGTGGTGTAGCACTGTAAAGTTTGGTCTTTCAGGTTAGTATTACTTTATCCTTCCCCTTTGAGGACAGAGACATTTAGCATGAAACATGGAGCTCATCATTCAGTGATCTAAGACTGGTGTGTGAAATACATTATTTCTATGTATGAGAAAGGTTGAATTGGGACTAATTCATTTCAACCACCATTCCAGATAGATTAGCAGGATTCTATGTGCCTTCTAATCCAAATTACACATAAAGATAGTCTCTTTGTTCTGCCTCAGCAGAGCAGGATCCCAGTTTTCCCTTTTACAGCCCCACATTTTCTTTACCTTCTGTAAAATGACACTACTGGTTTTCACCTGGGCTGTCTCCCTCCTTTATAGACTGCATCCATTTAAATACAGAACATTGGAAATGACAGAATCTATGGGTTGGAAGGGACCTCTAGACATCATCAAGTCCAACCTGCTGCTAAAGCATGTTCCCTACTGCAGGTCACACAGAATGGTGTGCTGATGGATCTTGAATATCTCCAGAGAGGGAGACATCACAGCCTCTATAGGCAGCCTGTTCCAGTGCTGTCCCCCTCAAAAAAAAGTTCTTCCTTGTGTTTGTATGGAACTTCCTGTGTTCCGGTGTTTACCCATTGCCCCTTGTCCCATTGCTGCTCACCTCCAAGAAGTCTGCCCCCATCAACTTGACTCCTGCACTTTAGATATTTATAAATGGTGATGAGATCCTCTCTCAGCCCTCTCTTCTCCAGATTGAAGCGTCCCAGGTCTCTTAGCTTTTCCTCATCTGGGAGATGCTGCAGGTCCCTAATCATCTTTGTGGCCCTTTGCAGGATTTTTTCTAAGAGATCCCTCTTTTCTGAACTGTGGAGCCCAAAACTGGGCACAGTATTCCAGATGTGGCCTCGCCAGCACAGAGTAGAGGAGGAAGATCCATTCCTTAAACTTTTGGAAGGAACTGCTCACAGGTCACAGTTTATATATGTGGCGTACAGTAGAAAATATCTGTGGATAGCCATTTGGTTTACATTAGGGTGTGAAACTCAGAGCAGAATTTGTAATAATTTCTTGTCAGTATAGCACTCATCCTTTCAAATGTGTCTTAAGTTGTTTAGCTCTAGACAGACCATTACCTGATAAATGGCATGGAAAGGACAATATTTAGCTAACAGCAGTAAATAAATAAAGAAGCCCGTTCCAGCACCTCACCACTCTCTCTGTAAAGAATTTCCCCCGACATCCAACCTAAATCTTCCCTCCCTCAACTTAAAACCATTTCTCCTTGTCCTGCCATTATCTACCCTTTCAAAGAGTTGATTACCCTTCTGTTTGTAGACTCCCTTTAGGTATTGAAAGGCTGCAATGAGGTCACCCCGCAGCCTTCTTTTCTTCAGGCTGAACAAGCCCAGCCAGTCTTCATAGGAGAGGTGCTCCAGTCCCCTGATCATCTTCATGACTCTCCTCTGGACCCTCTCCAACAGCTCCCTGTCCTTCCTGTACTGGGGGCTCCAGACCTGGACACAGTATTCCAGATGGGGCCTCACAAGAGCAGAGTAGAGGGGGACAGTCATCTCCCTGTCCCTGCTGGCCACCCCTCTCGACAATGATATATCCTCTCTTGGATGTCTACAGCAACTCTAAGCTGCTTGCTGCCCCTGAAATGCTAAAGTCATTTTTCCCATTTTATTGCCAAAATGGGAACTAAAGGAAGGAGACGATGCTGAGAATCCGAATCATTCTGTCCTGTTTCTCGTTCTTTCACTTACTCCCTGGGAAATGAATTGACTCACGAATGCTTCTTGAAGAAGTTTGTGGGGAAATTTTCCCAAGACACTTAGGAGCTCTGGTTGTCTGCCTGTGTGTGTGCTGCTGAGGTGCTTGCAGAATGTGAGAGATCCGTGAAAGGAAGAGAAGAACATCTGGATGGATGTATTGAAGGAACAAGGAGAACAGTTTGGTAATGATAAGTTGTCTGTTTGTCTGTGCTATGGAAATGCAAGTAGCTGCTGCTATAGCTGGATCAGATTATGTGCTTGATAAAATACTACCAAGAAAGCAGATTTTTGTGGGATGATTGGGCAGAATGATTTTTATATGTAATTTTTAGATTCTTTCCAGGCGACTTAGCAAAATGCTGTTTTTTGTTTTTTGTTTTTTTAATTTGTGTTCTTTTTGTGTGTGTTCTTTTTTTTTCCAGGTATCATACCGGCTTTTTGAAGACATGGGGTTGTTTGAAACCTTTAAAATTCCAGTGAGGGAATTTATGAACTACTTCCATGCCTTGGAATGTGGATACCGAGAGATACCTTGTAAGTAAACATTCCCAGCAGATAATGGCACTTCCTTGAAGTATTTTCCATACACTTAATTATTGAAGCATTTTTTCTCTTATTACACCAGGTACTTTTTTTTTTAAACAAGATGCCCTTTTTCATTAACCTTTGTATATGTTGACTGAGATCATACATTCTCCATGCATATATTACTTACAGTTACTACTGCACAGTTTCAGAAGACAGTTGTGCAATGTCTAACACAAATAAATAACAGAAAAGAGTGATTGAAAAGCTCAGTAGCAATAGCTGGCTGTACTGTATGCATGAAATCATTCATACTTTCTTGATTACTAAGAAAGGAATATTTTTCCTGACTTCTGCTGCTGCATCACTGACAAATAGACAGCTCTTTAGTCAGAGGCTGTTTTATTCCATAGCCTCACTCATCCTCTTTCATTGCTTTTGCTGTTTCACGTTGTTTAATAATAATTCATGGGAAATATTTTTGCAAACTTGCAACCACATGAAACTTCCATATACACAAGGAACAGTTTTCTGATGACATGTTTTCTGATGATGCAAGCATACCCCTGTCCTAGCTAGAGTTCACTGAAACATTCCCCCCCCATGAGAGATTTGGATTTTTTACTATTTACAGAAGTAGTGCTATGTTATCAAAATAGACATGCTTTGTAAAGCAGAAAAGGTAGACAAAGTAGTTGGGTGCCTCCTGCTCTTCCTTAACTACAGCTAGGCTAGTATTTCTCAGTGTGAATCATTTATTCACTGAAAAGCATGCTGTCGGTCATTCCCAAAGTATTTGCTAATTCAAATCTAACTTAATGAACAACTTGAACTGTGAAAGACTATTTTTCTTTCCGGAGAAGAGAGGGGGTTACTGCCTCTTCAGGTTATGGCAAATAAACCCTGTGCTGAGAAATATGGGACACCCTGTTTATTCCCACCTCCCAGAAAAAATGTCTGAAAAATTGTATAAGTCATGTAGTCTCACTCTTAAAATATTAAATATAAATTGGAACAGCTAAACAGTGAGGAACTGAAAGCAAGCTGTCGCAGAATGCCCTCCAGCCAGCTGGTTTGGACTCTCTGTTGGGGAAGTGGGACAACAAATTTCAAATCTTTCCTTGTGTTTGAATCTGAGAGGGATTATAAACAGCAGATTATAGCCTGAGGCCTTGTATTTAATGTCTAGCAGTCTTTCCTCTTTGTTTTCAACAACTTTCAACACTTCTCTACTCAGAGGGGCTCAGGAATTTTTGTGAATCTAGCCTTCCATTTCTGTGGCTTCTCTTATACGTATTTCATTTTATAGCCAAATATTTCATCTAATACATAACTAATTTACCTTTCAACTTTTCATTTCTGTGAAGGAGTAGAAAACAAAACAACTTGCTTTGATTAAACAAGTCTTTTTGTCTGGTTTCTGAACTGAAAAATGATGACTATTCCAGTTGGATTAAATTAGTACAGGTTTCACAAGATGTTCATCCAGCCTTTATCCTATAGAAGGGCTTTAGAGCCCTGTGCAGAACTCAGTTTTGCATGAGGAGATTCAAGAAAGACAGGAAGGAGATCTCTTCCTTATTTTCCTTTTTTATTTCCAAAATATATCTTTCTATGCTGCTTACTGTTTTGTTGTTAAAAAAATAATTAAAGAATTGTAGCTAATGATCACTAACAAATATTCAAAGGGTAAGATCACGGGAGAGCAAGAGAGGAAAGTGAGGGGTAAATATTAGGGTCAAGTGGCATGACATTATTCCCACATTTGTGAGCAAAGTCACTGAAAACTATAAATAAGTGTTTGTGTATTACATCCATCTGCCATTGGCAATTAAAATTCTAGGCTGACTTTATAGAATCTCAAGGTTGGAAACGACCTGCAAGATCATCTTGTCCAACCGTCCTCCCATTAACATTGCTACCACTAACCCATATCTCGTAGTTCCTCATCCAGACGCCTCTTGAACACTGCCAGAGATGGCGACTCCACCACCTCCCTGGGCAGCCATTCCAGTGCCTGACCAGTTTCTGAGAGAAAAAGTTCTTCTTTATGTCTAACCTAAACCTCATCCGGTACAACTTGCAGACATTTCCTCGAGTCCTGTTTGTTGCTTGGGAGAAGAGACCAAACCCCTCCTCATCAGAACCTCTCTTCAGGAAGTTGTAGAGTGCAATAAGATCTCCAGTAAGCCTCCTCTTCTCCAGACTAAACAATCCCAGCTCCCTCAGCTGCTCCTCATAAGACTTGTGCTCCAGACCCCTCACCAGTTTCATTGCCCTTCTCTGGACACATTCCAGGGCCTCAATGTCTGTCTTGTAGTGAGGGACCCAAAATTGAACACAGTACTCAAGGTGCAACCTCACCAGTGCTGAGTACAGGGGGATGATTACCTTCCTGCTCCTGCTGGCCACACTATTTCTAATGCAGGTCAAGGATGACGTTGGCCCTATCGGCTCATGTTCAGCTGAGCATCAACCAGCAATCCCAGGTCCCTTTCCTCTTCACAACCATCCAGCCACTCATCCCCAAGCCTATAACACTGCATGGGGTTATTGTAGCCAAAGTGCAGGACCTGGCACTTGGCCTTGTTGAACCTCATCCCATTCACCCCAGCCCAGTGATCCAGCTTATCTAAATCCCTCTGAAGGGCCTCCCTGTCCTCAGGCAGATCAACAGCACCTCCCAACTTGGTGTCATCTGCAAACTTACTGAGCATACACTCATCTGTTCATCTAGGTCATCAATAAAGATATTAAACAAGATAGGCCCCAGTACCAACTGAGTGGATATCAGATGGCTGATACCGAGTGGGGGACACCACTTGCAATGGGTCGCCAGCTGGATGTAACTCCATTAACCAGCACCCATTGGGCACGGCCCTCTAGCCAGTTCCTTACCCAAAGAAGGGTATACCTGTCCAGCTCACAGGCAGGCAGTTTCCCCAGAATACTGTGAGAGACCATATCAAAGGCTTTGCTGAAGTCTAGGTAGACTACATCAATAGCCCTTCCCTCATCTACCAGTCTGGTCACCCAGTCGTAGAAGGAGATGAGGTTGGTCAAGCACGACCTGCCTTTCATGAACCAGTGCTGGCTGGGCCTGATCCCCTGGGCACCACGCACATGTCGTGTGATCTCACCCAAGGTGATTTGCTCCATAACTTTCCCTGGTACCAAGGTCAGGCTGACAGGACTGTAGTTCCTCGATTCTCCTTACAGCCCTTCTTGTAGATGTAGTATGCAATTGTTTTGAGCAATGTAGTGTTGGGTCAGTAAGATAGTGAAGTCCTTCTGTGCTTCTCGTGTGGCTGAGCAGGGGGTGCCACAGGTATAAAAGCAGGCTGCTTACATGTCCTGCTACTTATATTCTACTCCCCCAGAGTACAGAGGTTTTACCACCTCTAGTTAATGCAATCAATTTTACTTACTACTTCACAGAAAGGAGTTCTGAACTTGTGCTGGTAATTTTTCTTAATGATAGATACATGACATCTCCAGTGCTATCCTAGCTCTTGACCATTACCTTCCTACTGTAGTATAATTCCATTCCTATGAAGACTGTTCCAGCATTTAGTTTGATTATGAGATAGACATGGCTGATAAGCATTATCAAGGTGTCTCCCATTAAAGTGAATGATTACCTAGAGATATAGCCAGCTCCTCTGAGTTATGGGGATAGGGATAGCCTGTGAATGCAATCCCATATTTTTCTGCTTTGTTCTCTGCTATGCATTTGTCCAGAAGTCGAGTAGAGGTAGCAGAATCACAGATCATGTTTGGGAAAAGCAGATTTCTAAGAGTGTCATCTAATCACTATACTGTCTCAAATTAGCCTAAATTGCAAGTTGAAATATTTGTCTTTCAGTGATTCTATCCCAGATGTAAGCTATGGTTGTGGTGCAGCAGTATTATTCCTCTTCAAGCATCATATTTGATCTTACCAATGTATATTTACATGATGCTCTGTGGTGAACTAGCATGCAGTTCTTTTTTCAGTTACTTGCATTGATTGTAGGATTGTTTATTTGTCCTTGAAGGATTTGTGGGAAAAGCCTTGAAGTGACTTATTTCTGCAAAGAGAACTTGTAGCAAGCCAGATTACAGGAGCTGGGGCCTGAGCTCTTAATCTCTGGTCAGCAAACCACAGAAAGGACCTGGTTTAACTGTGCAAAAGGCACATATCCTGAGCTTGATTTTGTTGGAGCTACCATTAGCAAGTAGGTTGAAATCTGGCTACTGAAGAGAATGAGCTTTTTCAACTGATTTCATTGGAATCAGAGGTTAGCAGTGAATATTCAACTCAGTGGCATTTAACTAATAAAAGGCAGCCACTGGAGTGAGTAATAGAGCTAGAAGAATCATTGTTTAATACTTTCTTTGCAAAGTTTCTGTGAACTGCTCTGCTTCTATTTTTCTCTTTCAGGACTGATATGAAGACTTAGAATTGAATTTGCTTCATCTATGGTAAAAGAAAAGCTGAGCGTTTACAAAATAGAGCTGTTTTTCATGGTTGTGATAACATTGGATTTGTCTCTGGCTCAATTGACTGCCACGCAGTACCCACTAGATGGTGCTGATTTCCCTCTGTCAGAAATATTCATGTTTAATAGTGAGGTCATTTGTTTTGTATCACAGATCACAATCGAATCCACGCAACTGATGTTCTGCATGCCGTGTGGTACCTTACTACTCAGCCCATTCCGGGGCTCCCAACTGTGATTAATGATCACGGGTCAGCAAGTGATTCAGGTATATTTAAATATACAAGTATATATGCTGTATTTTTAAAGCTTTTGACAGAATTTGCTGGAAGAAAGCCAACAGCTGAGGAGTGAGTGCAGTACTTGTTGTTATAAAGAGTAGCACATTAGATGCTGAATGTGTGTTTGTATAACGTAGAAGAGAATGGAATTGGTCTTCCAAAACCTGATATTTTATATTCAGTGTGTGAATGCAAACCTTGACCTTAATAACAGGTGTTTATTACCATTTGAATTCTACAATAGGTTTTCTTCTAAGAAACTGTATTAGCAGCTCTTTCTATTGCTCCTACAAGAGATGTAAACATTTAAGTCTTCAAACCCTGCATTAGTTTGCTATTATGAAGGCATAGGAACACACAAGTGGAGGCATGCACTGTTGCTTCTTGGTGGTTGTGAAGTGCCCCTTCGCCATTCCTCACTGTCCCCAAAGAAAGAGACTTGCTACTACCTTGCAAGACCATCCGTCTGCTGTTTTATGATGCTTCTTACAAGCAGATTTTCTTATTGCACCTTTGTATTAACTTCTCCAGCTTGAGGTGTAGCAACTAGGGGGCCTGTCTGTATTTTGTGGGTGTTCTGAGGGATTTGCTGTTAAAGCAGGAGTTTGTTCCACAGGGAACATTTCTACTTCAACTTTTTTTTGCTGGTGTTTTGTGGCACACACATGCCACTTGTGAAACTGTTTGGGATGTTTTGGTGGTGGAAAGGGTTGCTATTCCTGGAAAATTTTGTTAGTTATCATACCAGCAGGGGGTATCATAACAGCCTCCAATTGTAGATCAGGGGAAATGGGTCAAATGAAAGAGATTGAGGTTTGGGGATTTTGGTGTTTTTTATTTGAAATATAATCATAGAATCATAGAATGGATTGGGTTGGAAGGGACCTCAAGGATCATCAAGCTCCAACACCCCTCTCTGCAGGCAGGGTCACCAGCCTCCATACCTAATACTAGACCAGGCTGCCCAGGGCCCCATCTAATCTGGCCCTGAACACCTCCAAGGACAGGGCATCCACAGCCTCTCTGGGCAGCCTTTTCCTCACCACTCTCTTGGTGAAGAACCTCCCTCTGACACCCAATCTGAATATTCCCTCCTTCAACTTAAAACCATTTCCCCTTGTCCTGCCATTATCTACCCTATCAAAGAGTTGACTCCCCTCCTATTTGTAGCCTCCCTTTAGGTGCTGGAAGGTTGCAGTGAGGTCACCCTGCAGTTCAGTGCTGTTCAGCTGCATATGAATTCATTCAATGCATCTCAGTCAAAATCTGCCACTGACAGAAACACATTCAAGCTGTTTCTAAAAGAGGCTGGTAAGAGGATTAGCAGCAAAGAAGTAAAAGTCTAGACCTCAGATTGGAAAACCTGCATCTACACCTACTGAATTCATAAATGCTATTCTACTACTTTAAGAACAGACAGTATTTCATAGACTAATCTTTATGGTGAAGCAATTAGATGAAGGTGTTTGAAAGATCGAGTTATCCATTATGCTCCAGCATGTCAGTATTATTGTCAGTACTTTTTGTAGTTTGAGAGCAGCCTCTGCTGGAGGAACATCCCTGGGGGGATCTGAAATTGTACCTTTCCAATTGCTTGCCTTACTGCATCAGGTCAGGTATGCATCAGAAAGCATTCAGGTCAGAACACATTTACTCTTCAGTTAGCTACTGTGAATTCTCCACTCCTTCTGCTTTGCTGTTCCCATATGTTTCAGTAAGTCTCTGAAGAGAAAAAAAATGGTCAGGAATTTTCTAAATGTATTTATTTCTGTTCAGATTCTGACAGTGGAATCACTCACGGCCATATGGGTTATGTGTTTTCGAAGACATACACACCTACAGATGACAGCTACGGATGCCTAGCTGGCAACATCCCAGCTCTTGAGTTGATGGCTCTTTACGTAGCTGCAGCCATGCATGATTACGATCATCCAGGAAGGACTAATGCCTTTTTGGTGGCAACAAGTGCTCCTCAGGTAATTAAGACATCACTGTTAAGATCAGAATGTGACATATTTCGGTTGTCACTGGTGCCTGCAGCTTGCATTAAGCACAGTTCTACCGAATCCTGAAGTAGCTTATCAAAGTGACAAAAATAAACACTTACCTTGGGGATTGCCAGTCTCTTTACACACCCTCACCACATTCTATTACTGGTACTGTTAAGAAAGGTGTAGATAAAATGTCACGGTGAAGGAGAAAACTGACACAATTTGTAACTGGGAAATAAGGGAAATGTTATTCTGCACAATAAGGCACAGAAAGATAAAAAGAAACAAACAAACAAAAAAGGCCAATAAAACCAAACAAACAAAAATAAACCACCACCTGCCACATGCACCAGACAAGTAAGTTTCTGCACAATCGTAACAAGTATTTTCTATTGCTCCTGCACTATATGAACAGCTGCGATCTTTACAAATGTATCTTTACCAGATGTATCTTTACTCTCTGCCTCTATCAGGGAAAAAGATCATCTTAGTTTTACAAATGAGTAAATGAGACTTGCCTAAGGTTACATGGAAATTGCTGCCAGTGCTGACAGTGAAATTCAGCAATTCTGAGTCGCTGTTTATTGGCTTAATTATGAGATCACCTTTATTTACTTTACATTGCTGACCTGCTTGGCTTCAGCATACTGTGCTGAAAGATAATCCTGTGCGCAAAGAAACAGGGAAAGGTGGTGTGATGGTGCAAAGTTGGGTAGGGATGCAGAAGTTCTGTATCTACTCACCAACTTGGATCCAGACTTCTTTCTCACAAGGGCAAATCATCTGGCCATGCTTTGTGCCATTTTCTGTCTACAAACTTATAGTAATGCTCCTTATCCTTGCAACATGTTTTTGTGATCAATAACTCTGAAGTTCTTGCTGGATAAATAGCCTGATGGGAAACATGCTATTACCAAACTCATTTTTAAAAGTCAAAAAAGTTAGATAATTAGCTTTGATGTGTTGCCTATAGTTTGAGAAGAAATTAATGGACAGAGTTCAAAACCTTCTTGGTTTTTGTGTTCTTTTGTTGTTTTGTTAATTTGTTTGGTTTGGTTTTTATGTAGTATCATATGAAATTTTGGACACTTGTATTCAGAATCTGTTTTGTACATATATATGTACATATAATTTATAAATATGTATATATATTTCACTACATGCTGTTGAGCTTTCAGTAAAACTGAAGTGCTGCTGGACAAAAAATACGCCTTGAGGAGCGGGGTCTGGGCAGCAAAATATATGTACATTAAATTATTACTGTGCAGTTAGACAAGATAGACTGTAAACCTGTATTGCTTCAGCAAAATCTCTGCGGGAAATAATAGATTCTGTTCTTCAGGATAAGGTAAAATTTTTTACTTCTAGATAGCAAAATATAATTTAAGTGAAAAGTAATGAAGAAAGCCTTAGCACTGGAAGATACATTTTTATATTTCTGTGAAGTAGAAAACTTTGCACAGAAACATGTTTCTGTAAAGGAAATAGTCAAGAGACTGAATGCTGCTGAAGTGAAGAGACTTCCTAGATTGTTGTTGTCCTATGAAGTCCACTTTCTACATCTTTTTTTAATTTCATTTCTGAGTGAAATTGCTATCACAATGAGATATATGCATTTTGGTTTTAAATATTTAACCAGTTTTGGAGTGCTGTGCAATGTTGAGTTTCAAATTGGAGTTTCTTCCTTTTTTTTTTTTTTTTCCTGAGTTTGTAGTAAGTCTAATATTGACAAAATTGTCAGATACAAACACAAAAGACAGTAATCTCTGCTAGTACTAAGACTGGCTCTGGAAATCAGGGAAGTGAACGTGATAATATTGATAAGGCTTATATGTGTTAAAAAGAAATGAATGAAAAAGCATATTAGATATTCACTGTCAGGTGATGTGGTTTAGTATGGAACCAAAGACTCTTAAGCACGAAAAATACAGATTTTAAAATAGATTTTAGCTATCACAACAGATCAGCTGTCTGCTACTAATTGTGCAAGAAACATATTATGAAAACTCGGGATATTCTTTACAAAATTAAGATCAAACAAACCTGAACATCCTTCATTTGTTACACCCACATCATTTTTATTTCTGTAATCACAATGTTTCTTTTGCTGAGCCGTTTCCCCTGTTGCTTTTACAGGCAGTGCTGTACAATGACCGCTCCGTCCTGGAGAACCATCATGCTGCTGCTGCTTGGAACCTTTTCATGTCAAGGCCAGAATACAACTTTTTGGTCAACCTTGACCATGTGGAGTTCAAGCATTTCCGCTTTCTTGTCATCGAGGCAATTTTGGCTACTGACCTGAAGAAACACTTTGATTTTGTTGCCAAATTCAATGCCAAGGTAACAAGATCCATTTGGATTTCTGGTGGATGGTCAGAAAAGTTTTCTGGGGCTTCTTAGCATCACAGCGAAATGACTTTAAAGCTTGCTGTGTTGCTTTTTCTTCTGAATTTCCTTTCAGCTACTATAAAGCATTCTGATGAATATTAATCTAGCACTTCTATTGTCATTTTTAAATTATTTCTATTTAGTGCCATAGCTTCCTTCTCATGGTTGGTTGTTTGGTATTTTTTGGGTTTTTTTGTTTGTTTGTTTGCTTTTTGTTTTTGTTTTTCCTAGAAGTTGGTTTAAGGTAGGCTCTGTTGACAACGTACAGAAGGACATTATGAAAGGCTAATTCACTCTGTTGAGGATGTTATGGAATATGGGACAATTTCATGAAAACCCCACTTACATGCCACTTTTCATCATTGTTTGCTTCTTCGCTAACATTTTAGATGTATTAGCACTCAGGGAAAATAATCAGAGGTATTACCAAGTTTCCATAGTATCTGAATACTTAACATGACTTTTTATCTGTTTAATCATACTGTTCTGTTAGCAATACACAGAAATCATAATGATTTTGAAATTCTAATTTCTTTGAATGCAGTGAAAGGATGATCCTTCTCTCTTACTTAATTCCAAACAGGTATACCCCTGAGAAAGAGATTACTAGAGATCTTTCCTTTACACTCTGTTCAGGGAACATAAAATCACAACTCTGGGAATATATCTTAAAAATTATTGTATAGTTTCAATCTAGTTTCAGTTTATTGGAAATAGTCACTTGTCAGGTTACTTTAATAAACTCCATTGCTCATCCAAACTGTAAGTACATTACCTAAATAATGTTTGCTTGGGAGCTGGTATTGCCTTCTCATTCCTTGAATAAAACCGAGCACAGTGTGTTTCCTGCCCCTGATTAGGACTTCCTTAGTGACATACCTATAAAGTTTTCTTGCGGTATTGCTTAGGCTGGACCTGTACCCTGAAAGTTAGAAGCCTGCAAATGTGTGTTTTGTTTTTCATTATCCTGTAACATTTCTCTTTGTTAGGCTCCAAGAAGGTGTAAAAAAGCCTTAAATTATGGTCAAGGGTAGAGAGAGAACTTATTTGGAGATCCATAAACATCTGAATTCCCTCTGCACTTCTGTTTCTCATGTTCCAGATCCCCCTGGTGATATTAGAGGGGATTCTTTTTGTCTTTTAAACCCCTTGGCCATTTTCACCTGACTAATTTTGCCTTTAAGTATTGAGCTTTCCAGCAGATTCTCATCTGTCAGGGCTACAATGACAATAAAGCACAGAGAATTTAGGCTGTCTGGATATATCCTTTGGTTTTGACAGTTTGGACAAAATAATTCATTTCTGTGAACGTAAGCAAAGAATGAAAACAAAACAAACAAAACCAAAACAACAAAGAAAATACAACAAATAAGATAAACCTTGACAGAGGTATAAACTGTCTTAACTGTAGAAGAGGACAAGCTTGACCAGGAGTAAATGCAAAGTAATAAGCATTGATTATGACTGTTGAAAACTATATTTGTTTTAAATCTATCAGGACAACAGTAGACGTGATCACTGTGTAACCAAGCGTGGTGATACCTGAGACACTGAAAGTAAATAAGAGAACAGTTTGATGTATCACATCGTGCTAACTCACTATAGATTTGTAAGGACGTATATTTACCTTCTTCTTTGTCCTGATTGCTTGAATAACCAAATGGCCATGCTTGGAATAAAAAGTGGAGGAGAAGGTTAAAATACTAACCAGTGTTTGCAGCCATCCTAGCTTTCCGTGAGTAATCACTGTCTTAATAGAGTTTATTTGTGTTTTGTTAGAAAAGGCTCTTTTGGACAAGAGTGTTCTCAGACAGCAGACCTCACACATTTCTTTGTGTGGATGTGTTGCAACTATGATAAACTGAGCTCTAAGTGATTGTGTTATTGATTGAGTAACTGAACTGCAGTTCATTGTACTGGGACCACAGCCAGAGAGACTGTAGAAGTCAGTGTAAACTTACATAATGTAAGCATCTTCCTACCATAAAAGCTTGCAATCTGGAAAATAGCAACAAGAAATAATGAAGGGAGTTCGCTGTCTGTCACCTTTGTGATATTAATGTATTGGAGAGGTTACTCTCTGACACTAGTTATGTTAGATCATCTGTATTAATGGCAAAACTCTCACCATTGAGAATCCACTGCTGTATGGAACAGGGGACCTCGTACTGGAAACACTTAAGTTTCATTTAGTTATAGCACAACTTTCTATCCATTTTCAACTATTGCAAGCTTGAAAATTAAAGCTATGTTACAAGGAGGGATTTGAGTTTAAAAAATTGATAGTAAAATAAATCCCTCCCCACTAGGAGATAAACTAGATGAAAAAATCTGAGGTGGAAAGATGTGACTAACAGTAGCAAAGGTTGATATCACTGACTGTCCAGAGATGGAAAAGGCTGAAGTCTTCACTTTGTTTTTTTTCCTCAGTCTTTTCAGGTCAAATGTAGCTTCAGGAATCCCATATCCCTGAGATACGCCAGAAAGTCTGGGGCAATGAAGGCTTGTCCTCAGTGAATGGGATCAGGTTAAATAAACTGATATACACAAGTCCATGGGAGTTGATAGGATGCAGCCATGTGTATAACTGCTTGGTGGAAAGAGCGAAGTAGATGGAGCCAGACTCTGCTTGTTGTTATCTTGTGATGGAACAAGTGACAACAGCTCAAAGTGAATGCAGGAAATCCCATTTAAGAACAGGAATGGATTTGCTTCCTGTGAGAGGGATCATATACTGGTAAAAAGTTACTCAGAGAGATTGCTGGAGATACTCAAAACCCAACTGGATGTAGTCCTGAGCAGCCTGCTCTGACTGGCCCAACTGTGAGCAAAAGGAGTGGACAAGATGAATTTGAGAGGTGCTTTCCAACTTCAACCTTTCTGAGACTCTTTGGCTTTAGAGAAGTTGATAGTACATAGCACATTGTATTGTGGGGAAATACAGGAAAAAGTAAAAAGGTTAAAGAAGTGAATCCATTCCAAAAAAACCTAGATCAAATAGGGAAGTGGGTCTGTTACATCCATCTTCATGCTGTAAAAAAATCATCATGGCATTTGATGGTAATTTATCTTTGTACACTAATTAGCTAGTAACTTTTTGGAAAATGTTAGGGAAAGATTGTATTTGTATATTTTCCTAGTAATGCTTTCAGACTGAGACATTATTTGCTAAATTTTAGTTGGTCATAATATATCTCAACATTCATCATTTTTCACTTGTTTTTCTTTTTATAGATTCATTTGCAGATAATTGTACAGATAATTGTAAATTCCAGCCTCAGCTTAGCTTATCTGCTTGCACTCATGGCTTTGTTAAGCAGCTGAACAGCAAGATATCCCAAGGCAGAATTTTATCTGTGAATGCATTCTTACCCAGAATTACTGTCATACTTTTCCTTTCTCTATCTGCTAGGTGAATGATGATGTTGGAATTGACTGGACTAACGAGAATGACCGCTTACTGGTTTGCCAAATGTGTATCAAACTGGCTGACATAAATGGGCCTGCAAAATGCAAAGACTTGCATCTACAGTGGACAGAGGGCATTGTCAATGAGTTTTATGAACAGGTAAATAAATGCATGTCCAAGATAATATCTTCTGGTTGCATGTTGTGTGCTAAACAGTCCTGCAGTATGCTAGTTGTTTCCGAGTGAAATTGCAGAGAACAGGTCTGATGGAGTTGCCTAAAGTTCAACTAGCCAACCCTTTTGCTGGACCATTGACTTTCAGTGTCATTTGGCACTGAAGCTTCTGATGTGTCCTCAAAGTATAACATTTTGGTGAAGATTGTTATAAAAATCAATAAAACAAAAACAACACATGGAAGTGAGATATCTTTTGTCTGTGCTTCAAAATTGAACTTTCATTTGTTGACCTTTCAAGATACCAACAAGTTTTTGACCAGGTAACATTGTCTGTCTTTGGCTTATGGAATACTGAGGTTGCCAGGAGGCAATACATATCTTCATGGAAACTGAAACTGTCTGTCCAGATTCTAATCTATGCTCTCAAATATAGATACTTGTGTTGCATTAATGCATTAATTTGCATAACAAGATTGGTTAAGGGGATTTTTTTTAACTGAGGTGACATTTAATCTTGACATTTCTACTCAGCTCAACGCTCGCTGATATTACCATTTTTTATGCTATAAGGGTGACTTGCAGACTTTGTACTGCACGAAGTTCAGTTTCTTTTTTGTCATAGGTCAGAGATAAAAGTCTTCCTATACCTCCCCTTCCCTGTGCCCTCTCTTCTCAAGAAAAGATAGCAAAAAGCTTTCTGGGAAAGATTTACTGCTTCTGAGTAATGCCTGCTTCGATGGAGATCATTCTAGTATTCCCAGGAAACAGTTAATTATGAACAAAGACCAAAAGGAATTCTTTGTTTATGTGCATGTGTATATGTGTAATAATAAGGACAAAATCCACAAGAAAACTAGTGAGGTGGCTGGGGCTTGTAGTCCCAGGTAGTTTGTTCAGTCTTGTCCCCTGCAAACAGATGACTGACTACAAGGTGAATGAGCTAACAATCAAAATCAGAGAACATTCCAGAAAATAATGTGAAGAAAGAAAGTAAACATTGGTTTTCCAACTTTCACAGTCAGTGTAAAGTGCAGGTCAGTAGCGGACATCATTTTGAGTAGTTATCAACTAACATTCTTGCTAAATTCAAGCTATTGGTAGTGAGTCCACTTGCAAGAGTAGAGTTGTGATTCAGTTAAGCATTTGATGTAATGGTACCATCATAATGTCATGCTAGCATGCTATGGAAGTGTCATTCCAATGGGACTATTTTTCTTTCATCATTTTTAGTTGGCTTGGTGTGCAGTGCTCCTTTTTGTGTCACGTTTTTTCTTCCATTCACTTCAGAGAAATTACCACTATTTTTCATCTCCAGGGTGATGAAGAGGCTAGCCTGGGCCTGCCTATCAGCCCTTTCATGGATCGCTCTGCTCCTCAGCTGGCACACCTCCAGGAATCCTTCATCACTCACATTGTGGGACCACTATGTAACTCCTATGACTCTGCGGGGTTGATGCCAGGGAAATGGATAGAAGATAGTGATGAATCAGGAGACACCGATGAGCATGAAGAGGAAGAAGCAGCAGAAATGGAAACTTGTGAAAATGCTGAATCCAGTAAGTTGCTCACACTTTTTCTCCTCTCCTCTCCTCTCCTCTCCTCTCCTCTCCTCTCCTCTCCTCTCCTCTCCTCTCCTCTCCT
>JAPSGF010000070.1:2969465-3079445 GCA_035772895.1 Perdix hodgsoniae
CATACATACATACATACATACATACATACATACATCCTTCTGTTCCTGCCAAACTGAGCACTGGTTTGTGGTAAGTCCATGAGGGTTGTCCAGTTCATGCCCCAGCTTGGGCACCTCCACATACAGTACTGCATCCATGCTGAGCCACGAACTGAGTAGGTGTGGGGTGGCTATCAGTTTTCAAAATGAACCTGGTTATGCTTGGCTGCAACCCAGAGAAAGCATTGGGTGCTTGATCAGCCATTGCCCCAGTGCGATGCACCCAATGGTCCACATGTGGGAGAGGCAGTACAGATGTGCTTCTGCTCATGCTGGAGAGGAACCATCTAAGAGAAACAGTGCTCAGTAGGTTGGGATAGCAGCAATTAGTTTATGGGTTTTCCTTCTCAGAAAGCAGAGGCTTTTGCCTGCTGGAAAAATCTATGATTCATAAAAGATAGAATAGTTTCAATTGCTTTTTCAAGTACTGTGATGGTTGAGATGTTCCTGTGTCACCATTTGAAGCAGAAAAGGTTCAATATAAGCATGAGCAAGAGAGTCTCAAGCATCTCTCTGCCATATGGGCAGATAAAATCAGCTGCCTGCATCTCCTGTCTGCTGCAGCTGACAGGCAATGCAAGGCTCAGACCTGGATATTGGTCAGAGGTTATGGGTGTTCCTCAGCTCAGCAGTGCTGTAATTAGTTCTTGAGTTGTGGCAAATGGGGAGAAAGGCAGAGTGGCTGTTTGTGGGAAAGGAAAAAGAAAAATATAATACAGTATGAAACAAACTTTGTGCAACATGCTAACTTTTCTTTCAAAATCAAATGCAGCCCCATTGGAGTGAGTAAGCCTATGTTTTCTGGGGTTTTGTTTGATGCTGCAGTGTTAGTCAAAATGGTGGCAGCATTAAAGGGAACTGTTTCCAGCAATTAGGGCTAATGAATATTTTTTTTTTGTTTCTAAGTAGCTCAACAAATGAACCATCCTTTGACATCTGAATGGCTTTTATTTATTTTAGTATTTTCTAATGTTAGTGGAGTTAAAGCCTGGAAATTTGGAAGGAAAGAGGAAATGCATCTTTGATACGTTCTCAGCTTCCAGGCCTCCTGAGGAAACTGCAGCTGTTGAAGTGTTACTGAATGTATGGGGGAATAATTGAAATCGGGGTGACAGCTATCTTAAGCAGTCACTGGAAGAATTAGCAAAAATATTGATTATTGAAGGCAAACCTTGAATTAGAGCAAAATAGCACCAGTGCATTTGAGAACAATTGAATATGATAAATCTTTCTTTGAATTTCATCGCTTTCATTCAGCAAAACAACATTCCTCTGGAGGTAAATCAAAGCAGGGCTTTAGCCCATGCTGTGGTGGTTATTGAATCCCAGCGTCAGAGGCAGCAGCGTGAGAGTTACCCTCCATTTACTTTCCAATTATGATTTATTCAGAGGCTTTTAGTGTGATTTGCCTGGCAGGCAGGTGATTTTTGATGAAAAACACATCACGCCTCCTCAGTAGGGTGCGCATGTCACCCACGTGCAGCCCGGCCTGAAGCTTTGGGGCTATGGAAGCTCCTCGGAGCCAGCAGGCAGCAGAGTGCTGGCACATCTCTGGAGAACCCTTTCCCACAGTGACAACAGAGCAGAAGCTTGAGCCAGTTCACAGTACTTCTTTGAGAAATCTAAACTAACAGTAAGCACAGTGCAGCTTGAAAGCCTGCCAGCAGCACGTGAGATGTGTGCAGCAAGGCCTGAGTGCGTGCACATGTGAAAGGATCCTTTCATCAAGGTGATGGGGTTGGGTGTAACCAGTGGGCTCTGCTAAAGGGCTGTTGAGCTGAAATATGAAGTAAGCTAAAGAGGGTTTTAGTTTTTCAGTGTCCTGTCATCTAAAAAAAAACTTTTCTTGGTGCTAGGGAAGGAAAACAATTATAGCTTTACTTTCAATTGAGATTTTCGGGTGGCTAGAGTGTGCAATTCCAGTACGTCAACCGGACAAGAGGTGAGACCTGTGCTAGTTATGGTGATGTGTGAGATCTGGGCACTGAGGAGCACGCTGGAATTTGCAGGCATGGGAAGTGCTGTTCCCAGCAGTGAACTGGATGGGAAAGTGCAAGCGATTCTGCTTTCCAGCTGTGTGGAAGCATAGAGCAGAGAAAAAAGACTTTATCACAGCCATGAGCTGTGTATCCTTTATGACTGAAATCTCCAGTGCTGGTCGAAGAGCTACAGAAATAAGCTCAAACAAGCAAGGGGCGGCACGAGTCATGCCAACAAGGCAGGTGTGAGGCTGCCGTTGCATCCTCTCTCATAGAGGATGAGCAGCACAGTATGAGGCACGGGGAGGAGCAAATGTTGGGTGTCAGCTGGCTGTTGTCAGAGCAGCTAGAGAAATGCCTGCAGTGATGCAATCCCATCCCTTGCCCAGCTGGCTGTGGCTGGCTCAGCCCCGTGGGCTTAGAAGCTTTGCTTTCCAACTGTCTTTCTTCACCACAGCATATAACTTAGAAAGAGACCATGCTCATTGCTTTAAAATATTTATTTAAAAGAGATTTGGTTTTTATTTTTTTTTCCATTGATCCCAATAATTTTACCCCTGTGCATTTATACAAAGAAAAATAGTTGTGTAATGTGAACACAGAGAAGACAGTTAGGGATCATCATACCTGTCCATACTTCTCTAGGTAGAAGTCTCTTGTCTGTTCAAGCTGCCTTTCCTTTCTGAAGTTCCCTCCTGATTCTGACACACAATGAAAAGCTGTATTTGAATGCAAAGTTTTCATTTTAGGTGTTTATAAACCCGAATACAATACTGCAGATGGTATCTAAAAGATCAAAGGCGGCATTTAGAACTGCTCTGTGGCACTGATGGTGTTTTTAATATTTCAGCCATGTCAGCGTACGTTTGGTCGTTACTTTCCTGAAGTTAAGTGCTCTTTTCTTGAGTAATTGATGTAAGATGTCTGCATGACAGAAAGTAATTTCAGTTCACTTTTTTAAAAAATGTGATTTGTGCTGTAGGCTACGTTTGTACAACAGATAACATTTTCATGGAGGGGTGGCAGCTTATTTTTTGTTAATGCTTGCAATAGAACATCGAGGGTGTTTTCCAGCAGAATCACATTCTGAAACCTTTGTCTCAGCAACTCTGGCAGGAGTGGGACCTTTCAAAAACAACAGCTTTCCAAAACAATTTTGCCATCTGGGTAAAAATGCGCAAGTATGTACATCAAATACAAAATACAAGCTATACTTCCAAAAAAAAAAGAAAAAGAAAAAAGAAAGAAAGAAAGAAAAGAAAAAGAAAGAAAGAAAAGAAATCAAAGTAATTAAGAAATCAGTTCAGCAAGGTCAAAACACTTTCTGAATGAAAATGTGAAGTGTGTGGATGTGTATGAAGTACCCAGTGGCCCACTAAACATTGGGGCCGGTCATTCAAGTCTTGTATTTCCAAATTCCTCAGAGGCCTACCAAAGCCTTTGAGTTGAGAAAGCCCCAAGGGATTCAGCCCTCTCCTGTCCCAACCCACAGGCTTTGGCTCCTGCACTGCTGCTCTGGGTACCGGGGCTCAGGCAGGCTTTGTGATGCTCACTCAGATCCAGCATAGTTCCAAATGAATCCTTCCCAGAATCGTTCACTTCAGAAGGTGAGAGAAAGAGGGGGGAAATATATCTATTTACGCATACAGCTTTGATATACGGCTGTATTTGAGAAGGCTTTGGGTATCTTTGTAATGCCTTTGCAGCAATATTTTGAAAAAGAACTGCCGACCAAAGTGGCAATGCAGAGAAGTGCCATCTCGTTCAGGATTTGTACACGCCAGTTTTTAACACAGTGTTCCTTTCACTAAGTACTGCATACGTTAATTTATATTTATATCTTGTCAATATTGTTGTAACCGAGCTTCTCCTTTTTAAACACTTCAGGAACAAGGCCTTGTATTTTTAGGTGATTTTCATAAATGGAATAATTCTTTTCCTTTCACTAGTATCTTGCACTCAATACATGTAGCAATACTTAATATATTCTATTCACAAGTATTTGTTAAGTGATTTAGTTAATGGCTGATCAATGTTTTGTACAAAATAGATTCTGTACAGGAAAAAAAAATCTTTTAGATAAACATTATTTATTTTTACTGTTTTGTAAGTTAGACACTATAATGAAGCTCCTTTTTGCCAGAATTACTGGAAGTGCCTCTTGGTAAAATGTATTATACAGTAAATATGTATTCAAAATTATTAGAAATACTTGTCACAAAATGAACAATGTGGATGTTGCAATGTGAAGACAAACGTACAACATAAATATAATTCTGTGGTATGCTGTTTGCTGTGTTTCTTTTTCCTTTATCAAACAAACTTGCTCTCAGTGCTCAGCTTTTTGCTGACAGGCCTGGCAGGGGTGACCATCACCTCTCCAGCCTCTCACCCACGCAGGCTGTGGGAGGACTTGAGCATGGTTTGAAACAGGCCCCACCAGCTGGTCAGGACCTGCTTGGAAATGCAGCCACTGTGTGACCTGCCAATATGGAAGAGGTATTTTACCCTTTCTCCATCTCTTTTTTTTTCCTCCAGTTTGGGTATGGCAGGGCTTCTTCTACAGTCCTTCTTCTGAAGTGTTTGTATGATAAAGCAGACATATGTTTAATCACCATTTAATCTGCCAGCTTTCTTTCATGTGTGTTTGTGCCCCATGCTCACGTTTATTGGTACCTGATTATCTGTAGCTTCACCAGCAGAATTCTGTGCTATATTTCACTAATAAATCCCATGTTAACTGCTGTGTGACTCAACTAATCTCTGTAAGGCCTCATTATACACATCCTTCTTTGATGAAGACCAGTATTTCAATATTTGTCATCTGTCTGCTTTTCAGTCCAATATGGACTGTATTGATGGACAATTTGTCAATTGTATTGACAAATATAATGTCATTCTTCAGTGAAAGATTTTGATAGTCCATGGCACATATTGCTATTGATATCTAGCTGGTTTCTTGGATCACTGTTGATACTTTTCAAAAAGAGTCATCTTACAGCTATCTAAAACTTTTCCTATTTTTTGTCTTGTTTTATTACCTACTTTCATCAAAGATCTGCAGAGATCTTTAGCCAAGTTGTTTGAAATGGCTGCGTACAGATTTTCTGGATGTAGTCAAAGCCTCTTTTCCTATAACTTAAGAATTCCAATTTTCAAAATATGGAAAAAACATCAGCCACAAACCTGGCTGCCAGTTTTTAAGTCCCACCAGCTTATTTGTCGTCTGGCTTAAATTTGGAATAGCAAAATGTAAGGAAATGTGCACCAGGCAATGATTAGGAAGGTGTTAGTTGGGAATGGTCCTGATATGAAAGAAAAATATGGTTATCTCTATTTTAACTGAAGTGCTCATAAGGCTGCAGCTGGTCTGTCTCAGGCATTTAATAATTTCATGGTATGGAATTATTTAATCCAGAGATTCACAGCTGCTGACCAAAAAGCACACTGCTGGAGGGAGTCACAGAGAAAAGCTCTTTTCATCCAGTGCCTCTCATCACAAAGACAGGCCTACCAAGGTAGGAATGCACTTGTCTTTAGAAATCACAGAACTCTCTCTGGAGCTCTTCAAACAGCTAGAGGTTCCCATGGGAAGGGATGAGCAACAAAACACAAAGCAGAAGCAGTCAATCTGCTAATGAGACCACACATGAGCATGGCTCTCCCACTGCTCTGATAAAACATAAAGGAGACTGTGACGCACAGTCAGTAGAAGCTCAATTAAATGCTGCATTTTCCAGGTGTTCAAATTACTCTCAATTGCTCAAGCAAATCCACTTTTCTAAAACCCACTTAAAGTGTTTCACTAAAAATAGAAAGCTCAGGGAACTGCTGGCACTCTGTTTAACAGTGCTTGCTTTATTTTTTTCCTCCCTTCAATTCTCTCACCCAAATCCTGTGGCAATAGGCATTATCCCTCGTGCCACCCTGGGCTCTCTGGATTTCATCTCACTCTTCATAAAGAGGTGCAGCAGCAAAGGACACTGATGGTCAGCTGCCCAATTTCTGGGTGCTGCCGTGGCTGATGGAATGAGTAGCTGTGGGACAGCCACCTCACACCATCTCAAGGAAGATTTTAAACACTCTGCACTGGGATCTCAAAAAGCAGCATGTTCAGGAAAAAAACAAAGTCAGCTGCTTTGTTGGCCAACTTCACAGTCAGAAGCTACCAACGTTGCCTTTGTTCATGAGCCACAAGAGAAAACATGCAAGTTTAAAGTTGTACCTAAGGCTTTGATGACTTGTGCTGCATTCAGGCCAGCCTGCTGGTTGTCATCACCAAATAACATGGGACAGACACAGCTGTAGTGATTTGGAAGTCTGATGCAGATAAAAGGTTGCTGCAACATCTGCTTATCCTCAGCCAGGAAGAACAAAGTCCTGTTTGATCTGCATGATGACTTCACTTACAATGATTTTTGTTGTCGTTGCTGGTAAATTACTTCCCTTCACAAGCTTTTGAACATGGCAGTTGTTTATTATTGTGCTTGCCAAAGGCAATGAATTCGACAAACTCAACACCTTCAGTGTAATAAACTCTTCTGTTAAATTCTTTACACTTTTTCTTCCTACATTTTTAGCCCAAATCTTTGTGTTTAAACCTAGTTCAAAGAACTTGCATAACAGAAAGTGTTCTCGGATTTTATTAAGATTGATGGTGTTAATCTTTAGTGGTCAGCCAAATTCCAGTTCCTCTTATTCTGTTCTTCTAAACTAAAATTCTTCCTAGAGCTCTGATGGGTAAAAATGCTTCCTGCCTTGACAGCTGTGTCATGTTGCTGGATCTTTCTTTCAGTCTGTGTCAGAGCTGGGATCTTTTCAAAACTTGGTTCTACATAGGTATATGCAATAATTGATAACGCTTCGTTTTACTCATCATTCAAGAAGGACAACCTCCTACCTCTTTCACCTGATCTTTTACAAGGTTACCTTCTGCAGCTGTTTTCAAGATAATCTGGAGTCATTGAGTATACACTTCTGTATCCTAGGCACCAAGCACAGAGAACATATGTGGTAAAGGGAGTATCATTCCATGGTAAGGCTGCAGGAAGTACTAAACTGTACCTAACTGCTATTGCTTCTAACAACCAATGTGTATTACTTGTCTCTAGTTCTCTGATGTGAGAGGGACTTGTAAGATTTCTTCTGAGAGTGATTTTCCTATTCATTTATGCACCTAACTAGAGTGTTCTCTTGACTGCAATGAAAGGGAAATTTGATAGTGAGAAAAAGTGAATCCATAGCAATAGTTGAGCATGGAAATTTGATAGTGAGAAAAAGTGAATCCATAGCAATAGATGAGCATGGCTAAAGCAAAAGAAATTATGCAGGCAGTGAAATTGTATTGCTTTATTTGTTAACTGTAAACGTCTTGCTTGTATCTACTTGTTGCTGACTCCAGGCTGTTTTCCTAAGTATCACAGAAAGAGAAAATATCATTTAATAATGTTAGATTATACTAAAATTCAAGTACTTAGAGACATTCATTGGAAACAAATAGCTGCTTCCAGGCTATCATCATGCTGTTACTTTTATTCTGGCAGCTGTTTTTCCAGACTCAACAATGGCAGAATGCCTTGAGCTCACTACTCTCTGGACAAGGATTTAAGAGATTAATCTTTCTGATTTTTTTTTTTTCCTGAGCTCTGTACAGGCTTCCTGCATGGCCTCCAGTAAACATGAATGATTTCAAATCCTCTCCTTCAAAAGTAATTATTACTTACTAGCCAGTTTTCTGGGTCTTGCCCACTGCATCTTCTCTTCAGCACTGCGCTCGCTGAAGATTTAGGAGATCACTGCAGTATGAGGACTCTGGGCCATACCTGTTCCTCCTTCTGCATGAGTTGTTCCAGGCACAGCAAGGCAGCTCAGAGTCAGGGTATTTACATTTTAGCATAAATACAATAACTGGCCAAGTGTCAAGCTAAGCAGTTAAGGGTGCGTTCTACTGAAAGTCTGTACACAGCTTTACTTTCCAGTGAAACAGTAAGGCTTGGGAATGTGTTTTCTGTCAGATCATAGAAAAAATAAGAAAATGTGATCTATTAAAATCCTTTATATATATATATATATATTTGTTTTGTTTTCTTTAAAAAAAATCAAAACTTTTCTTCTGTCAGAAAAAACTGAAAGTTTCTTTGCAGTGTTCTTGTTTGTCTTCAGACTGCAGTATAAAGTTTATATTTGCAGGCAAGACCTTATGATTTAAATGTCTCTTAGAATTTGTTTTAACAATAAGTCTCTTACAAAGAAAAAAGCTTAATGTTCACAACACTGTTACTCTGAGACTTCACAAGGTTAGTGTTTGTTCATGACATGCACTTGAAGAAGTGCACCTCAGAGACCTGCTGTTGTCAGGTGATTTAAAGACTCACCCACAAACCCACTGTGTGATGGGTGTATTGATATGGCTATGAATTAACATTGCTCTTGTCCCAGCTATTCACTGTTTGGCTAGACTAGGCTTTGTAAATGTAATTAATTTAACCCTGTTCTTTAGAAATGAAGGTGGTCAGGCTTCTAATTTCCTGTAACTAATACAAGGTAGGAATGCAAAGAAAATGGAAACGAACCTCGAGGAACAGCCTTCAGTCTGGTCCTTTGTCCTGTATCTGCTTCCAAGGCTTTGTTTCTATTATGGAATAAGGATAAATAAGTAAGCAATTTCTTTTAGGACTATGGGAAAGCAAAACCTTTCTTTGATAGACTGCCTAGTGAGCTTCCAGCGGGTTTTCTGTCACTGCACTTAAGCAGCGCTCTGCTGTGGGAGCCAATGAAAAAAGAGAACAGGGTGGTCATTGCCACAGGAGGTGGCATGTCCTGTTTCATGACTGGCAGTGATTTGTCTCCCATGCCCCAGTTCTTGTCAGTAAATTGAAGTAGGCAATCTACTGCACTGCCTTCCTATGCAAAATCCATTGTATGGAAGGCCCATTAGACTGATATGTTCCTGCCTAAACAAGAATTTCCTCTCTGTCAGATGAACTCACTGAGTTAGTTTTAGTGAGGATCATTTTTTCCAAGCATCTCCAAGTCCTCCAAGTACAAAACATAAATATGACTGTTTCTGAGGAACTGCTATAATTAGCTCGTAGTGGAATGGTGATACTCGTTTGGAAGATGTAAGAAAACTTTCCATAATGGAAAATATCTCCCTCAGGATTGTTTGGCTACAGTTCCAGTTAAGATGTTATCTATACCTACAAGGAAGTCAGAGAAAGATCTATAATGAAATTCCAGTAAAAACATACCTGTGATAAAAAGCTGATGCTGAGGATTTACAGCGAACCAAAATCCAGAAACAATGAGAACACTGCAATAACCCTGGCAGACCTCATTCTTCAAAGCATTATTTCATCTTAAACTTTTCTTTAGATATTTTTGCCTTAGAGGACTATGCCTCAGTGTTCATCAGTACAATTTTTAGCACAATGAGGTCTTGGGTGATTTATGTGAAAGAGATTTCTATAACAAATCTGGGATTCTAAATAGGAGCCTCACCTATCCCAAATGACAGTGTGGTGAAGGCTACCAATGGCAGAAAAGCTGGAGTTTGTCAGAAATCATTGGAGGAGACAAGGCTAGCAAGAAAGATTTAAGATCAGGCACAACTAATACAGATCCTGTATTGTGTAAACTCAGCTTTCCTAATAATTGAAGGAAACAGGCTGTAAGCTGCTCTAAGAAAGAGGCTGAAAGAACTCTTAATTCTCCTAATCATTAATTCCTGCAGACTACTAGGCACCCTGATATCTTGTAGAAATGAGGAAAAGAGATTTCCAAGTTTCCAAACCGGCCAAATAAGGATGTAAAACATATTAAAGTACAAAATGTGAATTACATGCCATATAATAAATTTCCAGCCGTGTTAAGAACCCAAAATGGAGATATAATGAAGGAATGGATAATCATTTGTAGTAAACCTAGGAAAACAGGAATTTGCTCCAACTGTTGGTGTTTGGCACCTCCCACTTTGGAGTACCAGTGGGGTTTTAGCTGCCATGGCAACAAACCCTATGCGATGGTGGGGGAGGGCAGATAGGGGGAAGGAAGAAGAATTTGTATTAATGCTTTCTCTGTGTAATGAAATCACACAGGTTAGCAGAATAGGTTAGCAGGCTCTATAACCTTCCTCAGTTCAAGCGAGTGCGCTGAGAATTCGCTTCGCCCCTCTCCATCACACAAATTTGAAAATAAAAGTTGCCATCTCAACAGCCACAGACCTTGCACAGGAGAAACACAGGGCTGGAATGAAGTTTGCATGATTTTCCTTTTTGATTTTGGCAAAAAACTTGAGTGATTCTCCCATGCAGCTTTGTTCTCTCCTTTAATACTTCTTTTCCTGCTGGTTTACCATCACTTCATCAGAGACTTCGCTCCAGGGCTTTGGGGGTTGGGGTGGGGGTTAGGGGGCACTGGGCATATTGGAAAGGTTTGGAAAGCTCAGTGCAGAATCTCTTCACCCCAGATCCTATCTTCTCCCACCCACTCTCTCTTTTCTTTTTCTGGCCCATTTACGCCTTAAGTCTTTTGTTTCCTGAGAATGAGCAATTAAGACGATCAGGATTATATATCTCTCAAAAAAAATCTTTGTCGTGTGCCCCACCAAATTTGCAGCATATTGCAAATAAAAATACCCCTGGGAAGGCTTAGGTGCTCTTTAAACTTCATAGCTAGGGTACCCAGCATTGTTGCATGCCCATATACCTAGAGTTGATAGGAGGGGAGAAAGGAAGAAAAAAGTGAGGAGGTGTGGGAGGAGGATGGGGGAGACGAATACCAAGTGTTCAGGCAGAACAAGGGACAGCAGTTCCTCCACCCCTATGTTTATTCCTTCCTCTACCTCCAGTATAAGATGGACCATCCCTAGGCTGGGAACTTTTTAAGAGGTGATCTTCCCCTCCAACTTTTCCCGCTTCTATGTTGGGATCAGAGACCATGAGTGCATGTATGGGTAAGCATAAGCGATAGAGGGAGCTTACCAACAGGTAGGCATCATCTGGGGGTTTCTGCTGCCAGGTAAAAGTTGGGTTTTCTTCTCCTTGTTGAGCTGCCTTTTCAAGACAATGTTTCTGTCCTGGTCTGCCGTTTCCTCGTAGTCTAGCAAGTGCAGCTTCCACGCCTGTGGGCTGCCACATAACAAAGGCATGTCTAAGGAGGCTTATTGCAAAGCAGACGTGTTTCCACTGGGGGAAGGACTTTTTCATTGCCTGGGCTTTGAACGAGCAGAGAGGCACTCCGGGAGCTGCCTGGTGGAGCCTCAGGCCACCGCATGCATGTTCGGAGACGGGCCCTTCCCTGGACCTGACCGTCTGGCTGGCCCCACATGCCAGCCCTGGGGAGGGCGCACACTGCTGCTGCCCCTGCAGTGCCACAGGTGAGCAGGGGGCCCGTTCACGACGGGATAGAGACAATCCTGTTAGCAGGGGCTGGCACCTGGCTGAGGGCCCCGGCGATAGGCAGGGAGATGCTGTGACCGTGGCCAGTAGCTGTCCTCCAGGCAGTGTCACCAGCCCAGATGTGCATAGGTGGAGTGGACGTGGTAGCTTTTGTCTTCTGCCCACTTTATTTATTTCAGTACTCCCTCAAAAGGCAATGTTAAAGTAGGATTGGGTTTGATTTTATTCTTCCTAAGTGTGGTAAAACACCGCATTTTTCCTTCCTTTATCCTCACAGAGACAAGAGTGTCCCTGGTTTTGATGGCTCCTGCTTAGCTATGTTCAAGAGAACTTCTGCTATTTCACAATTAGTATTACAGAATGCATTGGCAGAATTAGGCAATCCTCTCGCTTATGCACCTACTCTTCCTTGACTATTATGGAAAAGAGCAGCTTTAAATATGGGAATATTTTTTTTAAGACAGAAAACAGCTTTATATAGTGCATTCTTAATTTCCAGTAAAAGTTACAAAACGAATTTAGAAGGACTAACCTATGGAAGATGTCTAATATCTTCAGAGTGCAATGTAAGCTTTCGAGGACACTACTTGTAATTAGGAAATTCTGCTTAGATGGCATTTGATTGAAGGAAGAGAAAATGTTTTGTCTGTGTGTACACATTTAACCGTTTATGCTTTAGTATACTTGGGTTTTTTCTTACCATATGGTTACTTGCTTATGTAAGAGCTGAGTATCTTCATTGCCAGAAAACCTGCATTGTATACAGGCTTAACAATAAGGGCTGCTAAAATCAAGAAATATGTTTTTATAATTGCAAATATTAGATGGTAAAGATATGTCCTTAAAACAACAAGCAGATCTAAATCTTGTGTCAAAGTAATTGTTAGTGCAGTTAGGAGTCTGTTGTCTAAAAGACACAACTTTAAGAAATTTTTGTGTATATGTGTATGCATCCATGCTTAAGCCCTTCTGCAGTCACACAGATATTGATAAAACTCTAGTTGTTTGTTACAGTTATCAGCCTACCTGATACCTCCACCTGGCCTCAAGGAAATGTTGTGCCACTGGATTATTCTTTGCCAACATTCCTGCTATGTCTGGGATGGAAGAGCCAGTACAGGCTCTCTCTCCTCGTGTTTCATGGTAAACTGGAGAAAAGTGGTGCCCAGGATGACAGGGCAAAAAGCTCAAGTTGTTACTACGCCCAGCTCGCCAACCAACTGGGTCAGACTCCATGGGTAACTCCTTGGTCTGATATTTCTGACCCCCCAGTGCAGCTGGAATTGCATTACAAATTCTCCCAGTATAAAACCAATGGAACCAAAAAGAGCTTTGAGTGACAGTAGTTTGTGGTCAGAGAAATACCCATATTTATACTTGTTGCACAAAAAAAGGAAAGGCTAGAGCTAACAATGCAGTGGTCTATGATACCCTGGGCACAGTGTTCTATTCTCTGTCTTATCAGCTTCCTTCAGAGACACTGCCTGCACATCTGAAGAGATGTGCTTGTACTGACAAGCATAAAAGCTCTTTGAGCACTGCTGTTGATCCTCTGTCCTTTCACAAATTGTTCTCAGCGTGGCATGCTGCATTCAAGCAACAGACATTAACTTGTATGATGCAGTTAAGTGTTTCTTATTCCATCTCAGCAACTCCATGGCACATTTTTCATCAGCCCTGTACATGGGGTGCAGTGGAGGAGACCATGCATGTCCCTAGACCTTCCCAAACTGGACGCTGCTTTGCTCAAAAATAAGGAAAATTATCTTCATCCATGTTTCAGATGTTATCCTTTCTGTTTCTGTAAAATAAAGGCTTATTTCATGTGCTTACGTGACAGCACACTATGAGTCACAACCCATACTCGTAAGTTTGAATGAATTTACCCCATGTGAGTGCTGTGTGATACATGCAGTCACTCCCCACTGTACAAGTTTGGAAGTGTGGCATGCAGTGTGATGTTTTCCAAGACCACAACAGAGGGGAAGGCTGTAAGTTTTCTGCAAGCACAAGATCCTTGAAATTCACAATTATGAGTGGATATACATACAAACATACATATTCTTAAAACCTTCTACGTCTTTCATTTGTGTAAGATCTCTGTTTTAGACAAACATAAAAGAATAAGAACATCTATTTTCAGCCAGAGGTTCTCCAAAACAGTGCTGCTCAAATGTGAACACAGAAGCTGATTTCATAAATATTTACAGATCTGATTTAGAGAGATTGAAACTAAGAACCAAGTACTGTACTATGTAAGAAGAGATTTAAGAATTACTGATACCTTCTGTTCCCAAAGTGCAGCATTTAGGTTTTCTTTACTTCTTTGTATTTACCTGCAAAGAAGCAAATTCACATTTTTCCTGTAACAATTGACAAAACCACTGAGCCCTAAGGACCTATCTGAAATGGTAAAGGGAGCTAAACCTCTTTATTCTTGTGTAACTCATTAGCTAACATCAGGCGATTAGAGCTAATGTTTCAATCTAAAACAATTCAAGTCCCTCATTAACAAGACTAGATTTCCTTTGATCTAATTACTCAATGTCCCACATATGTGGGAAATTCAGAGATCAGCTCTGAGAAATCTCTGCAGACATAGTCACATCTAGAAATGTGAACTTACATATAGGTTCCAGAAATGTGATTTAAAATATTAACGAGCCTCACTTAGTCTGCTGATGATGCTTGGCCAAATGTTCAATGAAATCACACTGATGATAGCACGAGAATGAAGATGAAGATTGTTTACTGAGTACGATTTAATCTTCATTATGATAGGCAAGTGGATTGCAAATTTCCTTAATTAAACATCCAGTGCACTGGTCAGATTCTGTTGTAAAGTTTGATAATTGCTGTTGTAGGGAAAACAGTACAAGAGGGTGTTGCTGTCACATGACAAACTTCTGAGGCTGAGCTGAAAGGATGCCCTTTAAAAATGTTCTTCGTGTTTTCTGATTTAGAGGCAGGGGATATCATCATGGAGATTTCTTCAAAAGAAAATGCTCAGTTATTCTCAAACAACACAATCCTGCCTGTTGACCGATCTTCATTCAAATCTGAATCTTCTACTTCCAAGGAAAAGCAATCATGTTGTGGAGGTATAAAGGTAGAGTAAGAGCTTTCAAATATTCTGATAAGGGCTTAGAAAACACTTTTTTTTTTTTTTTTTTTTGTAAGCTAGCTCTTTCTGAGTTGTGATTATGTGTTGGTGAGTCAGTACAAAATTATTAAAGACACTTCAAAGCCACAATAATATCTGCCTCTGATCTGTATGTGCCTAACATTTGGCAATATTCAAATATAACATGTTGATTGAGGCTTGCATGTTATGAGATCTTCATCCTGAAGGGTCAGTTATATCCTCCTTATTGCACCATGCTACTATCATGAAGTTAAGAACAGAGTATAAGAAGCCAGATACTACAGTCAGACAGACAGATGTTAGTACAGCTGGCATTTTTAAGTTTGCAGCCTTCCAAGCTCTGGAAAATATTATTTGTATTATGATCTGTGTGTTCTGAGTCCAATGTTGTTGTAACATTCTTGATTCAAGAAAACTTTGTATGAAGGCACTTTGAAATATCTCTGCTTTATCAGCATTCCTGGTACCCACAGTACTACACCGATGCAGTGTAGCCCCCCGCCTTACAACAGGGCTATACCTCAGGCCACTGCCCCTTGGAGGAGGATTCCCCACTTTCTGGGACACCTGGGGTACAGAAGACAATATGATGCTTTGCATGTCATCTCTACCCTCTTTCCAGAGCCAAGTTGTGAAAGGCTGAGACTCATGGGTGAGGTCTCAATAAATCACCATACAACAGTGAGAAAGATGATTTGAGTTTTATGGAAAATGATTCGTCAGCCTTGCCTAGCTCTTTACAGATTGCATTTTTTATTTCTGTTGTTCTTCCAAATCAACAAAGATACTGGCAATTTATTCACAGATCCTGATTCAGCTTCCAGTTAAGTCACCAAGATCAATGCCTATTTAACTGAAGTCTACAAATTAAGCAAAGCAGTTCAGATATAGGCATGTTAATGAGTCTAATACCTGCTATCAACATTTTATTTCCTCAATATTCTTCCTGATTTTCCCTGTTCCTATAAAGGCCCGGAATTGGGATCCTGCTTTGAAACAGAAGATGAGTTGTATTAATTAAATTTGTAGCACAATTGTAATTTTACCATTGTTCTTCCATTTGCTCTAAAATAATCCAGTCCTTTCACTGAATAATACTCCAATCATAGATTAGCCAGATAAGGAATCAGCTTATTAGATCCAAAAATAGAAAAGAAATAATATTTCAGCTCAGATTTTTTTCTGGTCCAGATATATATTTTTTTTGCTTCTGAGAACCAAAATGTTGTGATTAATCTTTATACTAAAGAAAAAAAAGAAAAAAAAGCGGTGGTGGTGATTTGTTTCTTTTTGTTTTGTTTTGTTTTTAACTAATTACCACCATTCCTGTGTTTCAAAATTACCTTCATAAACAGAAAAGATAGTATTAGATATTTTACTTACAGTCATTCACAGACCACTGAAGAAAGTGAAATCCTGTGCATCTCTCTGTCCTAGATCTAAATCAGGAGCATTTTTTCACTGTTGCACATGTTCTCCATCTCTCTGCAGAAACAGCTCCAAACCCACTACAAAAATGTGTCAGAGGGACAGAGAAATTAGACAGTTCTAATTTCACCTGTATGGTTTTCTTGTGGAAAACTATAGTTGCTTTCACATTGCTATTTAAAATCCAAGAGCATAAACACACAGGAAATGTAAAAGATGAAGGCAGTATTTTTAATAGAGAGATTTTTGAGAGCCTTCACCATGGGAAATAAGAATGAGATGCTGTTTGTTTACACAAAAGTGCTTCTCAAAGAGAAATAACCAGCTCTGTATAAAGAAAAAATGCATTGAATGTGACACAGAGCTATTTTTGAAGCTTGACATGAGAACTGGCATCCAACAGTGATGTCAATACCACTACTAATGTGCCTTGTTAAAAGTGATGTCGTAAGGAGTGTTGCGCTGGCAAGGTTCCAGCATGCTGGAAAAGCTTCCAGTCTGATTGCCCAGAAGTCAGACCTAAGGAGTAGGACAAGAGTCTTGGTCTCCCTCTATGTCATACAAAACTGTGTATTTTAATTTTTTGTTTAAAGTTTTTGACACTTTTTGCAAAGAGCAGCCATATATATTCAATTAATGCTGCTTGTATTTGAAGGTAGAAGGCAAACTTGTGGTTTCCAAAATCAACCCCATGGTGTGTGAGCATCCCTGGAACTAGTAAATTTAGTAAAGCTGTGTTTACATTAGGCAATAGCACTGTAGGAGTGGAACAGCTGGTTCTGAGGACCCTGTGTTCATCCTACATACATCTCAGTGTGGGGAGTTATTTCAGGCTTGATATAATCCTGTCCCACAGACTAAAGAGCCCTTAGTTGTTATAGTGCCTTTCTGGAGTGCATCTTCCACTTTAACTATTTTGGAAGGAATTTATTCTGCTTGTATGCAATGTGAAGCACTGGGGTTGAGAATTTCATTTCCAAAGCCCAATCCTGAGTCAGACTGGGACATTAAAGCAGATATGAAGCAGCTTAGAAATAACTAATAAAGTATAGCAATCTGCCTGATTTTAATCACTGTCAATTTCTTTCACAGATATTTCTTGGTGCATTATCTTTTGTTTATTTTGCTAAAGCACTGTCAGGAAGTTATCTAAAAAGCACTATCACGCAAATAGAAAGAAGATTTGATATCCCTTCCTCTTTGGTTGGTGTTATTGATGGCAGTTTTGAAATTGGTACGTGCTGTATAAACTCATTTTTGCTTTCAGAAAAAAATACGATGCAATGTGCTATGAAAAAATGTTTGTATGAATCTTCTCTGACTATTAAAACTGAGCAAGGTTTACCTAGTAGTAATCATTATGACTACCAATATGATTACACTGGATAGGATATGGTTGCTAACACAAGCAAATCAACATAGTCCTAAATATTTTGTGATTTGATATGCTTACCTGCTAGTTAATTAATACTACTAGACATGCTAACTGAAAAATGAGAATTCAACAACTTGCAAAAATTTTAGCCTTCTCTCTCCTTCAATAGGGGTACAATAACTGTGTAATCTGTGTTCATTGTCCAACTTTGCACTAAGGTTAGGAGTATGGCATCGTTTCTTCCTATTTCAAATTACTGGCTTTGTCTCTTGGTTGTTCAGTGACTTGTAGCATTCATGGGAATGAAATATTAGTTGGTATATAAAGCATCATTGCTCTACCATCTGACACAGTTATCTTTTCCAGTTGTTCTTCCAAATGTTTTCCTATAATGAAAGGTACTGGGCTCCTGTAAAGATGCCTGGAAACAAGTTCAAGTACCAATCACATGCAGTCAACCCTCTCCCCTGAAATGGCTGCATACATTGTGAATAATTTTACTAGGGGGTGTTTTATCAACAAGCCATTAAACTTAGTTTTCCTTTTGTACTCTCTAAGGGAACCTCCTAATCATAGTTTTTGTAAGCTACTTTGGAGCGAAGCTTCACAAGCCAAGAATAATTGGAGCAGGCTGCTTAATTATGTCAGCTGGAACATTCCTAATTGCAATGCCCCAGTTCTTCATGGGACGGTAAGCTCAAAGTGATTGGTATTTTCCAACTGGGTGATGCATGCTGGATGCTAGTTCACTGAGATATGTAAGCACTGACTGTGAAAAGGTCCACAAAAATCTGTATACAGATGTGGATATTCAATCTAATTTTGATTACGAGGACTTATTTTATTACAGCAGAGCTAATATTCTAACACACATGCCATCCTAAGTTTTTAATCAACTTAAGTTCTATTAGCCTATGAGCTCAAATATCGGCCATGTTTTGACATGGTTTAAGAATTATTGAAAATTTGGTGAAAAGATGACAAATCATTTAGACAACATGAGTATCAAACAAGAGTCAGAGTGTGAGCCCACTATCTGATACTCTTTAGTACAGATTAATGTATCACAGTACAGTAGATTTCCTGTTAAACTGAAATGCATCACTGTGACAGACAGAAACAAATGGGGAATATTCATACACTACCACAGTATAAACCAAGTGTCATTTATTCACTACATTTGTAATTCTAGATGCAGATAAAATCTGCATTCAAGTGCTGTATTTAAGTGCTCTCCTCCATGGTGGCAAGAGATTTGTTTGTTTCTTTTTAATTCTAAGTTGGGAGAGTAAAAAACAACTTTGGTTTGTAAACAGATATCAGTATGAAAGATTTCCTTCCACCATCAATTCAACTGTTAGCATCTCTCCATGTCTGCAGGAGAAAAGCCAAACTCCACACTCGGCCCTGGAAAAATCTCAAGCCAAAATAAATGCAGGTGAGAGCAATCTATTTTACATACTGTGGTGAGCACCCTAGAACGTACCAGAAGGCTCACAAACGCTGACTTTATTAGAACGAAAAAAAAAAAAAATTTGGAGTCAGAAGGATCTGTCCCATAGAAAAGCCAGATCTTCCTAGCGAGACAAAATTTTTAAAAGCAAATGAACATCTGCCACTACTCGTAGTGTTTTCAGGATGCCTTTTCAGATGTCTTTGCAGGCTGCCACCTCTTCTCCAGCAACTTGCTGCAGCATCATGGCTTGCAGAAACCCCAAACTCACACAGGACCCTTGGAAAGCTCTGGTCTTCTCTCTGTCAGGAAATGAGCCTTTGTGTGCTTGTCCTGCTGGAAATAGCAGATTAGGCCTTCCAGACTGCAGAACCACTTCTTCATTTTTCTTCCTGCCCACTGCCCTCTGTTTTATGCAGCCAGAAGCTGTCTCCCACTGAAGAGTGAGAGGAGAGGAGCTGAGGGGAGGCCTGATGGCGGCTGCAGCTCCTCACAGGGAGCGGGGGGGCAGCGCTGAGCTCTGCTCTGTGTGACAGCGACAGGGCCCGAGGGAACGGCATGGAGCTGTCAGGGGAGGGCAGTGGGGCTGAGGGACAGGGGCTGCACCACAGGGCGGTGGGCATGGCACCAAGCTGATGGAATTTCAAGGAGCATTTGAACAGCACTTCAGACACAGGGTTTGAATTTTGGGTGGTCCTGCATGAAGCCAGGAGGTGGGCTAGAAGACACTTGTGGGTCCAACTTTGGATGCTCTGTGGTGCTAAGATACTTACAAAACTGGCCAATTTTTGAAACGTTTTACTAATTACCTGGAGTAGTTCTTGCTAGACGTGTGCCCACCTCAGTCTCATGGGGTTAAAACTGCTACCACCACCTTTGGCCCCCAAACTTTTTTTCAGTTTTCCCACTGCTTTTCCCACGTTAAAAACATAGAGTACATACAAAGAGTCTTCTAGAGTACATACAAAGAGTCCTGTGCATTCACTGTAAAAATGTTGTGATAAAAACACATTGTTGTCTCTCTCGTGATATATCCAGGTTGTGAAAAAGAAGCAGGCTCTTCCATGTGGATCTATGTTTTACTCGGAAACCTTTTGCGTGGAATAGGTGAAACTCCTATCCAGCCTCTGGGAATTACATACATTGATGATTATGCCATTGAAGAGAATGCTGCCTTATACATTGGTAAAGTGAATAATTCACATTTTCCTAATGGATTTTTCCACAGAGAAAATATAGTAATTTTTACTACTGGAGTGACTGTTGTTGAATTAACTTGCCCTGAATGTTTTACTTGCATTATTTCCAATATTAAAGTTTATTTAACAACCATATACATTAAGGGTTCCAAGTTCCCCTTTAATTACACCAGCACAGTTCCATTATCTTAATTTGAGGAAAGAATTTGACCTACGGTTCCTGCTGTTACTCTAATCTTCCTAATTCTTCTGAGTGGAGACTGCTGAGCTTCTGTGCACATTCAGTTCTCTGGGAAGTGATAAAAGCATGTGTTATTTTAAGCACTTAAAATAGAATTTCAGAGGGCACTCATGACTTCCTCTTCAAACTGAAAAAGGATTACAACCAATAGTAATTGAGGCTTGAAAAAATAGATATCACCTTTTTCTTCTTGTATTCTTTGTGTGAAGAGCTGTGTGTATTCACCTAAAATATTACCGAAAGGTCTTTCTCCATCAACATCTCCTCTCACAGTTTCCAGCTTGGAAAAACCTCAGGGTCTCTGTCTAAAAGATTCAGTCTTTCCAAATTTCCAGATCAGTTTTGAACATTCAAAATATGGAATGTTTAGCTTAAGGAGTTTTGAAATATGTCAAGATTGGATACCAAACCAAAGTGATTTTTCTGCCTGCTCATTGTCTTCCATGATTTGAAGTTTATTTTGGTAAATGATATTTGTTTTCCAATTACTTTAATCTAGCCAGCTAAAGTAATTATAGATTGGTGCCATTATTAAGTTTAGGCTATCTAATTCCCTGATTTATTATGTTGGGCTGAATTTTGGTTAATTGTTCTTTAACAACAAAATATCAAAGTGACATTGAAGTGTGTGAAATTTTATTGTTGTTTTTTTCCTTCTTGCAAAAGTGCTGATTTGAGTAACTGATGCACAAGAGAGCAAAGGTGGATTAGTATTTTAAGACTGTCTCACTGGTTACCTATCACGTTGTACTCTGTTCTTTTGTGCAGCAAGAACTGATGTTCACTTTCACTCAGAAGAGTAACAATCCCCTGGTTTCCATTACAGGCTGCGTACAGACACTTGCAATTATAGGTCCAATATTTGGCTTTCTTCTTGGATCTCTGTGTGCCAAACTTTATGTTGACATTGGCTTTGTAGACCTTGGTAAGTCAGAAAACTCAAGTTTAAAAAAATCAGTTAAGTTCCAGTATGCCTGTTTTAGGCATGTGTTCCAGTTAAAGAGCTATTAAGTTAGCTTTTATAGATAAAAGGCTAACGAGGGCAGAGCAGTTACTCTCCAAGATAAAGTGGATGACTGCAATGCAGTGCCTCATGTAGTAAAATCTATCCATAAGGCCAAGTATGGAAGAAATAGGAGACCTGATGCTCCCTCAGCCCCAGCACAGCCTCAGCTGGTGCCCTCAGGAGTTGTGCTGGTGAGTAGCCATGGGCAGACAGTAGGCACTGGGAAGTGACAGGACTGAGGCTCCTGCCAAGAGAACTCCTTTTTCATTTTCCAGTAGACCACCATTGCCTAGAAAGCAGATCTAGCAATGCATACAACAGCTCTTAACTAAGTTCCTCCTAGTACAACATCTTTCTTCTAGCTGGGCTTGTGACCCTTAAACAGAACTGCATAGTTGGGGCTGCAGTGTTTTTAACTGGACCACTCCGTGGCCTGATCCTCATAGCGTCTTTGGGAATATGTGAGCAGAGTTTTGGGACACTCTGGTGTGAGGAACAGGACACCATTGTGACACAGGAATCAGCAAGCCTTGTCACCTCCCTGAAGTAGCTAAATTGCTCTTATATTATCTATAGAGACACATGGCACAGCTAAATCTGGTGGCGGGAGAATGGACTTCTCTGGAGAAAAGTTCCCACAAAATCATTGCTATCAGCAAACATTTCCCACAAAATCATCTTCATTGCTATCAGCAAACATTCCTTAAACAAGTTCTTTTTTTTTTTTTTTTTTTTTTTTTTTTTTTTTCCCCCTTCTTTCTTGACTTTCTTCAGACAGCATAACAATAACTCACAAGGATGTGCAATGGGTGGGAGCCTGGTGGCTGGGTTACCTAATAGCAGGTGTTATCAGTGTTCTGGCTGGTATTCCCTTCTGGTTCCTGCCCAAGCACCTCCCAAAACCAGAGAGCAGAAAGGACTCCAGCACCTCTTCTGAGCAGTCCAAGTTCATCACTCAGGATAACAAAGAGCAACAAAAATCTTATCAACCGCAAATGAAGTTTGCTGAGATGGCAAAAGGCAAGTCTTCAGAGCTTCTGTCCTGACTGCTGAGTCTTTCTCTCACTAGCTTTCAAACTTTTTAACAACCTCAGAATTATTTTTTTCCCTCAGATGTCAGTTTCCACATAAACTGTATGCACAAAAAGGGTCTCTTAATTGTTCTGTAGACCTGCTCTTGCATGTAGAATTTATCCAGCTGAGAGTTTTAAAATTATGCTAGTGGTACAGCAAATATAACAAAGCTGTAAAAGTTTGTCATTCACAGAATTTGGCTGTTGCAGATGTGGGGTGTCAAAAACTAACAATCTCAGTTTCTAGTAAACCTTCTTTTTCTTTATAGTCATCCATAAAATGCATACAATGGCTGATCAGAATAAGGATAGGAACATACCAGGTACAGTACTTCAGGAGACTCTCTATTTTAACAAAAGTGGGTTTTTTTTTTTGTTTTTTTTTTTTTGTTTTTGTTTTTGTTTTTGTTTTTGGCTCTACTTTGCCAAAAGTATTTTTCCTCAATATTTCAATCTGTAGCCCAATGTTTGTGCTTACTGTCAGTTATGCATAGCACCATCTACACCTTATTTCATCTGAAAGATGCTGTAGCTGTTGAGGACACAAAGTAACAGCTCAGCCCTGTTTTCTGATCAAAAGAAGGTACCTAAATCAAGATGGCTGTTCTGGAAAGCTGATTCTTAGTACTTGAGTCCACCATTCCCACCATCCAGAAGTGCGTCTCTTACAAACGCAGTGGGACTCTATTCCCCAAAAACTGTCCTGCATTTCTCCTCTGGAAGACACAGATTACAAAACATTATTCACGGCAGTTATTCTCTTTCTGTTCTGGTTGTCATTTCTGCTGTTTTGTCTTACAGACTTCTTGCCATCACTGAAGAACCTCTTTGGAAATCCAGTTTATAGTCTGTATTTGTGTGCAAGTATCTTTCACTTCAATTCTTTAATTGGCATGGTGACATATAAGCCAAAATATATAGAACAACAGTATGGGCAAACATCTTCAAAAACTAATTTTGTTATAGGTAATGCTATATCTGCTTCTTGATTCCTTAAAAAATGGACATTTTAGGAGTGGCATATGCATACATAAAGGGAAAATTGCTCTTGAGGCTATGTTTTTTTTCTCCCTTCCTTTCTTATCTGGCTTTTAAGTAGTTGCTCATAGAAATTAAGTTACTTTATTTCTGCTTTAGCACTTGTTAGCTCATAGTTTACCTGCACAAGATCGCACAATCTGTAAAAGATTGCACATTTTTCTGGAAAAAATGGAAAATTTATTTTAAAATACTTTACATAAATTTGTCATCAGACAGATCTGTTTCCTTGCTGGCTTCCCACTTATTTCAACAAAATGAAGATCAACTCAGTGCATGCTAAAGGACTGACCATAAAGTGGCTGTGATATTGCTTTCTTACTTTCCAAAGAGGTTGGTGTTAAGTAAAAGGAAGTAAAAGTCATATAAATGATCATATAACGTATGAATTAAAATTAACATTATCTCAGTGCAGTGCAGGTGAAGGGAAATCGAATATTTTTGCCCTAACTCTATCTAAGAAAGAGTTAGTCACCCAGACTGTATGGACAGCTCGAGAGTGGGCAGTGTTGGTTCTGCTAGCACCACTGAACTTCTGCTCTGCCAGACTCATAGGAAGAAGATAACCTTTCTCATTTAGCTGAAAGGGCAGCAATGAGTATTGAGATGGCTGCTTTTTGAGGATGACTTCAGGATGGTGAACTTCACTGTCCACTTAGTTGAACCTACAGGCTCAGCCTCAGTTTCTGAGGTACAGTGACTCAACAGCATTAGACAGCAAAGAGGTTTACATCTGTTCAATACAGAAGGATCTGCCGTATTTGAGAGCAGCTTTAGTTGCACAGCAACGAAGTATACATATGCAGAAAAGCTGTAGTGATCCATTGTGCTATGTTAATTCCTTAAAGATAGAGGCTGGAATTTCCTGGCACAACACCCCTACAAGCAAGGAGAAATCTTCAGGCATAGGCAGTAGTCAGAGAAAGTCCTGAAAACAATCCCTACATTCAGCACAGTACTTCTCATTGTATTTACAGATTTTCTGGAGCTAAGCTTTCAGGTATGTGCAAACTGAGTGAGGATTAAGATCCATCTGATTTCACAAAGCATCCACCAGGGAAAATATGACAGCTTAGCTAGGGAAGGACTCTGGCCAATGATCATCACTACAACAAGGGGTTTTCCCCTTTTCTCCCTTTTCTTCCTCTTTCAGTCCGCTCTTGCTAAGAAAGCTGAGGGCTTGCTTGTACTAACAGTGCCTATTTCTCTTTCTTTTCCTCTTCAATCTTTTTCTATTTCTTTTTTTGTTTTCTATTTCTATTGCCATATATTTCTATTGCCATATATTTGAAGGGTATCTGAATCGTCAGAGCAATTTGAAGCACTGTAACATCAATAACAAAGCACACTGGAGGCTAGAAGAGGATATTTTTCAATAGTCATAAACTAAGGGACATGTTAGAGAGAAAAAGGGTGTGTTTGTATTATTTTCCATAAATATATGCACAGTATTGTTTTCCATGATGCCAGTGTCAAGCAACAGATTGATCTGTAAGGCCATAAAACGTATGCATGAATAAAAGAGGTGCATAGGAATGGGCAAGCATGGTGTGTGTGTTTTCTGGTACATCATGCAGCTCCCACGCTCAGTCACAATCTTCCCATACAAGAAAAAGAGAACAGGAAAAGCTGCAGCTTCAAAGTATTTGGACAGGGCACCCACAAGAGATTGTTGTGACTCTACATTTATGTATGCTGCGCTTAAGATGCTACTTCTGAAATCCCCTGAAATATAATTTTCACATGAATGCAGATGAAAAATGCCACCCAGTGAAGTCTCTTGAAACTCAGCAGTAACTGAATGGGGCTATCATACTTGCCAAAGTACTGACTTATGCTTTTGCCAGATGGAATAATTCTCTTTTATAGCATCAAGCATACTTCTAGCATCAGTGCTCACCACTGCTTTTTCCATGCATGCAGATGGATTTAACACTTACTCAAGCCAGAAATTCAAGAGATCCCAGTGCACTTCCTAGTAGGGAGATCAGATGCCAACCTGAATATGTGTTTTTCAGCAAGTCGTTTGAAATCTGAATAAACTTCAGAAACTTCATCATATGTTTGAAGGCATGCATGCTTTTGTACTTGCTTTTGTTTTGTACACTCGCTCAGCTCAGCACCACTAGATGTCAGCATGAAATAAAAGCTGCAAAACAAATACAGAACTCTGTGCAAACCAGAATTTAATGTTCCGAAGCTGGCTGGTAAAGCTGGGAAAATCAGCTTCAGTAACTATGAAATCCAGAAAAGTGTACCTTGCTTGATTGTGCAGATTCTTTTATGGTGGTTGCTATTTACATCTTTTTTATGTAAATAGTTCTGTACTGAGCAGAATTTTTTTTATCTTATCCTTATCTAACAATATGGACACGGATTTGAGCAGAACTATTCCAGTAAGAGTCAGTGGTCACACAATGTTACATATTTCCTTCACTGCTCTTCCACTTATTTGCCTGAAGCCTATTACAAGAAAGGTGCTCATGGGTTATATGTGTTTTTTAGGGATACAAAACTCAGCTAGAGCAGCATTTCCAACAATCAAAACTGGAGAAATTGCATAAATCTCCTGTGCATGAATGTGATGGCATATTGCTTGCTCTCTCCCTTTCTGAGGTGTCTTTGGGGAATTATTAGTTTTATGGCTCAATAAAGACAGAAGGAGCAGGTCTTTCTCCAGGCTTTGTAACACTGGGTAAAACTGAATATGCCCCTGAGAATTACAATTTGGGCTCTTTTGCCAGTGCAAAAGGGAAGGAGAGAAGCTGCCCCATCCCTGGAGGGATGTTCAAGGCCAAGCAGCTGCCCTGTGCAGTCTGATCTAGAGGGTGGCCACCCTGCCCATGGCAGGGAGTTGGAACTGGATGACCATTAAGGTCCCTTCCAACCCAAGCCATTTTGTGATTATATGATTCCTCAGGCAGCACAGCCCTAGAGCATGGCCTCTGCTGCTCCTTCTGTTGCTCTGCGGTGAAGTACATGAATAGAGACACACAGAGAGTCCGTACCAGAACCCACAGGACCTTGGCTGTCCACAGCAGCCCAGTGTCCCAGGCAACTTCTCTAAGCCTAGAGCACTGTTCACAAGGAACATCACTAGGAATATTTGAATCAACACTACAATGAACCCTCCTCTGACAAACTTATAGTGCAGAAAACCACCTAACCTGAGAAATGAGAACACTGTTATCTAGATCTTAAACTAGGTATTGCTGATACTAAGCTTTTAAAGACCTACCAATAAGCATTTCCCTAGGAGCAAGTTAAAAGCAGTCCCAGCACATTTACAGAAATTTGGACAAATAAAATGCCCAACTTGAAGAAGATTCATATTTTACTGCTTCATGTTATCAGTGCTGCTGCTTTAGTTGCTGAGGAAGATAGTCCACTGAGCTGGTTTTCAGTAATATCAATTTTTCTGTTTGATTTCAGGTCTTATCAACATTCCTGCTGTAGCCTTTGGCATATTCTCTGGAGGACTGATCATGAAGAAATTCAGAATCAATGTTTTAGGGGCTGCAAAAATCTCCCTAGGATCATCTTTTTTTGGTTACCTTCTGTTGCTCTCATTGTTTGCCATGGGCTGTGAGAACTCAGATGTTGCCGGACTGACCGTATCTTACCATGGGTATGCCGGGAAGGGCAAACTTTAGCATAAAGTGCTATTGTGAAGAAAACTCCTTGATCGTTGTATTCCATAAAGTATATGTTGTTGAAAAAGTGAATGACCTAAATATGTTTCTCAGAAGTGTGATTCAAAGCAGTGGAAACCGTTCTGTCTATTCCAGTGGGCATTGTGTCAGAACCTGTTTGTGACTGTTGCCTTCAGCTCTTTGGGTTTTGTGCCACAAGTGCAGATTATTTTTCTGATTATTTTTTAATTATTATTGCCATGGGACCCATCCTTTGAACACAGAGATTCCAGGAAATGTGAAGAGTTCAGTAGGGGAGTGAGATTCAATTAGTTGTTCCTTGTCTCTGTGTGCTGCTGAGCAACTCATGGTGTTTAATCGCCTCTGAACCCAAAACTGAAGGTTTAATGAATTAACCATGAGTTAACCATGGTGTTAGCTATGAAGTACACTTGGTCCAAGCCCTGCTATTACAGCCCCACAGGAGCTGCATGGTGGTTGTGTTCATCAGCAGCTAGATGAAGGTGCAGGTAGAGTTGTCTTGCAAGGTATTTTCCTCAGTTTGGATAAATGCACCTTGGGTCAGGGCAATCCCAGGTTATTTATACAAACTGGGAGAAGAACCCCTTGAGAGCAGCCCTGCTAAGAAGGACTTGGGGGTCCTGGTGGATGAGAAGCTGGACATAAGCCAGCAGTGTGCGCTTGCAGCCCGGAAGGCCAACTGTGTTCTGGGCTGCATTAGGAGTGGCCAGCAAGAAGAGGGAGGTGATTGTTCCCCTCTACTCAGCTCTTGTGAGGCCCCACCTGGAGTACTGCATCCAGGCCTGGTGTCCCCAGTACAGGAAGAACGTGGAGCTCTTGGAATGAATCCAGAGGAGGACCACTAAGATGATCAGAGGGCTGGAGCACCTCTCATGTGAGGAATAGTTGAGGAAACTGGGCTTGGTTAGCTTGGAGAAGAGAAGGCTCTGGAGAAACCTCACTGTGGCCTTCCAATACTTGAAGGGAGTGTATCAAGAGGAGGGGAAATGGTATTTAAAGGGGTAGATGGTGGTAGGACAAGGGGGAATGGTTTTAAACTAAGACAGGGGAGGTTTACGTTGGATATTAGGAGGAAGTTTTTCACACACAGGGTGGTGACACACTGGAACAGGTTGCCCAAGGAGGCTGTGGATGCCCCATCCCTGGAGGCATTCAATGCCAGGCTGGATGTGGCTCTGGGCAGCCTGGTCTGGTGGTTGGCAACCCTGCACATAGCAGGGGGTTGAAACTAGAGCATCATTGTGGTCCTTTTCAACTCAGGCCATTCTGTGATTCTATGATTCTATGAAATCACTTTCTGATATTGTGAAATCCTCTTGACAACAGAGAAATAAGAATCTACCCTGTTGTACTGATAGGAAGAGACTACACCTTAATGGCCTAAAGACACAAACCCCATGAGCTGATAACAATTTTCTCCACATCTGTCAGAAAACATCACTGCCATTCCTCTTTTTCCTGCAGGACCAAGCAGAAGGTTGGTTATGGGCAAGGCCTGTTCTCAGAGTGCAACTTGGACTGCATGTGCTCCCAGAATGACTGGGATCCTATCTGTGGAGAGAATGGTATCACCTACATTTCTGCATGTCTTGCTGGCTGCCAGGCATCCAACGGCAGTGGGAAAAACACTGTGAGAGCCTTTCATTTCCATACATGATGTGGTAGCTTTCCTAATAGCCCAGTTCTGTGAGTGAGTGAATTAAAAATGAGTAAGGCATGTCCTCTCCAACCAGAAACTCCTGAGGTTTTTAGCGATCTGCCACCCACATTTAAAACTCTCTTAACTGCTGTTTCCATTAGAAATTTCGAGAATGTAGAAATTATTTTAGCTGCTGGCTACAAAACTACGAAACTATTAAAAAAAAAAAAAACAAAAAAAAACAAAAAAAGGAAATGCATTCATCAAAAGTAGCTATTTTCTTTATAAAATTTTCTCAACTAACAGTCCTTTTCCTGTGGAAAAACCTTTTCCAGTTGGGATTTAAAATTTTGGCTAACCAGAAATCAGGATGTGCAGTTCCTGAGCACTTTCTTGCTACTCTGGTTATCACACGCTTTCACCTGCTGTCTTACAGGTATTCTTTAACTGTAGCTGTGTAGGGATTCTGGAATCTCCATCAAGAAGTTCTTCAGCTGTGATGGGACCATGTCAAAAAGGAAATGAGTGTCCGAAAATGTTTCTATACTTTCTGGTAATATCAGTTATCACTTCATATACTTTGTCAGTAGGTGGCACACCAGGATACATACTTCTTCTAAGGTAAGCAATCATTATTTCTGCTAATGTTGGCAAATGTTTTCAAGATGTTTTGATGTATGAAACTTGGTCTCCTTCCATTCCCTAATACTGTAAAATGTTTTCAGCTATGAGGTAGCTTTCAAATTATTTTTTTTAATTTATTAACAGGCATTCTACCATTGGTACAACAGTGTGTTTATAGTCACAGATACATGCTATATGTATCTGATTTTAAACATAATATAGGAGGTTTAACTATCATTTATGTCAAGTTCCGCTTCACTTAATAACTATTACTCTACCAGAACAGTGTTAAACATCCATGGCATGAATGGAAATGAGCTTTACACATACCAATATGTGCATGTATATGTTTATAAGTAGTCAGCTTTTCCTGCTTCCTGTGTGTTCCTGCACACACATACACAGAGGTGACCTAACCCAAGCCATCTACATATCCTCAGCTCTTCTCCTCTTTTCCCTCTTCAAATAATAATAAATAATAATTAAAAAAATATAGATTTTGCATAAGCTGTTTTTTTTGTTTTGGAGTTTTTTTCTGTTGTAACAATTGTGAGTTTATTAAAAGTTAGTCCCAAAGGATTGTTCTACTATGTACTTAACTGCTGGGACTGTTTGTCCATCACTGAGTATAAGCTTCTAAATTAATTTTAGAAAGTGCAAAAAGAACATAATACTTCCAGTGATTAATCTGGGTTTTTGTCAGCTTCTTGCAATTTTTGGATTCTAAGTAAGTGCTGCTCCACTCTGCCTTGGAAGGCTTTCTTTCTCAGTTCCTTTTTCCAAATTATTTCCAGATGTGTACGTTCTGTTTCTCAAACAAAACAGCACTAAATACTCTCTAACTAAGATTTATTATTTTTGTTTTTTCTTACTCCCAAATTTTCTTTGCTTTTGAATGGAATTTTCTGGAATGGGACAGTGTCTTTATGCCACATGGAAAAAGCCAGTGTTAGAACTGGCTGTATATAGACTATAGGGAAAAACCTAAATAAGGAAATGTAACTTCAGCTGTGATTCCAACACAACCCTTGAGCCAGAAGTAATGCTCATACAGAGGCTTACAAAAATGGTTGAGGTGAGGATACTTCTCTACTGATCTCCACAGGCACTGACAGTGAGGTCTGCACCTTAACCCACGCACACTGCATAGCTTTCCCCACTCACTGTGAAGTGAGCTCTGCAATAACACACGGTGTCTGTCCAAGGAGTAACTGCAGGAAGAAAAATTATATTTAAATATTTTCTTTTTCTCTTCTTCTACTGAAGCTTATGCACTGTTAAAACAGTCTATGAGTCTATGCACCAAGAATAACCGACAAGTTCAAATGTCGTGTTGCCCCTAGTAAAGCGGGATTTTCTCTTGAATAAAAAGTTACGAGGATGCAGTTTCCTTCCCATATCCCTCCACATGTTTTTTACCTTATATCCATGAAGCATGTGGGTGAAAATGTACAGCTGTGGTATCACACAGGGCCTTTGCACAATCTCTGTCATGCTCAGCCTCCAGCTCTCCATCTTGTCTCCACCACATGAAGCTGAAACTGAGCTTAAATTGCACAGAGATGCTTGCACCTTGCAGCCCCAACCACTTGCTCCCAGGGGACTTACACTAAATGGATGTATTTAGAAAATCTTGGAGAGCTTTTTCAATAACAGTCCTAAAACATTTTATATAAAAGCAGGAAAAAAAATGGCTTTATTGGTTATGCTTTAGTAGCTTTTGTTCCTGTTGAAAATTATTTTACTTTGAGATACACTTAATTGAAACTGAGGAGTTAAGTGTTTTTCTGCTGAACTGAAGGTGTCAGAATCCAATGTACAGCTAAATAAAACAGAATTCATTAAGTTCAATCCCCTTTTTTTGTTCCCTGTACGTGACCTGTGGGCACAATTCCACTTTAAGCTTGTGCTTGCTTTTCTGAAATCCATCACTGACTGCTTTCCCTGAAAATCTGTCTGAACCAAAAGTGTGCTTCTGTTCCCAGAAAAAAACAAAACAAGACAGAAAAACAAAACAGCAACAAATGTTCTTTGGAAGCAATCCCAAGGTCAAGCTTCAGACTTCATTTAAGTTTGGGTTTTTGGTGGTTTTTTTGTTGTTGTTGTTTTTGTTCTTTTTTTTTAACAAGTTACCTGTTTGTAAGGTTATTCAGTATTGTCATCTCTGATAGTATTCCAGCGCTTAAGCAATTTTATGGTTTTAGATGAGCAGCCATTGTTGCAACCGCCATGGACCACAAATACTGCTAAATCCCTATAAGCCTGTAAGATTTAGTGACATTTACTTCAGGGGATTACAAGACTGAAATCACTGAAATACACTTACAGCTAGTGACAGTCATTTGCTGAAATGTCTTTTTTAGAGGTATTAAGCTAATTACAATTGCCAGGGAACTTGGGAAAGCCCTGAAGTTGTGGAGGAAATAAACCCTGTTCTTCAGAAAGCACAAGCTATTAATAGAATGTGATTAGGCAGTGAAAAAGAAGTCTCAGGTCTCCTGAAAGATTTGGCTTTCACCATCTCAGACAAAAACAGTTTCTGTGGAAAGGATATTACAAATGCTCAAACAATTATTATTTTTTTTTCCATCTGAAAGAGAAGGATATAAATCCAACGGAACACATAATAAATATTGAATTTTTATCTTCCATCCTTGGCTTTCCATGTCCTTATACTTGATTATAAGGACTTCTAGACTATAGCCTGCTAGTGTAGCATATAAAATTGAGGGTAAAACAAAGATTACAATCATACTGCACTCAGTTCTGCATAGATGACAATGCCTGTATAAACCACGAGTAACAGACAGTCTGATGATAAACCACGATCAGAGAACAAAACACTTGAATCACAAGAGAAGCATACAGGGTGCTTTTTTAAAACTGTCTATACTTCGATTTTGTCTTCCATACATAACCTTCATGCTATTTTGCTATTTCCCAAAATTATGGGAGGACGACCCAAGTACAGTCTATAATACAGGTTCTTACTGCTGTCCTGGCAACTACATTGGGAAAAAAACAAAACTAAACAAAACTGATGGGGAGCAAAAGAGCTAGTTCTGCAATATCTTGAGGGATGTTCCTAACTTCATTAATTCCTATGGCAGCTGAGCCTACCCCCTTTCAGAGAACATTGGCCATACCTCCTAAGTGGTGTGTTTAAATTCATCGTAACAAATGAATTTCAGCCTATTTTTCATAGTGAAAGAAATGACTGAAACAGTAGGGAATTTTATCAGGTAGCACAATGAGGCACCTCTGTTAGTGAGCACACATATTAAGCACATTCCATTTCAGTCAGGTGACTGAGACCATCAATATACACAGACTTTAGCTAGATTAGGTCTTGTAATAGGCAGACTGGGTGGAACATCACACCTAGATTGGTTCCATATGTACCTTACTGCTAACATGAACAGGAAGAGTAGCTGTCCTCAGCCCTACCACTCCCACTTTTCTGGGTGAGCCACCTGCCCAAGGCCAGAGCAGGGCTGTTCTCAAGCCAAAAACACTGGTATCTGTTCTGGGCCCCTGTACAAACTCAGAAATGTCAAGCTGTAAATGGCCTGACAGTGGTTTGAATGATTTACTTTTACAGGATGTTTCTAGACACAGGGTAAGGGCAATGTTGTGCCTACATACCTTTTACTAATTCAGGTTATTAGCCACGATTTCAGATATTTTTAATTGAAAAGGATTGTTATGATGCATGATTTTACAGTGTTCTTGTCTTGTATCAGTAACTCCAAAGTGTTGGTCTTATCTGAAAGGGTCCCACCTTGAAATGTGATATTGAATACAGATGTTTAGAATCCCTTGCTGCTGTTATGATTTTATCATATTATTTATATATTTCTGTGATTCTATTGAAGTTGATACCATAAAGAAAAGTAACATTTATTTCCTCCTTATGATTTCTAGTTTGATTCAAATTATTTACAATCAATTCTGTATTTCTACTTAACATTTTGTTTTTAGATGCATTAAACCACACTTGAAATCATTTGCACTTGGTATCTACACATTGGCAATAAGAGTACTTGGTAAGTCCAGACATATTCTTTGATGTATTTTAATGTATTCTTCACTAATCACTTATCCTAGAATTAAACTTGGATTGTTTGAAAGAACAACTTCTAATTGACAAGTTAACATTATATGACTTTAAAACATATAGGAAAAGGATTGGAAAGGGGGTGCAAATTTATATTTGTAAAACTGGAGCACTTCTCCTATGAGGAGAGGTTGAGAGAGCTGAAGCTGTTCCATTCAGAGGTGTTCAGGAGGGATCTCACTGATGTGTGTAAATACCTGAAGGGACATTGCAAAGAAGATGGAGCCTGACTCTTTTCAGTAGTGCCCAGCACCAAGACCAACTGAAGCACAGGAGGGTCCCTCAGAACATCATGGAGAACTTCTGTGCTGTGTGGATGATAGAGCACTGGCATGGGTTGCCCACAGAGGCTATGGAGTGTCTTTTTTGGAGATCTTCAAAAGCTGCCAGGATGTGTTCTTGTGCACCCTGCTCTGGGTGTCTCTGAATGAGCAGAAGTTGGAGCAGATGGATCCAGAGGTCTCAACAAGCCTTAAACATGTTGTCATTCTGTGACTGTAAATCCTATCGCTGTGACATAGTTTTGGTAAAAATATACCATGCTAAAACATATAGAGGTGGCAAGCGATCCTTTGTACTATGAAACCAACACAAAAACTACTTCCTGTCTCTCTTTGTTCAACATCAAGAACAGATAAGGCTGAGAATTCATAATAGTTTTTCAGGTATATTTTTATGAGTCACTGAAGGAATTAATCTAAGTAGAGTTGTGCTGGAGGTCAGAGTTCATTACCATCTTTGGTAAAGATGCTTGCTGACTTCAGCAGGCTTTCTGATGATCAGCTTCATTTCTGACCCAATCCTGGTTTTTCATAAGGAAGAAAAATCATTTTCATGTTCATTTTCATGTCCATTTGGGCAACACGAGTCGTGACTTATTAAATTCGTAGAAAGTGTGAAAGTGTCAATGCTATTTGAATGTATAACTTAATGTTCTGTGTTAGTGCCTGTCTAGATCAGAACTGGTCACCCTGAAAAGTAATCTTGCCTCTGCTTTTTTGTTAAATACACCCAGCTGGGATTCCAGCCCCGGTATATTTTGGAGTGGCAATAGATACTACTTGCCTGAAATGGGGAAGCAAAAGATGTGGGGGAAGAGGAGCATGCAGACTCTACGACTCCAGTGCACTCAGGTAACAGCTCTTTCCATTCATTCTTTAGTTTGCTTTCTTTAAGTACATGTACAGCCAGCACTGGTAGAATTTCTATCAGAAAATTTCAGTTAAAAAAAATGATCTTGAATGATAGAATTTGGCCAGAAGAAATAGCAAGAATGCTTAGTTTTTAGCATTCTCCTCTGGTTTAGGCTTTTTTTAGTCCATGCTATTTCAATACTAGTGAAAGTCACTAAATATTCAGAAAAAAAATTAAGTTAAAATCTCAGTTTTCTACTGAGCCTTCCCCAAATTTTCTTAGCAAGTCTTCTGTGTGTATATGTGGAAGGGCTACTAAACCTCATCACTGTTCCATTGTGGAGAGGTACCACAAAAAGTAAGAGAAGGATGCCTCACATTATGCCTAGGTTATCAAAAGTCCTAAAATGCACTGCTAACTCTGTTGATTTATTGCTAAAGAAAAGCAATTGTCTCAACTGTTTCTGAAAGACATTAGCAGAAATTGAGAATGGAATAACAATTACAAAAGGGAAAAGAATAAGTCAGCTGCTGAGGTTCCAATGCCAGGAAAACAAACAAACAAAAATAAAATTAAATTTAATTAAATAAAAAAAATGAGGGGCACATCATGTTTCAAAATTTGAAGAACAAAAGATCATTTAGGACTCATCCCTAACAAAGAATAATGATACTGTTATTGCTGTTGATATTGCAACTGTCATTACGTTTGTAAAGGAAAAAAAAACACCGAATGCTTTTGGTATAACTGGTACTGTTTATGAGACAAGCAAAAAATTAATTGCCCTGGAAATGTTAGCATTCTTCTTACTGTATATCGATGTATATCAAAAAGGAGGAAGTCAAACAATGCCTGAGACCCTTTTTGGCCACAGTCTATGCAGTGAGCTGGGTGAGCTCCAGCATCATCTCCTTACCACTCCTAACTTATGACGTGGAAATATGTGTTCTAGTTGTGCCTTGCTTTTGAGATAGGCTCTGACAGATTGTTTTTCTCTCAGATACGTGTACCTGGGACTGACATTGGTGTTGGGCACTGTGTCCATTTTCTTCAGTATTGCTGTCCTGTGGGTTCTCCGGAAGAGGTCTGCTCCGCAAGATGAAACCCTCTCAGCCAACGGGGAAAGAGACACCTGTGTGACAAAGAGCAGGAAAGATAATTTTGTCAATAGTGATCATTTAATTCAAACAACTTACTGGCCAGAAAAGGAGACTAGGCTTTAGGAAGGCAGATCTCCACCGTGATGTTATCCAGTGAGTGGTGTTTCAGGCAAAAAATTGTCATCAGTGAAGCAGTATTTTAGTATTCACCCTGAATAATGTTGAACTTCCTGTAATTTTCACCGTAAATATGAAAAGCAAAGAATACAGGTATTTTAGAACATGTCTAACTCTGAAAACACCGCTCACCATTTGTCCTGCTGAGTCAACAGTGCTCAAGTGAGGGGACTTTTTCTGGCTGGGGAGATGCAGATTTCTACAAGCACGTTTTGTGGCTGCTGAGAGTTCCATCCTTCCTTACCGAGCTGCAACAGCTGCTGCTGCCCATTTTCTAGCTTCTGTGTACAAGGGGTGGCTGAAATGCAGCTTTCAGCCATACTGCTAACCTGACTTGGCAGCCTGCAAAGTACAGGGGTATTCTGCATCAGCTCTTGCACATAGCTCAACCTCGCAAGGTCTCCAGTGTGGAGCAGGAGGACAGGGGTTTGCTGGAAGGACAAATCAGCTACAGACTCTGGGCATCACCTGCATTCAATCCACAGCATTTGGGACATCAAATGTTGTGGTTAGGAATTTCTTTTGAAGTATAATCTGCTACAGCACAGCAATAACAGCAAGAAACATTGTCATTTCAGTTGACAATTCCACAGGAGTATTATCCGAAGGAAATTGCAAAATCAAGCTTCTTTAGTCTCCAGCAGTTTCTTGTTTCTAGCTAGTACTCAGTGAACTGAATAATTCCATGCATTCTATGCAATGTAATAACACCCTGATGTGCGATACAAATGATTAATTTTTTAAAAAGCTATCACAAGACAGCATCAGAAGAATAAAATGAATTTAAAGACAAAGTGATTTGGGGCTTTCCTTTCTAATTTATTACATTTGCTAGCTGAAACTAAGATGTGTCACGCTACTCTTTTGTACATACATTTTGCAGTTTGATAATGTTTGGTATGAAATGAATTTAAGGTGGGGAGTACAAGGAAGGGTTGCTTAGTATGGAACAAAACCTCAAGAATGCTTGCACTGAACAAGACGATGACAGCACCACTGCAAAGTACACATGTTAAAGCAATTAATACTTTGGTGTGCGTGATGAAAGGTAGGTTTTATCCTTCATCATAACATTGGCAAAACAATCTTGCTCTGCATCACTTGCATCTCAGCAGTGACTGCAAATACCGTGCTGCCTTGCTGAGTCTGCAGAGCAGAGGTAAATGCTGAGTGTCCTCTGTGTGATGCATGGAAGGGGGCAGAGTAAGAAGAGTAGGACTTACTGAGCTTTATTAATGATACATGTTTACAGCGTGCCATTAAGGAACTAACTGATCTTTTCACAGATAAGTAGAAGAAGAATGTTGCTTAAGCACCTATCTCAGCAGTCGGTAAGGATTTAATCCCATCACTTCATATGATGCTGTCGATAGAGGAAGGACTGATGCAGCCTGCTGTTTGTCATGTGAGTGAGTTGTTTAGACAGTGAATCTGAATACAGGAGAGTTGAGACAGGAACTCTCAGGTGTCCGGCCAAATGAGCATCAGTGGCTACAGGCAATGAGGCACTGGAGGACTGTCTGGTCACTTAGACTTGCATGGCTAGGTACTGAACCAAACAAATAAAATAATGAGAAAGCTTTTAGAGTATGGGGCTATCTGAAGCATTCTGACGAAGGTGAATCACTATGATTGGCATCCTACTCTCAGGTCTTATTCATAACATACTTTTATAAAAGCAACAAAAATACCCAGCTGCATCAGTATCCAGGATTAAGAGAGATACTTCATACCATCAGGTTGCAATGTAACTAAAACTTAATCTTGGTTTATTCCTAGTCTCAGACAATGCAAACTTCAGCAGGTGTCCAAGGCTTACGAAACTCAGTGTGAAACAGAAATCAGTACTTTCCAGAAATTTAAAGAAAATTGAGGGAAAGGGGAGAAATTATACTATTACATGAGCAGGGAAAGAAAAGAAATTAAGGGAAATAAATGAATCCTACTCTAATTGAGAAAGAAATGGGAAAAAAAAAAATTGAGTTATGATCTAAGTTTATGTACGTAAGTCTGTATTTGGTGGATGATGATTCTGAAGGATGGGTTTTACTTGCATGAGTCACTTTCTTCACACGTAAAAGGAAGAAGATTACTATAAAGTAATTTACTTCAGCAACTCTTATTTTTTTATGGTTTAAAAATGAGCACTCTTTTTCTCTCACTCTTCAGTAATGATCATACCGTAAGTTACCAAGCAGATATATTCCATTTTCACTTTGAAATATTTCCAAGTCTGCTATTTACTTCAGTATTTCAGGTGTTTAAGTGAAAACAAGGATGGATGTCTGATCAGAGATTCAGGTTCTGGATTGTTTATCATTGATAAACAAATAGTTTCATTACTAATTTGAGCCTGACAGATTCTTCCTACCCTAATTCCTTGCCTTAAACAAAATCTACGACTGGTAATGTATCGCAAAGGTCAACAAATTTAGGGATTTTGTTATCATTACTTTTTAGAATTAGCAGTATTAAACATGCTTGAAAGACTGCAAGAAAGCAAATACCTTTCATTTCCAAGGGTGAGACTGTTAAAATAATTTCCTTAGATTTCCTAACCATTGCTGTCAATCTCTGAGGACAGAGTGCAACTCATTGCCTTGTTAAGAAGCATCTATGGGCTATATGCCATGTGAAAACATTATTAATACATCTTCTTCTCATAAGAAACACTGGTCCTAGCCTGAGCCATTTCAGATGTGTGCCTGTATTCTGCCCTCCTATTTGCTCTTCCTGAGTTACTGTCTGGTTTTCCAGGATCTTCCTAGGGCCTGACTTCTTGCCTTGCCTTGAGTTGATCGTCACTGAACTGAGGCTGTGACCAGTGACTTGCAGCTCACCCTAATCAGGTGCTAGGAGCACAGCTCATGAGGGACATACCCTCAGCTCCCAGCTCTTGCGCCCTCATGGAGCAGCCCCAGTCAGGATGAGCCTTTAGCCTAGAGGAGTTAGGTCTGACTCAGGTTGATCCCCTCTTCTGGTAACATAGAGTCATTGCTAACCAAGCGTGGCAGAAGAAATTCTTCCTCACTGGTGCTAATAAATCTCTGGAACAAATAAAATCCACAGTTGCCATTAAAAAAAAAAAAAAAAAAAAAAGATAAAAGTAGTTCAAAAGTGATTAAGACTGCTCATTAAGCAACTTGTTGTTAATATCACCAGGAGATGTATTAACCTATGGCACATCACAGATTAAGGCACTTCACTGAATTTTGAAGAGAGAAGAGGATTTAGAGTAAACGGAGCACATTAGCACAGCGTGATGGTAACCAGGTCAGTAAACTTCTTTTCATGGCTGTTGAGCAAGGTGAATTTGAATGGAAGGCTATCATACAGGTGGTAAAAAGACCCTTCTTCTTGATCCTGTGAATTTAAAACTTGTGAAAGGAGCAGCTGAGAAATAGGGACTGGAGCAGCTGAGAAATAGGGAAGGTGCTGTGCAGCCAGGAAGAATCTGACACAGAGAAAGAGATTAGTAGCCTGTTGAGAAAATGCATTCTGTGTCAAAATTACCTTTACATATGTGAAGATTTCTAATAAGAAGTGTTATTTAATTTAGCAGATAATGGTAGACTATGTTCCAGTGTCCAGAAATTAAACAGTACAGAGCTGGTTTAGAAATGAGATACTTATTTTATTTTATTTTATTTTATTTTATTTTATTTTATTTTATTTTATTCTTTCTTCACTAGAACAACTGTCTTCAGGATTTTCTGTTATCTGCTATTATCTGCTGTTATCTATAATTAGATCAATAACTGACTGTTCTTGTGAAACAGCTGCTCTAGAGTAGCAAGCCAGATGAACAGGTTAGTGAAGAGATTTTATATATTATGCCAGATTTTAAATTTTTTGAGCCATAAAGTCTTTCTAATCCTTGTATCACAGATAATATGCTAGACTATATGAAAGTTATGGGAGTCTTACTTCACCTACAAATTCATGTTTCCATTGCTGCTATGCTGTAATGCAAGATATATAGTTCCCCAAAAACACATACTAGCTCCCCAAAAAGCCTAGGTCCTCTCACTTGCCAATGACTTGCACACTTTCAATTCTGTTTATGATAACAACTCCCAAACAACTTACTGGTGAAGACTGACTGCAAAGAGAATATACACAGTCAACCTGACTGACTATTTTTTCAAGTGAAAAAATAATCAAAACTGTTAAAATAGAGCTACCAGTTCTACTTTTTACCAGAAAGGTATATGATACAAATTAATGACAAAATTCTCTGTGAGTCCTTCTGAAAACAAAAGCTCCACAGAATAGCTGTAGGAACAAGTCCCAGACAACAGCTGAAATGGAGACAGATTTTGATAACACCAAATCAGTTTGATAGTATGTTTTTATTTTTTAGTAGCTTTACAATAACAAGCTGCAACTAGATTCACTGGAACAGAAACTTCAAAAACTCTTTTTGTTATTATAAAGGTTTTCACATTCTCAGGAATTCTGTAGCAGCTTAGTATTTACTGAGCTACGTGCTACCCTACTTGGTTAAGTAAGAGTTAAAATTTAAAATCCAGTGGCTTTTTTAATTAAGTGATTAGTGCCCCAAGATTAAAAAGGCCTTTAATCAAGTTACCCACTGCAGTTGGCCCCTGCTTGGCTGCTCCCAGCTGCTGCCAGCTCACGCCTTGCAAATGGGTGGCTTAGCAGCTACTTCTGCTGGGAGTCTGCTGCCATCCTCTGCCTGGAGGAGACTGCAACCAGCTCCTGCTGGAAAGGTGATGTTAAGTGTGGCTTCTGTATGGATTACTTCTATTCTGGAGATTAATCAGTGAATACTGATATCTTGGTGTTCTTAATAAGGTGTTCTTATATAAGCTATCATAATCCAATTATTAAATTATTACCCATGAGCATAAGTTACAGTTGTATGGGAGGGCTTGGCTGAAAAAAAAAAAAAAAAAAAAGAGGATGAGATATGCTTTTTTCAGGTATGAGGCCATTTTTTTTTATGTTTATAGGATGAAAAGGCAAAAAAAATAATAATAATAACTTTGAGTAGATCTGTTAATACATTTGAAGGCAGTCTGAAAATAAAACCATGGGAACAGAAGACTCCATGGAAAAATACCATGAAACAAGAGAGAGTACTTACCTTGACATGGTCAGAGTATAACAACAGAGATTGTGACACAGTATCAAGGAAAGATGAGGAAACAGCTGTTTGTTTTTATGTGCCATACAACAGTTGAAGATCAATAGACCAGGGGCAAGATGCCTGCATTGTGAATAGAAAAAGTAAATCCTGCTAGACATGAATGGAGTTAAATATGATTAGTGGCTGGCCCAAAGTGGTGTTCTCCACGTTGATGGGTGGATCAAGTGCACCCTCAGTAAGTTTGCAGATGACACCAAGTCTGGTGAGAATGTTGATCTACTTGAAGGTAGGGAGAGTGGATCAACAGGCTGGGTTCAATCACATGGCATTCAACAAGACTAAATTCTGGGCGCTGCACTCTGGTCATAACAACTCCATGCAGTGGTGTAGACTTGGGCAAGAGAGGGTAGAATGTTGCCTATCAGATGACAATCTAGGGATGCTGGATGACAGCACTGAGCATGATCCAGCAGCATAGCCAAGAAGACCGAAGGCTTCCTTGTCTAAATCAGAAATGGTGTGGCCAGCAGGACAGTGGCAGTAATGTGTACTGGGCAGTAGTGAGACTACACCTCAAGTACTGGCCTCCATTTTGTGTCACTTACTAACAGAAAGATTTTGAGTCAAGAAAACTAACAGAAGGACTGGGAAAAGATGTGATGAGTGACTGAGGGAACTGGAGTTGTTCAATCTGGAGAATAGTAAGCTGAGGGGAGACTTCATCTCTCTATAGAGCTACTTGAAAGGAGGCTGCAGTGTGGAGGGTGTCAGTCTTTTCACTTAGGTGAGAAATGGTAGGACATAGGAAATGGCCTCAGGTTGTGCCAGGGGAAGTTTAGTCTGGATATCAGGAAGAATTTCTTCACAGAGAAGATGGTCAGGCATTACATCAGGTTGCATAGGGAAGTAGTGGAGTTGCCATCCCTAGTGGTATTTAAGAGATGTGTGGATGTGCCATTTGGCTACGATTTAAAAAAAATCCATAAAATACCGAGGGAGATTTATGGAAGATTATGGACCAAGTTATCCTTGAAGCGACTGATAGGCACACAGAGGAGTGGTGGTAGAACAGCAATTGGATAGGAAAAAGCTACACAAGGGAGTATACTGGGAATATACCTGCCAACTAGACAAAAAGCAGCTTTGCAGAAAAGCACCTTTGTGTCCTAGTGGATAGTGAGGTAAAAATGAGACAGCAGTGCACCTTTGAGCCCACAGGACTAACTGCATATTGGGTTATGGTTACAAAAGTAACCATAAAAGTAAGAAAAAGTGATTCTTTCTGCCTGTTCATCATTTGTTGAACTGCATTTGGAATATTGTATTTTATTTGAGTCTATCCAAAATAAGAAAGATGTTGGCAGACTGAGTCAAGGGGAGTGGATGATGCATTTGATTACTTTCTTTAGCTATCCAATAGGAGCTTATACAGAAAACAATTCCAAAGTCTCTCTTGCACAATAAGGTGAGAGGCAATAGATGCAAGTTGCAACAAAAGAAATTTTGATTATATATACGTATACATACATATATACAGATGAGAGAGGTCAAACATTGAACCAGGTGCCAAGAGATGCTATGCAACCTCCATTCAAATCTTGACAAGACCTGACCAATCTTACAAAGCTTTGAAGTTATTCCTACTTTTAGCACAGAGAATTGAACCAGGTGAGCTCCAGAGATTTGTTCTAATTTAAATTGTGCTTTAAGACATTTTTCTAAGATGAAATTTGTTCTCAAAGCATCCCAAACTTTGATGAAGACAACAATTAAGACCCCTTAATTTTAGTGTTCTTAGTTAAGCGTAAGTCTGCCTTTTGAGTTTTCATTATTGATTTCTAAATATATAATGTGTGACGTTCCAGCTTGGACTACCATTTCCTTGATATTGTTGTCCTTTATTCTAGAAATGGAAAGGAAACTGTAACTAAGTGTCAGAAATAAAAGCAAAGAGCAATGCAGTATAACTCTGATAGCAGTACTGAAAGCTATCCAAAGGTCAGCATTATTAAGTAGTCTATAGTTGTTCACAGCAAGTGAAAGAAGGGTCGAGGTTATTGTCATGGCAGTGCAGGGTACAAAAGCTGCAAGGAATGGCGCGTTTTGGTGTAACATCTAGTCAGACAGTAGTCATTGTTCACATGCTGTAAAGTGGGCTTCTCTTTTAACTATAATTACCCTTAGGGATAAATTGCAATCCACAATAACAGTATGATCAAATAAAATACTTGTCAGGAACCCAGTACAGGATTCCTCGAACTAGAGCTGTAAGCAGGCAAAGGGCTGATCCAAAGTACACGTAGCCCCAGTACACTTTCAGGTTGGCTTTGCCTGTGTTGTCTGTAGCATTGAAGATATAAATCTGAACATTCTTCAAAGCAGTAGTGTTTCTTGAACACCCAGTTTGTTCAATACACCTAATTCACGATATTTTTTCCTTCTGTATGTCCTTGGCTGACTCTATCAGTCTTAGATGAATGGACATCAACCACAGGCTAGGAAAATAAAACATCCTTATTCAAATACATTTTAGCTATTAGTAATCAGGAACACCTCTGAAGTCAGGATATTCTATTTTAAAACATCAGGGAGGTGTGAATGACTTGAATTTGTAAACTGAATAAGCTTGGGAAAGCAGGTATTTCACAAAAGGGTGTACAAATAGAACACACTTGCACATTTTCTTCCCAATTAATTTTTGACCACTGTAGATAAACATGTATTTTGGGACCTTTAACAGAGGGCAGAACTGGGAGGAGACAAGATTAAAACTGCTTAAACCATAGTTTGTGTTAGAAGTTAATGATTCCTCTACCAAGTGCCAACACAGCCTTGCTTAAGGAGAGAATATTCTTGCTTTTGAGCATTTGCGTGGTAGTATAACTTCTCTTGTTGTGGATACAGAACCTAGGTAGGAACTGCTTTAATATTCTTTTCATTTGTCTTAGCCTCAAAATGTCCTTTAGTGTTTGTAACTAATGAACATTGCCTGTGTGGTTCTGTCTCTGTTTCCTTTGAACAACTACACTGCTAACATTCATGTTGTAAATATTAACGTTTTAGTGATGATGTTAGAATTTCTATGTGTCTTTCTGGAAAGTAACCATCATATATCATGAACAATGCAAGCAGCTTTAGGCCTGCGTGGAGCTATGATGTTCATTTGTTGTATTACCTTGATTTGAAAGGTATTATTATGAAACCGTGATGTCTTTATGAATCAGCGAGGTGACTGGATTTGATTTGATTTGACTGGATTTGGATGAACATTGCAGCTAGTGTAAATCAATACACTTCCATAAGCTACTTGATGAAATCTTGATTGTATTATTTTTAATATTGTTCGATTGTTCTTTCCCTTCTGCAAATGCAAATGTCTCAAGCTAGTACTACAGCAGAATGGCTTGTGCAAGTGAAGTTTAATAGTTTTAGAGAAGTCGTATAATTGAATGAATATATTTGATGTGGGAGGCTAATACTTATCCTCTGCTTGCAACCTGTTCCTTTAGTAATTAAAAATGGGGGAAGAAAAAGAGCACTAGGTAAATCTTGAACATGAACTTCATCAATACTTGAAACTGTTAGGCCCAACAGATAATTTATGTTGATATCAATAACAAATTAACCTTTTACATATATATATTTTCTTCTCTCCTTGTGGCATGGCATTTTCCCAGCCCTATTCTTTCCATGTAGATCAAGGTCAACTGAGGACAGCAGATGTTGCCAGTATCTCCAACTGCTGATCTTTGCGCACAGCTCACTCTGACATCTCTCCAGCACAGCCTGCACCATCTTTTCACTTCCTTCCCATGCTCCCACTCTTCTCCAGCAAAAGCAGCACCTTTTCAAGTAGGACCTTTGCAAAGTAGTAGAGAGCCATTCTCTGCTGACAGGAGCTGGTCATCCTTGTTCTTGCCTGAGAGAGCTTCCCTGGATCTCTAGAGGAACTAGCAACCATCACTGAGCAGTCTTTGTACTTTTCTGTGTGCATCAGGCAGCTTTTGCAACCAGAAGTTGAATTTAACTTTATTTTTCTTTTCTTTATCATGCTTGATCTTGCCTGATATTCTAACATTTACATGTGAATGCCATTTTTTAAACTGTTTACCTCTAAATTTTTAACCTTTCCTTTGATATTTACTGCTTTTACCTCAGTCTGTCCTCCATTCCTTCACTACCTCTTGCTGAAACATTTATCAGAATGGGCTGATAATGTCTGGATGTACTCAGTTACATTTCTAGATATCTAGTTGCCTTCGTCTTTTCTCTATTTTATCTCATATTTCTACTCTCACGTTTCTCCATCTTCACTCCTTCTCTTGTCATATTCAGATTCTAAATTATGTTGCAACTTCAATCTCTCTAAAAAATCCTACTTCCATAGGCTTGTTACCATCAATGATTTTTTTTTGCCAGCATCTTACTGTAGTCCTTTGTCTTTATGAGAGAGAGAAGCTAATATCTTTACACAGAAACAGCTATATTTCAGAGGACAATGTACAAAGTATTTGCCTACACCTCGAGCACCAAGAATCTTATTTCACAGTCATTTCTGCTGGTAGCTGTGCAGGCATGAGGAGACCCTTTCATCTGCTTCATGATCCTATCTTTCTGAGGAGCCAAGGAGCAGGAGAAGTTTTAAGGTTTATTTGTGGAGCTGTGTTCTGACCCAGACTTACAGCGCAGACACAGAAGCAAGGTATTTGCATGAGTCAAGAGTGGGAAGGAAAAGGTATTGTTTATGCCAGCATTAGTACCTAAGGATATGCTCATAAACTTAAGTGAAGAAAACTCTTTGTGTGTACTTGTTTTAAATATCCGTACACCTTAACCCTGCTCCATTTAAATGGAAGGAAATTTTCTAATGCTTGATGATGAAGAATAACACCTACCCTTTAAATGCTCTGGAAAGTTTTGCTCTGCTATGCAGACTGTAGCAGAGCAATTTGCAAATGCAGATGGACGTTTTCCAGCACTGAAAAAGTTCATCCAACTTTTTTCAGCTCCATTCAACCATAGAAAATCTCTCTTTGTACAAGTTTCCTTCCCTCTCTATCACTCTCACTCTTTCCTGAAATGAGGAGGGTACTGTGAAAGCTGAAATAAATCAGTTCCAGTCAGCTATGATTTGGGGTCATTATTGCCAATACTCTTATTTCCTCTGAGTGTCAAAATCTGCAGATCTGAAGAAAGCTCTCTTTCAAGCAATTCCTTTTTTTTCCACGAGGCTCTTCAGTGTCATCTGGATCTTTCTTCAGAAATCTTTTCTGTTTGTGGTTGGAGATGCACAAACGGGCAAGTGCTTTCCTTCTTTAAATAAATTTTGCAAGTAGATATGTAGAGCTCCCTTATAGCATTTCACTGAAGCATTCTCCTTTCTATTTGCTTGCATCTCTCAAATACTAAAAAAAAAAAAAAAAGATAAAAATCAGAAAAGAGAAAGGTGAAGTATGTAGTATTCATTGCAGCATTGCAATAAAACCAAATTCAACTTAATTGTGCGACAAATCTTTCAACATTAAACAAAAAATAAGAATTCACAGGAGAAAATAATTTGTCATCTTTGAATACAAGGTGTGCTCTTCCCAGTGGAACTGGTGCAGTTCTCCTGAATTCCTGATTTGCAAAGGATTTGAAGCATCAGTGAATATAGCTAGAACTCTGCAGACAGAAGGGGACTAAGGACACCCTGTATAGTGTTGCAAGAAGAAAAAACATGCAAGCTCCCTAAACCAGGTCAGATAGATAAAGTAACTAAATCTTTGTTGCCAGGAATTGTTGCCAGCAAATTGGTGCAAAAGGGCTGGTTGAATGTCAGAGTGTTATTATGCAAGACTTCCCAAAATGCTGATTGAGTCTTAAGCAACGTGGCCCACGAGTACAGAGCTTCCCTAGTATTCCCCATGTTTTGGTATTGATGTCATATTGACCCCTCTGGTTTACTTTTTCTCTTACTCCGTTGCGGAAATAGACATTTCAGTATTAAAATTCACTCTAGGCATAGAAAACCCCCACGTTGGTGAGGGGTGTGTGAAGAAATATTTCATTGAAATAAATATAAGATGTCCAAACAAAGTAATTCAGAATTTAAATACCTAAGCCATTAAAACAAAATATTTCCAATGGAAAATTCAGTTTCTTCATCTCAGTGCTTTCCCATGACTACTGTTTCATCGGAGATATTCTCAAACAACTCTATTTTGGCATGTGTGTTTTTATATCTGTTATCATTTTCTCTTGGGTTCAGATCACTCAGCAGAGAAGTCAACCATGACAGCAGAAACTGAATCCAGCAATATCGATGACTCAAGCCAGGAAGCAGAACCTTCCCAGCTTTTGGACAATGAAACAAGTGAAAATCTACCAGTCAAAAAGAAGGCCTCCTGTTGCACAGGCTTGAAGGTTTGGTGCTTACTAATATCACTACAAATTACCACTGTTGTATGTTAAGGAATGCTGTTCAAGGCCTGACATTATACAGTGCCTCCTTTTTCCCATTATCACTTCTGGATCTTAATACACTCCAGGAGCACAGGGGAGGGTTGGATCTTATCTTTGTCCTAACAAAAATAAGTGCAGACCTAACATACATACTCTCAAGTTATTCATAGTTAGGTCCTCATTTTTGTTACTGAACAGACATAGCAATCTCCAATGGAGAACATGAGGCATCCTAAAACTGATGGTTATTATACGCTGATGTCTGAAGCTTGTTGTCAACACTCATTTTGAGGGCCGAAATGGAGTGCGCAGGAAGAATAGATTGAACAGAGCTAGTGAACCAAAGAGAATTTTGCTTTCATGTTAAAGCCTTTAGTATTTATTGCTTCTGGCTGAGGTGTAAATACTACCAGGGCAAGATTTCTTGTGTTATCAACGTGTTTGGGTTTATACTTTGACTAGTTCTTCAGCCAGCTTTATCTCAGATTAAATTCCACAGACTCTGTGGAGTTAGAACACATTCATCTCTATAAAAAGCTATGTAAAATGAAAGATTAATGGGAAAAAAAAAAAAAGCAGTTGCAAGCTTCTTATACATCTGGAGTAATTTGGAATTTGGACTGAGTATCAGGTGCAGTTTGTTATATTTTTTATTTTATCTGACTCAGAGATACCATCCATATACACAACAGATAGTTCTCTGGAAGACTCACAGGACAACCTTCACTATTATATGCATGGGCAATGCTGCAAGCCTGTGGATCAATATCTGTATGTTCCTGTGAATGACTTTATGGCAATTAGGCTTCAGTGAACACAATCTTTTGGTGGTACAAGGCAAACTGTTCTTCAACCTCTTCATCTTGTCAAATATTTTATGCTTACATCGGGACTGCATTTTCAAACTTCTAATATCTAAGTCATTGTTTGTGTGTTCATGCTTATCAGCAGTTTGTAATCTCAGCCAAAACATCCAGGAGAGCACTGCTTTCCGTGCAAGGCAAAAAAGGTGATTCTTACAGACCTTTTTTTTTTTTTTGCCAGTTGAGCTCAGGAGATCTAAAACATCAGGACAAAGTCTGTGCTTGTGAGATTTTATCTTCATTCCTAGACCAAAAGAAAATAAATATACCTATTTTCAAACGTGTCGTTGACTGCATTTCTTACATTAGATAGAACTGCAAAGTCTAAGCCTATATTTACTTTTGTTTACTTTACTTGTGTTGTATTGGAACTTTTACCCACTGAGCAGTAAGTCTATTTGTTTTTGGATTATGTTGAAATAGTTAGATAATTTTTAAACAAACTTAGTTTAACTTCTTATCAAATACATTTTTATTTGCAAAAGTCAAAATGTGTGTTAGTGGAAGCAACTATAAAATTAAAAAGAATGTCAAGCTTTTTGTTGTCAGATATATGATATACAAGTGATGCAGACAAAATGCACGTATGTCAATATATTTTAGACAGTGATGAACAAATCAGCCTGTACTACTTCCAGAGACGTCACAGAATCTTGTGCAAAGACTTTATTTTGGTGCCATGGCTACCTATATGTTTGAGTTAGAAACGGTTATGAACTGGCATAAAATAAGCGTCATGAGACCCAGACAGAAAACAATTGGTGCTGAGATTAATTGTAGGTGAGACTAGTTTCATTAAATTGGTCTTGATGAGGTATGCATATGGAACAAAATCTACGTTTCTGCAACATCTAGAAATCTCACTATTTTTACTGCCCAACATGGGCCTCAGCTGTAACCACAGGATGTCAGCAAGGCAAGCAGTCCCCAGTTTTTTGACTGCCAAATTTAAATTCTACAGCCCTCAGGATTTCTGCTTTGGGCCACCTCTGGCTTACAACACAGATCAGATCAGGCCTTCTGGTCACTAAGATGGCAGTTGCAACCCTGAACATAAGTAAAGCAAGTGGGAGCTTTCAGTGCAACACCCAGCACCAACCCTTTCCAGCAGGGAAAAGCTGGGAGATAAGCAAACATCAATGGTTACATCCTGCCACCACTCTCATAACCAGAGTACAGAAAATTCAAACACGATGTTGTCAGTGTAATTTGAGTGGCAAGCATACACCATGATGATTGCTCCACATAGTTTCAAAAATATTTTGATTTCTATGTGACATCTTCCCTTGCCCCTACCTCCACTTTTCTATCTCGATCTTCCCTCAGGTGTTTCTTGCTGCTTTATCATTCAGCTACTTCAGTAAAGCTTTGTCTGGTACGATTATGAAAAGTTCTATCACACAAATTGAACGAAGATTTGACCTTCCATCCTCTACTGCTGGTTTCATTGATGGAAGCTTCGAGATGGGTAATAATACTCCACAATATGCAGAAAACTGTTCAGAGGAGTATGAGACAAGACTAGTATTAATTTTGTTAATTACTTTCCAGGTAATTTGCTGGTGATTGCATTTGTAAGCTACTTTGGAGCTAAACTTCATAGGCCCAAAGTAATTGCTGCTGGATGCTTTACTATGGCTTTGGGAAGTCTTTTAACAGCAATGCCTCATTTCTTCATGGGATAGTAAGTACAGATCAAGACCAATTAGAATAACATAGCATTGGACTTGAGGGAACTAGAGACTTGTGTAAGATGGTGTATTTGTGAAACAGATTGTGCTCTCCTGTAGCAGATTCTTACAGAAGGCAGCTTTCAGCTTCAGTGCCAGCAGATGTCCTGGTGCTCATAGAAATGGTCCTGGCTCATTTTCTATTCCAAACCACAGAATCACAGAGTCATAGGTGTTACAAGAGACCTCTGGAGATCATTTAGTCCAATCTCCTGCTGAAGCAGATCCTTTTGAGTAGGTTGCACAGGAAGGTGACTGGGCTGCTTCTGAATATCTCCAGAGAAAAAGACTCCACGACCTCTCTGGACAGCCTGTTTCAGTGCCCTGTCACCTTAAAGTTAAGAAGTTTTTCCCGATGTTCAGATAGAACTTTCTGTCTTCTAGTTTGTGCCTTGTTCTGTCAATCAGCACCAACAAAACGAACATGATCCCATCCTCTTCACACTCACAATTTTGTGCTGAAAAGATCCCTTCTTAGTCTTCTCCAGTCTGAACAGTCTCAGGTTTCTCAGCCTTTCCTCAGAAGGAAGAAGATCCAGGCCCCTCAGCATTTTTGTAGCCCTCCACTGGACTTTCTCTAAAGGTTCCCTATCTTTTCTGAAATGAGTTTCCCAGAACTGGACACAGTACTCCTCACCTGGCCTCACCAGGGCAGAGTAGAGGTAGAGAATTACCTGCTTCGACGCTCTTTTTAATGCATCCCAGGATACCACTGGTTTTCTTGAGCACAAGGGTGCACTGCTGGCTCATGATTAACCTACTATCATGCAGGACACTCAGCTCTTTCTTTTCAGAGCTCCTCTCCAGCAGGTCAGCCCCTAACCTGTACTGATGCGTACTGTTATTCCTTCCAAGGTGTAGGACCCTGCACTTGTCCTTGTTGAACCTAACCAGGTTCCTCTTCACTCCAGCCTGTCCAGATCTTCTTGAATCACAACACAGCCTTCAGGTGTGTCAGCAGCCACTCTCCCCCATTCCATATCATCAGCAAACTTGCGGAGGGTGGGCTCTGTATCTTCATCCAGGTCACCGATGAAGATACTGAACAGGACCACACCCAGTACCGACCCCTGTGTAACATCACTAATTACAGGCCTCCAACTAGATGCTGCACCACTGACCACAATTCTCTGAGCTCTGACTGTTGGCCAGTTCTCAGGCTACCTCACTGTCCTCTCTTCTTAAGCTTCATTACAAGGAAGTTGAGGGTGACAAAAGCTTTTCTGAAGTCAACATAGACAACATATACTGCCCAACCACTCATGGCTACCTGATCAATCGTGCATGCTAACTCCTTTTGATAACCTCCTTTTCTTCCACGTGCTTAAAGATGAATTTCAGAATAAGCTTTTATATCACTTCCTCAGGAACAGAGATGACTGGGCCTGTCACTTCCTCAGGGACAGAGATTGATCGGCCAGTAGTTTCCTGGCTCCTCCTTCTTGCCCTTTCTGAAGACTGGAGTGACACTGGATTTCCTCCAGTGCTCAGGCACTTCTCCCATTCTCCATGACCTTTCATAGATGATTGAGAGCAGTTTGGCAGTCACATCTGTCAGCTCCCTCAGTACTCACAGGTACATAACATTGGGTCCCATGGATTTGTGTGCATTAAGTTTGCCTAGAGGATCTCTGACCAGATCCTCCTTGACCAAGGGTAAGTCTTCCTTTCACCAGACTCTCCTAATTCCAAAGTCTGGGATTTCTGAGGGGCAGCCTTACCAGTAAAGGCTGATGCAAAGAAGGCAAGGCATTCAGTAACTCCATCTTCTCAGTGTCTCTCATTAGCAGAGCACCCATCTCATACAGCAGTGGGCCCACATTTTCCCTAGTCTTCCTTTTGCTTTTGATACAATTAAAGAAGTTCTTCCTGTATTCCTTGACCTTCCTCACCAGATTTAATTCCTAGCGGGCCTTAGCCTTCCTTGTTGCATCCTTGCATGCCCATGTTCACATCTGCTAAAACTAATGTCTCTTCATCTTCTTTAGGTTCAGAGGAACTTAAAGAATATATTTTTTTATGACGGTAGATCTTGCACTAGCATCAGACTTGTATTTTCCACTTCTTAAGTGAAGCTGAGCGTCTAGCTCATCTGCACTGGGAAACTCATAAAGTGTCTCATGGATCTCAGCCTGAATTTTTATGAGGAAATTATTCTGCACTTTTTCCTATGATGAACATTCTTTGTTTCAACCTGAAAAATAAGCCTTCCTAATCAAATAGAGCCAGCCAAGTTCCTAGAAGAAGACTGTGTGCTTTACTGTGTTGTTCTGCAGAAGCTCATTGCACATGTTCCTCAGCAAGGCTCACATCTGCCTTCCCTGCTTCTTCCCCATCCTTACAGAAATGTTTATTTAAGATAGAAAGGGAGATTGTTCTTTTTCTCCCTGGTAGTATGGTCATGGGGACCTAACTTGGACCAGACCCTAAATGTTGACAGCAAATATTCAGTCCTGCCTGAATTACTTTCAAAAGTAATTTCCAGCTTAAAATATTATATCTTCCAGATAAGCATTTCTAATTTTTATTTGCTGTTCACTTCTGATATTCCATATTTTTAAAATACACTTAAGTAAACTTTTGTCTTACTCCTTCAATAGCATTTTGGATTGATACTTAAACTAAAATACATTTAGGGAAATAGTATTCAAGTGATTCCTGGCTTACTATACTAGCATTTCCATACTGAGCCTTGCTTCTAAAGCTACTGTTGAATGTTTTCAGTTATAAATATGAAACAGCATCAGACACAAGATCTTCAGCCAACTCAACTTCAAGCATAAAGCCCTGCTCTCCACATCAAGATTTGAATGAAACCTATTTGGACACCTCCCAGTCTGGTAAGGAACTATACATGTAAATATAAATATAGGAGTTAGTTTTTCCTTTGGTTGGTGGAGTAAATCATTGTCCAGTGCAAGATGCTCAGTTAGGTTTCTAACTTCAATCTCTACCTTCCTGAGAACATAACAAATACTTCATTGCACTTTGTGCGTTTTGTCTGGAGAAGAAACATCCAGCAAATACTAGGACCCAGATTAGAGTTTTCCTATGTTCACGTTCCAATTTTCTATAAAATGATCTCTGAAGGAGGTGCTGAGTCTGTTTGCAAAGAGATTTCTGTAGGGTTTCAGTTACTCAGGTTTGGAGAAAGAGATGGCAAGAGGAGAAGAGAAGTTGTACAGAGTCAACTGGAAGTAAGTTGAGATTTCTCTGAACTTACTTAGAACATGAAATACAGATGTTATACGAGTTGCTTTGCATGGGAAATGGGTAGAGAGAGAGTCAAACTGTGCACACTAACCACCTCAAACTTCTCATTTTATATGCCAGATAACATAGTAATGGTAATATCAGTCTGCCTTTTTTTTTTTTTTTTCCACATGGACTTTTTTTTTTCTGACGGGTGATACTTACCTGTACCTTTAGAAATCAAATACAGTGAAGGTGGAAGAATGTGATTTATAAAGATTATTAAAAGATATAAGGAGGTTGACAGCCTCTCACTGATCTTCTTTAAGGAGAATGCTGTTCAAACCTTAAATACTAACTTATAACCATGTGCTGAATTTCCTGTGATTTGTCACTATATTTCCCCCTAAACTATTCTATAATGAAAATCTAACATCTCATTATCTACAGCCTGTGAAAAAGAACCATCATCATATATGTGGATATATATCTTACTGGGAAACATGTTGCGTGGAATTGGTGAGACTCCAATAACACCACTGGGCATCTCCTATCTTGACGATTTTGCTAAAGAAGAGAATGTTCCTGTATACGTAGGTAATGTCAACATAAAATAGACAGAGAGGTTCTTAATATAAGAGGTTGATTATCCTCTGAAGGAAAAAACATTCACCCATTAAAATGTACTGTCATCTGCTTCATTATATTTTCAGCATGCTTGCACACAATAGCCATGTTCGGCCCAATGTTTGGTTTCCTGCTGGGATCCTTATGTGCCAGACTCTACGTGGATGTTGGATTCGTGGATTTAGGTAAGCAAAATAGGCAAAGTGACAGTAAGTTAATACCTGTTGCTAACAGGTTCATCTGCATACCTGCACAAGAGTATTTTAAGTACTAATTGTATTAACTTAATTCTATTTACTTTAATTACATCATTTTTATTAATTGTATTTTATACTTTGTTACGATTTTATTAAATTACTGGAAGCTTTTGGGGGTGAAGGCTGAATTAGACAAGAAACATTTTAGAACCTTATTCTAGGTTTTGAGGATTAAAATACATGTTTAATCTTAGAATTTAGTAACAAGAGTGCTCAGAGACTAAAGAATTTTTACAGTCTTAATGAGAAGATTGTGCTAGCACGTTAGTTTTACGGTTTTTGTGGATCATAAAATCACAGACTGACTTGGGTTGGAAGGGACCTTAAAATCACATATTTCCAACTAGATGATCCCCCCCCCCCCCAGCCAAAGATATGATTTTTGATGCCTTCACTGATTAAAAGTTCTCTCGTTTGGTGTTCATTGTTACTGCTGAAATTCAACCACTGTACAAATATAGCTATTTTAGCAAATTAAGTGTGGGAAGAAGTTAATCTTCTCAATTAACTCAGTTCTGTTTCATTTGATTATAGGAAAAATTGCTATCACTCCACAGGACTCTCGCTGGGTGGGTGCATGGTGGCTTGGTTTTTTAATAGGTGGAGTGATCAGTTTCCTAGCTGCTATTCCATTTTGCTTCCTGCCAAAGAGTCTGAAAAAGCCTCAGAAAGCCAATAAGGACAAAACTTCACCTGGTCTCCTGGAAAATATGGGAGCCATGAGGAAGACACTTCCTCCTGCAAAATCTAAGCCAATAAAGTGGTCAGCAGTGCTGAAAGGCAAGTGTTTTGTGTGTCAGGTAATTATGGAAAGCAAATGTACAATAAAAATGTGATACTTCTGCAGAATATTTTACCTCCCCTACACTTACATGAGTAAATGTACATTTACGTATAATTAAATGAGTAAATGAGTTAGCTATCCCCAGGAAAGGAGTTATCCAGTAAATATTATGAGAAGTCAAAGAGCTTCTTCAAGACTGAGGCATTTATGATTACCTGTAAGGCACCTAGTTCAGAAATTCTGCAATACAAATTGGAGTAGAGGAAACATCATTTCTGCATCAAGACCTGAAGAAAATATTAGAAGTCTCCTTTTGCATTCTGGAAAAACCAAATCATTCTTCTGGTCATCACAGAGCTTGTGAAGATTCTGAAGCTCATTGCTGCCTGAGGAAAACACAGCAGGCTTGAATTCTGATTGTGCAGATCTTACACTATGAAAGGGGAATAAAAGTGAAGGGAAGAGATGTTTTCTATCACCAAAAATTCCTCCTAAGTTCAGATCCCAATGGAAGATGTGCTTCCCTACACTTAGCCTTGAAACTTGTCATCTGAAAGTAGTCTTTGCTGCATGGACCCCTTTTGTTTTCACATGCGCAGAACTCAGGCCTTAACCTGCAATTCACTCTTCTGTTAAGATTCTCTCCTCCTACCTCAGCATCTAGAGTTTTCCAATAGCCTGGTTTTGCTTTCAGGTACTTACTAGCAAATGAAGATCAGTACAATTTGCCCTTGGACAGTTAAAAGAAGGATTTTGCCCCAAATTTCATGGATTACTCACCTGTAATTATTTCATATAGCTTTAAAAATAACTCATTTATCTCTTTCTTTCAGATTTCTATACCTCTCTGAAAAAAATACTGAGTAATCGAATGTACGTTACATTTTTGTGTAGCTCGCTGTTACAGTTCAGTAGCTTTATCGGTTTCTTGACTTACAAGCCAAAGTACATGGAACAGCAGTATGGGCAATCTGCATCTAAATCCAACTTTCTAATAGGTGAGTTACACTGCAATAACAGTTTATTTTGTAATAATTGAACTGGGAGAAGTTCTGGCATCTTCTTCTGGGGCTTATCTTTCCTGAACTTAATTATATGAAAGAAGCATATAAGCTAGTTTTAGTGTCTATGGGGACAGAATAAATAATTATATCCTATTTGATTGTTTATGTTTATGTTTAATTATGATTAAAATACTACATTATGATATTTATATCATATAGTATTGATAGCATTATATTCTAGCAAGGGTACTCAAAATATGCAATTAATGGGGTCAGGGGAGTTTTAAATTCTCTAACATCTGATTGAGGGATACCTTGCTTGAAGAGAGGACAAATCACTGTCAGATAGCTAGCTAGACATACAGTCTGTTTTGAAATGTAAGAACTTCAAAATAGTATATGCAACCCAAAGATTAGGCTGGGTGGAAAGCCACCTAGAGTGGCCAACATACCACTGCCAGGGACATCAACTAAAGAATGGAGTTTGACTCTTAAACCCAGTGTGACTAACTTATTTTAACATTCCTCTTCCATAATCTCTTTCAGGATTGACAACTTTACCACCTGTTGGAATTGGAATTTTCCTGGGAGGAATAATAATGAAAAAGTATAAAATGAGTATCATTGGAGCAACCAAGTTTGCATTTACTATGTCTTTTTTTGCCTATTCCTTCACTCTCTTGCACTTTGTTGTTGGCTGTGAGAACCAGGTGGTAGCAGGAATTACAGCATCATATGATGGGTGAGTATAAAAGGAAGAGAAGGTTTTTCTCCACAGCAGCAACAGTTCAAATACTGTACAAGGACATGAGAGCTAAAAGACAAAGCTTTTGCAATGCTTAGAGGGAGCAAAAAATACGAAGTGTTGTCATAGTTCTGTTGATCAGCAGAGGGTAGCTTGACAATGAGCAGCACTGGAATCACATTATCAAAATCACATCATTACTAATGCAGGAATTTAGGCTGCTGTGGGAGTGATACTTCTGTTTCACGCTGTGCCACCTCTACATCAGAAATAATTTTCTTGCAAATTTTATTTAGACCCAGTAAAAAGATGAAGAATATGTACACTGTACATTGGTAGCACATCCTGCATGGATATGGAAAGACTGCAACACATCAGACTCTCAGCCTGCTGTTAAATAAAATGAAGCTTCACTGCCTAATGGAGACGTTCTCTCCTGTCAAGACAGAACAAATATTCGGAAGTTAGAATCTATTATTAGTTCCTTGAGCAAGCAAAGATACCAGAACAAGAGCTGTGGATTAGAAGGTGGCTTTCCAAGGCACCCAGAAAAACACTTGCATTTGGATTGGCATACGCTCCCAGAAGTCTAGTTTCTATCAGTGCATTTTTGCCAACAACTGAAGAAGTACCTGATAAGGCTGTGGGTACAGCTGACCTCTCAAACAGTTTCAGTTTTTTCTTTTCTGTATATGCCTGGGAGTTAAAATCAGTAGTAGCAAATTTTGTCCTAGCATTATTAATAATCTAGTGATCATTTTAATATCAGCATGAGTGAGATGAAATGTGAAGCAGAAAGATCAATGTTTTAGATGTTCAAATATTAAAATGTATGCCCTGGTCTTATGAGAAAAAAGGCACTGTTACACAGAAGGGACTACACTGATCTCAGTGCTGAATTAAAAGTTGTTCTTTCTCTTGTCTCAACTTAACTCCTAAGCAAACCCATTCCATATCATGAAAATGCCATATTTTCTGACTGCAATTCTGGCTGCAAATGTGCCACCCATGTGTGGGATCCCGTGTGTGGAAGCAATGGGCTGACATACATTTCAGCATGTCTGGCTGGATGCACAACTTCAGAGGGACATGGGAAGAACACGGTAAGAGCATGCTCAAGTTTCTGTAGCTTTTTACTAGCTTGCTTTCCATTTAGCATCAGGGGTTTTGAGTAGTATAATTTGTTTAGTAGAAAACAAATTTGCTGGGGAACTGTCACTAAGGTATTTATGCCTTCTGGCTACAGAATTTTGTGGATTTAATGTAAAAAGAGGAAAATAACAGTTCAAAATATTTACACCCTTTCTGAAATTTATTTGTGGTCTGCCTTTTATAAACCACAATTTGGCTGCTCTGAAGTTTTTAGTCAATAGTTGAAGGATGCTAACATATCAAAGCATCACATCATTAATGTGATAGCAGTTTAATAGGCATGTCTAAGTGTATGAGACTGAGACTGTGGTCCAGCATAAAAGTCTTTTTCTGTAGAGGCTGAGGTCCATGGCCCACAGATCCCCTTATATTAGTAGATCCTTTTGCCTTCAAATCCTGATTAAAAGCTATTGTTTTTATGCTATCTGTACACCTGCTGCTGCTCTCAGGCAGTCTGCATAAGCTGCATCTTGACAGGCAGCTGCTGCTTTCGGCTCTGAAGTAATTCTGGTGGATCAGCTGGTGGATCAGCTTTAGAAGAGGGGGACCTGGGATCCAGGTGCTTTCCACAGAAAAAGCCCTTAACAGGCAAAGGCAACTAGCAGCAAAAGGCACACCTCCTGAACCTCATTTTTCCCCTCTAGCAGCCCTCCAGGGACATAAAGATAGGTTCAGAAGTCCTGCAGATACTCCATACATCTTCCAAAACTTGATGTTGTGTCCAGTGCTAGGAGCATACTTGAATATCCCTTCCTAATCTGAGCGCAGTTTATAGTAAAGAAAAGAAGCTGCTGCCCATCACCTCAAGGATAGGCAAACAAGAAAATAGTAAGGCTTCAGACTCTGCCTGTGTCTGAAGGCAGAATTCCTCATTGCCTAAGAAATGTCCTATCAAATCTGTTTTGTGTCTTCCAGGTCTTCCATAACTGCAGTTGTCTTGAAGCCAGCAGTTCATGGTCAGGAAATAACTCTGCCACCTTGGGGCAATGTCCAAAAAGTGATAATTGTTCAATGATGTTTATTTATTATACAGTAATACAAGTCCTAAGTGGCTTTTGCTATGCACTGGGAGGCACTCCAGCATATTTGATTATGTACCGGTAAGTTAAACTGTGTAATGATGATTCAGGCTTTACACTGAGGTGATCAAAGTCATATCTATTTTTTTTCCTCTTTTCTTTGAGAGAAGGCTACTCTATTGCAGTATGACATGATTTATCTAATGTGTTTTGTCATTCTGCTTATATCTGCAGCTGTTAATATCAAACCTTACTTGGCCACTGCCGATAAGTTGGTTCTAGTGTGTTGCTTCCAAATACTATGTAATGTTTTTTCTTATGACTAGCCTTCCAGAACACATCCTGTTTCCCTGCTTGGATATTTTGTCCATGTGGATTTAAAATAGCATGCATTTGTCAGGATTTCTGGATGTGGAGTCATCTGACATATTGGGCTCTTCAGATGTTAGAGTATTCAGAACCTCTGATGGTTCAGTTTGTGGCTTTGGTGCTCATGTCTGTTGAAGTATACAGGTGCAGGCACACCAGGATGTGCTTCAGAACAAAATATACAAATTAGAATATACTTCTCAGTAGCCTAAAGAGAATTTTTAATCAGTGGCAAATTTAGCGGAAATCCTAAGAGCATCATGTCATCCTTAATGAACATGGAAAATAGAAAGTGAACTCACCTCTGTGAGACATTTTTCTGAGGGCTGACCATATTAATATTTGTAAGGAGATATCAGAGACTGGAAATATAATGGACTCAAGATCAGTGAACAGTCTGGATGTTTGAAGTGTGGTTCACCATGAGACAGATGGGCATCAGGTAGTTCAGGATGTGCTGTCATTTGTGTATAAAAAGGTGCTGCATTAATGCTGCTACTTGCAAAATTTTTTTCCTAGGACAACATGATATTTTCCATCAAGTGAGTAAGGTATTTTCCATTAGGTAAAGAACATGTATGCCAGGGAACCAAGGCAGTTTAGAAACTTATTTCATTAACACTAGTTTAGACCATGACTATGCCTTTAAAAATTCTTACTTAACTATACTTAGTGAATGGACTTCCCAGGAGATATGTGACAGAAAACAGTAGATTAATTCCCCATTTTCATACCACTTTGCACCTGTTCAGCAAACATAGGAAGCACTCTCCTTCCAAAGCTTAGTTTTATGTCATTTTCTGAGTGTTTAGTTGGGTGAAATTGGCAGCAATAGATATGTCTAAACACTTATTATTCATTCATCTCTCTTTCAGATGCGTTCAGCCAGAGTTGAAATCTCTTGCAGTTGGTCTGTACACTCTTGTTATGAGAATGCTAGGTAAGAGACATTCTTCTGACTAACAAAGATACCCGCTTGCTTGGCTTTAAATGACAAGAACGTAATAACCATCCGTAAACCAGATATATACTTGAAATACCCGAAAATTCTGAGTTGTTTCTGGAGGTCCAAAATCCAGTGTAGAGTTCACTGAGAAGTCAGCTAATGCAATTTTGAAAAGCTCTGACTTGCTGATTAAATGATATTGGACTTTGGGAGCCTGGCATTTCAAAATGGGCAGATTTTCTGAGCAAAATTAAAATACCGTCTTGGATTACTAAATAATTCTGTGAAGTCTCAAACTTATCATTCACTGGATGGCTAACTGAGACACAGTGATGCAGGACCAAAAAGAAATGCTCTTCATTCAGCACTAATATAACTCGGCTTGTAGCAGATTGTTTTCTTCACATTGAAACTTTGCTTTCCTGGGATGATTAAATTTCATCTCCCTATAAGAACAAGGCAGTGCTCTTCTCTTTATCCTTTTTTATTTGAGGTTGTTAATGAGACTGTTGATTAAGGTGCCTAGACAGGCAAGAAAGCACCTCTGTTTTCTTTTATTCTCTTTATAGACACAATAGGAATAGTTTTTCGTAAGTATAGAGAAATGTGTGTGAAGAATCAAACTACATGGATTTGCTATGATGCCTAAGAAATTGACAGCAACTTACAAATTAGAGCTGTAGTCTCTTGGCCTTGATTGTGATGAGACCTTTGGAGACTGCAAGGTGTACATACATTTTGTCCTTTTTTTTTTTCTTTGTCATACGCTGTTTGGGCAGAATTTCTCCATCACTCAGGACTGGCAAAGCCAATGGGATTCTGGAAGCTTTTCTGGCCATAAGGAAAGAAAAACATCACAAGAAAAGAACCTCCCCCTTTCTATAAGATTTTTTTTTTTTTTTTAACCCTTTGAGAGAGTGTGCTCCTTCCACTGTATGAAGGTGCAGAGCTGTAGTCACTGATTCATGAAAGCCAACGTTTCTCTTCAGTGACTTGTAGATCAAATCTGGCATACTCCCCTCTTCATTCTCTGAGGAACATCCCCAAAACAGCATTTCTTCCATCATACCTTGGCCACAGCTTAATGATCATAATTTACAGGCCTTTATAGGCAACTTAATGAGTTCACACTTTCACAAGAAACCTAGGGTACAACAGGCTGAGAACATACCTGTTCCTACAAAATAAATTATTTCCTGTGTAAGAATGCAAGAAACCCATGTAGAAACAAAAGTAATGTGAAACATGGTCCTGTTCACACTGAAACCTGCATTTATCTGAATACTCACCTTTGATTCAGCAAGGGTGAGATTCTGTCTTGTGTCTGCCATCTTTTCCAATAAACTATAAGCTCATATCTGGCCAAGTCATGCCAGGATTTTGGTTGTTCTACACTCATAGACATTTTTGAAAAGCATATTCAGTACCTCTAGTCATGTATACCTGGTGCTATCCCTTCAGATAGAAGGCACTATCAGCTGCTATTTGACAGAGATGAAGAGCCAGCACAGTTGATTTAAGCTGTGTGTGGAAATGTGACCTCTGCATCTGTTCAGTGCTGCAGACAATCGGTCCAGCTTCTCTTCGCCCAGTGTGCACTGGATGCCATGCTCAAGAAACCATTATGGATGGAAAAAGCAGCATGCATGCTACAAGCTTGGCCAAATCTCCACCATCAGACCACATTCCTTGAGGCTGACAAACCCTATGGCACAGAGAGGGTGTCCCAGCTTGTAGTTATTCTGATAATGGGAAGGTCCTCCAAGTCCAACTCACGTACTGCTGCTATTGCAGCAAATGATTTGCCTCTAAAAAAATAGAATGCTAACTTAAAAAAAATATTTTTATGTGATCTTAAGACATTTTTGCTTATTCCCTTGCAGCTGGGATCCCTGCACCAGTTTATTTTGGGGCACTGATTGACAAAACATGCTTGAAATGGGCAAGCACAAGATGTGGGCAGCGAGGGGCTTGCAGGCTATATGACTCCAATGCATTCAGGTAAGGCAAAGCATAGAACAAGACGTCACAAGCATTTTGTCTATACAGACCCTCCTTGATCTGTCATACTGTAATATGTGAGGCCACTGATCAAATATAATGGTCTCAACTCAGATTTTGGTCATCCCAGAATTCCTGAAATTGAGAAATTTTAAGATAAAATATTAAATTCTTGGCTCTTCACTCAGTTTTTACATTGTGCAAAAATCCTATAATATAAATGACAGGAACTTTCTGGAATGGAATATCTGTTCTAATATCCTTTGAGTCAACTTAAAAAACCAAGGGCTGCATGATTTACTAGTGAGAGGGAAGGTACACAAATCTACTTCTGTAACAACTTCCATAAGCAAATAAATACCTTTACATTCTTTAATAGATGATTACAGTTGTCAAAATGTCTACTGTGTGGTATCATTCACAAAGAATGAGTTTTAGAATTGCCTTCCCCTGAGCTTCTATCTGATTTTTATACCCCTGTGAGCCTTGAAACTCTTTAAAAGTGATTTTCTTTAACTTGAACTTAACACTGTCTTTTATTCTCTATCTGACAGACATGTCTACCTTGGTTTATCAGCAATGTTGAGAGCTCCTTCCTACTTGCTTGCGATCCTTTTCTTTATATTGATAAAGAGAAACATTCAAAATAAGAACTCCAAGCTTGCAGAAAATGGAGGAAGAGAAGATGTTCCTATGAATAAAGAAGATAACTGCAAAAACAGTGAACATTTGGCAAGTTCTTCGGAGGCAGAAAAGGAATCACATACTTAGAGCGCCGTCTGGAACAGTGTAATATGAATCAAGACAGCTTCTTTTAAAAACAACTTTAACAATGTCATGAATAACTAACTAATAGCTTAGAAAGTTCAGAAAGGCAAAGGAATAGTAAACCTATGGTCAACAAAAAGGAAATCTTACAGTCAGGTATGACCTCACATGTACTTGGCTAAAAGGAACAGACCAAACATTTTACTTGAACCAAACCAAGTTCTCAAAAGGTAAAAAAAAAGGTTCCCATGGTGTTCTCAGCAGAGCTAGTCAGCAGTTTTTGAATGGGGTCAAAGATGTGTGCTGACAGAACAGCCACACCCCAGAGTCCCACTAAACGTGGGGATGATTCCACGTGCAGATGTGTGGAGTGGTGCCGGAATGATAAGCAGCAGCCTCACAACAGCATTCTGATTTCATCAAGTTCACTTGGAATTCAAAAGAAAAACAAGGCCCTTGAGCAAAATTCTTCCTCCTTCTCTAAGTGAGTCATTCCAACACTTTGCCACTGCAAAACTGACAACAGCAGTATTTTTCCAATAAGCATTTTTCTCTTAGTTCAGCAGGAAAAAAATTATACCACAGAGTAAATAATTATTTTTTTAAATCTCAGAAGTTATAGCATTTATTAAAAGCTTTTTTTTTTTTCTTTTCTTTTTTTGAATTTTGAATTTTGAATTTTGTGGTTCTGTTGCTTTCTAAGCAAAATTCAATGCATGTTCGTGGCTTTATTGCTATGCAGCAGTATGTCCAGCAGAGGACACTCAAACAATAACAGTACGCCTCTGACTACTGCATAGGGTGTATCTGTCATGTTCAGGGTTTATGGTCTTGGGAAAAGTTCATCAACAGGTAGGCAGAAGGTTCAGCTGTATTCTCATGCACCTTAAAACTTTTTCAGACCAAGACTTTAGCTCCTCTTTTCAAGGTCACTTTTGTATGTCTCTTGGTTTGAGTTGATTGTATTTGCATCGCTCAGAGCTTGGCAATTGTTACTACTTCAAATAAAAAGATGTATACTTGTGTACCATGTCACAGCAGCGATTCAATTCTCTGGATGATACTTTAAAACAGACATTTAATGTTCAGTGGGTTATGGATGATATACACATTAGCTAAAAAAGGCATATTGAGTGAAATGCTGAACTGTTCTATGTTGTCTGTCATGAAGCAGCTAAAGGGAAAAGAAAGGGACTTCTGTTTATAAATTTCAGTGACACTTACTGGAGGCAATGATTCGCTATCTAGCAAAACTGATGTGACTCTTCCCTTGGTCAAATTGCATTTGCAGATGTTTAATGCATCCAGGTTACAAGAATGACTCATACCAAGTCACAAGAATGACTTGTGGGACACGGATGAGCAAACCGCCTTATCCAGCTGTTGAAATTGGAAGTGAGTTTTGGCAAGGTAAATTAATGCAACTGCTTAGTTCTGCTTTTCTTTCAGCTGATTTGTCCAGATAATATTTTATTCACATGTCTTGGTGCATATATATTTTCCTGTGGTGACTATGGCCAGAGTTTTGGGTGAGACACTTTTAACCCCAAATCTGAAACCTTTGAAAACATTATATATGAAAAAGCATACCAGTATAAATTGGGAAGAGCTAATTTCAGATGGCAGATTATGGGAATTATGCATGAGTAATCAACAATTCCAGGATAAAGGTTTACAGCCTGTAGCAGACTTAGGAAAGTGTTACTGCAGGCTGGTAGGGTAAAGAAGGTGTCAACTGACTCACTTCTTTGGATGCATAAACAAAGGCTTGCACAAGATGATACTAACCTGTTTATTTTGGGGGGGTTTCTTTCCCTTTCCAGGGGAAAAAATGGTTCCAGCAAGAGATAAGATGCTATTCCCCTCTGCCTTTAGGTGTTACATTGGCTTAGCACCTGCGAGTGAATGAGAGACAGGGACAGTAACACTGTTTTAGTGCTAGCCTTGGTGTTCTTTCCTCCATCATCAGAAATTAAATAAATTAATTAATTAAAAGCAGAAGTAAGTCCTGGACCGAAGGTGGAATCAAAGCAAATCAGACAATTTATTTCTCCTTATGATAAAACTCTGTAATTTCTGTGCTCTGTACGTTTTGTGTCCTGAGAGCCTTTGATGCATGAGAAGCATTTAATGTATCAGTGTAAAACATCCCTGAGCACTGTGAAAACACAAAAGATGCTATACAGGACAATGCATGCATGCAGTGAGTGACCAGTTGGATTAGGGTCACAAGCCTGACCAGCAGTGGACATCTGAAGTGCTTTACTTACTTCAAGGACAAATTTCTCATACGCAGTTGGGTCTCTCAAGACATACAAAAAGTGAATGTCAAATTCTTTGTTACATTTGTCTGATATCTTACCATTTTTCAAATGTACATGCTAGTGGTCAGTAACAGCACTAACTGATTTTCTTAGTGCACTCTGTCTTTTACACTTTCTGGAATTCCTTGCTTCCACTCACTAAATAGCTGCGAGAATTTAGTTGCAAAATCTCCTTAATTTCCAATTATTCATGCTATTTTTTTCTTATTGAAAACAGATTTTGAATGAGCGTTCAGTAGCTGATTCATTTATGAGTCACTATTAATTTCAGCCCACTAGTCTTTTTTTAATCCTCATTTGAATACAGGGGATTTAAATTGTTGTTTTCATTGACTTTAGGAATGCACTGAGTTGGTTGAGAAGAAGCATTATGGAGAGTAAGAAATGCGTTTGTCCTCAAGGGCTCATAACTGCCTTTATTCCAACTTTTGACTCCTCTTTAAATTCCACTTCTGATCTAGAATGGATGCTACAGTGATGGCATCATCACTTTTCATCATCACTTTGGTTGTCCAAATATTAGCAGGGCTAGGAGAGCTGCCACTGGGTGAGCTGCCACCCAGTAGATCTCCCAGGTATTTCAGGTAATTTCACCACTATTAAAATAATAGCCTATTATTAGCACTAGAATAATATTTCATGTTTCCTTGGTCTAGCCGTGTGAGGTCTGGACTTGAGCACAAACTGTATGACAATACATCATTAATATGTACCACAGCTACCTACTTCTTCTGAGAAGGGCACTCCAGCAGTGGTGGAGCTGGCTCATCCTGAGGCCCTGCTCTGAAAAGCCATACGGACACAACCAGCTCAAGTCATGACTCACAGCAATGGCAGGGAGTCCACAGGATGTGGGAAATAGGAGCAACTCAGCAGAAGAGCCAGCAGAGCCACACTTCTTGGTGTGAGTCAGCAGACAACATAGTGGTAGGTGACCACTGTAGTGGTTGGTGACCTTGCCCACGGCAGGGAGGTTGAAACTAGATAATCTTTGAGGTCTTTTTCAACCCAGGCCATTCTATGATTCTCTGATTCTATGATAGGGCCACCTCACACTGTAATACCAGAGAGCAGTGACCCTGTGTAAGCAAGCTGAAGCAACAACCCAGTTCTTCTATCAGGGGCACTAACTATGGGTCTCAGCCAATTGGGCCACAAGGAAAAAGCTCCCTCCCAAAGAGCTGCATGTGACACCTCCATAGGGTAGCTCAATAACCGTGCCAGAGGATCTACTGAAGACCTGGAAGGGTACCCTTGGAGCATGCATTCTAGCCTTGTCTGAGGCTGCATTAATCTCTCTCCTCTGGAAATGCATTCTGAACTATGGGAGTGGCAGAATTTGCTAATATGAAATGCAAGCATGAGACAAAGTGTAATGCAAATTTAGTAGATACAAACATACAACATCAGCATCCCCTTGATGAGATGATAACATAATAAATATGCATTCAAATGAGACAAACTTGTTTACTGTTTTTGCACATAAGGAAGAACACTTATTCATTTCAGCAACAATGTCCAACTGAGAAAGTTTCACTTTTTTGATGATTTCTTGTTGATTTTAGAGAAGAAAATGTTCTGGTTTTATTTAAATGCCCTTATAGTGTAATGCACCTGAAGAGATGAATTATTTAGATATCACAGAATCACAGAATTGTAGGGGTTGGAAGGGACCTCCAGAGATCATCGAGTTCAATCCCCCTGCTGAAGCAGGTTCCCTACACCAGGTAATTTATTAATATGATAGACAATGACTCAGAATGTCTCTGCTTTAAGATGCATATCTGTTACAATAGTTCTATAAATACTTCTCAGATTGCACTATGTAAGTTTTTTTTCCTGACATATCTCTAGGTTTCCTCTTGAATACCTTTTGTCCATCTGTATTTTTTCATAACCATTTCTATAAGGCCTCACAACTTTATTCCACTGATCTTCTGAAATCTGTTGAATCCTGGTAATCTTGATCACTTGAGACCTATCACTCATTTTTTGCTATATGTGATAATCACATTATGGCATGTTTAGAAGACCTAGGTAAAAAAAAAAAACTGTTCCTCAGTCCCTTTGGGCTATGTGCTAGTGTCACTCATAAAGCATGTCTGGCCTAAGCCTAAGCTATGGCTTTGCTTGGATCAGCCTTCTGGTGTCCAGCTGCTTCTCATGGTTGACTACAGGCCTGTGCAGGCATCCCAGCTGATAGGCCACAGCTGATGAGTGGGATAGGCCGCCTGAGTGGCGCCATGGAGTGACTGGGTCAGGGCAAGTGCTTGTTTTCCCTCTACTCTGTGATGACTGAAGCTGCTGTGTACACCAAGTGGGTTGGACAGGAACACTCCCAGCACCAAGCATGGGTGGGTGGCTGTGTAGGAAGCTCTTAACCATCAGCTTCAAGCTCATGGGCTTTCCAGTATTACCTGTCTTTCTTTGTTCCACCTGTGATAGTGGAAATCCCCACAAGCAAGCAGCTTGTCCCAAGAAGGAGGAACAAGTACCAGGAATTGATGCAGGAATGTAAGTGCAATGACATCACAGTGGTCTCAGAGGAGATCAAATCCACTGCACATGAATTTGAACCCACACAACAACACCACTGTGCTGCTCCTGGTCATGTCATGGATGCAAAGCCTGGATTTTGCTTGATCCTTACAAGAGTTCTGCGCACACAAGAGACAAATGATGCTCTTATTTTCTAAACCAGACACACTGACATGGGGATTTTAGACCTAAGATGAGGATCACAGCCTCCTGTGGAGCTCTGCCACTGCATTAGACAAGACCCAGTCTCAAAGATCCAGCCAGACCACAATCTGGTCAAAGAGATGAACAAACACCTTAGGTTACAAACAGCATACCTGTATATTTTCACTCTTTCATTTTTTCTGTATCCACCCACTACCCACCTCATCCATGGCCATACATAAAATAACCAATACTTTATTTAAAAAACAACCTCTCTGGCCTTACAGACCAATCTAATACTGGGGCAGAGGGGTCTCCTGGATGAGCCTGCTCAGCCTCAAAATTCAGGTGTGTCTGTAGCAAGAAGGGTTTTTTTTGTTTGTTTTGTTTTGTTTTTTTGGCTGACTTGAACCATGAATTACAGTTTAGTAGCATGGAATAAAGCTATGAATTAATTAAAGAGTAAGATATATATGCATCACTGGAGAAAATAACATGTGATTCAGACCTGTATTAACAGTTTCAGCTAGAAAAAATTTTGACCATATTGCAAGCAAGAAGTTGGCAAAATGACAATATATTCCACTGTGAAAAACTTGTAGACTAAATCTAACATTACTGCTGTTTTTGTTAAAATATTTGAAATGCTTTAAATTTATTTTGACAGTTTGAAGTATTTTCTGTTTATTTTGTGACAGCTAGTATTCTAGTCCCAATTTATTTTTGTGCCATGATAGACAAGCCTTCTTGAAAATGAGGACACAAAACCTGTAGGAGGGTTTGCTCTTTGTGGGGTACGTGATCCTAATGCATACAGAAAAGTGTGAATTTAGGGCTGCTGGTTTGTTGTGGTTCAGGTGTTTTTATTTTTTTGATGAACAACTTAAAAATATCATTACAAAAGGAGGCATAGGTCATTACGTCTGCTTGATTATGTACCTAAAAGGAAGGAAATGCCAAATAACAAATGCAGTGGCTTCTTGGATAAGGCTCTATCTTCTGTAACTGTTCTGACAGAAGGACTTTGATAATGCCAGTGAAGGGCTTTATGATAAACTCAAACAAGAGTTGAGTAAACTCTAGGCTCATGCCCTTAAACCTTCCACAGTCTGATAAAAATCCACCTGTTCAGTTACCTCTTCATTGATTTCAGTAGAACAACTGTAATTGGCAGCCCACCTAGCTGTCTGTAATGGTCTCTTAACTACCTGATCTGTGGTATCTACTCAAAAACATGCTTGTAGCTGCAAATTAAAATGCCTTTAGCACAGTTTTCCTGTTAAACACTTTATCTTACCACATATAATGTTTTCTCTTTCTCTTTGGAGAACACGGGAGATTTTGTTTGCAAGGAAGGTAACTTGTTCAGTCATCAATTAGTCTTTGACAAAGCAGTTTTCTGAGAAGAGGCATACATGGCATGAAAGCATATCTGATCACACCTGAGAGCACTCAGCCACGAGAGATGAGTGTGCCAGGCCATGGACAGAGTTGCTAAACACTAGACAAGCTGTCCAGAATCCAGCTTGGCCTTGAATGCCCCAGCAGATGGAAGTCCAGCCTTCCTCACTTCTGGGCTTGCTGTGGTATTAGTTTTTTGAAGGGGCCATTTGAGGATAAGGTCAGTGACATGAAACCCTGAGACCCAGGGCTCAGCTGACTGTGTTCCAGCAAAACCAACAAGTTGGGTTGTGTGTGGCTGTGTGACATCATGAAGAAAAAAAGAAAAAATAAAAACACAAATCAACAATAACTAAAAAGCCACCTCTTGTTGAGCTTTGAAGAAGAACATGAGATTAACCTGTTTAGAATAAAAAAATGGGAAAACACAATGAGAACTGTAACTGCTGACCCGCCTATAGCTAGAGGATCAGGAATTTAAGAAATGAGCAATAGTGATATGAATAGGTATAAAAACCTAAGAACAGTGGTGAAAAATCAAAAGGTGACAATTTACGAAAATGAAGGACCAGTCCACTCCTTAGCATCGCTACTTGATGAACAACCAACAGCAATTTAGCAGGTAGACTCTAGCATCAGTAACAGAGCTTTTCATTCAAGTCAAGTTTCTCAATAGAGTCCCAAGGACTTCTTCACTTCTCCATTCAATGCATTCTTCACAGTGCTCTGTTCCTTGCCTTTGGATCAGGAAGACTTAAAGAGGAGAAAGTCCTTATTTCTCCCCAAATGTGAGAGGCAAGTAGAAGAAATGCTCATAGAAGATGTCACACTGTTGAGCTTCTACATGTTCTATGCTAGTTGCATACTGAAGAACAAATTCTTTCCCTGAAGAAACTTCTGCCTGCTCTTCACAGTGGAGTGCTTAGAGTAGCACTTAAAAATCGGTGCATATCAGAAAGTAGGCAAGTGATACAGCCTTGGAGCTGGGAGCATACTAAGCCAAAAGCTCTTTTAATACTCCCAGTGGTAGCATTTATGCTATTACTGATGGTAGGGATTGTTATGGAGAATGATAAGTCTCATTTATCTAAAAAAGTCACAGCATCAGGTTGCAGCTGGGGTAAATATCTGGATATGAATCACTGGATCTGACCAGAGTCTCATTTCTAGTCTGACACCAATTGTCAGTGCATGCTTTCCAAGACATTTCTTCCCGGCAAAATCAAGCAATAGGTGCAAAAAAGCTTTCATAATTGTTTTTTTTTGAGACTGTATATATATATATAAACAGTGTACAAAAATAAATATCCAAACAACAAAAGTACAAAGAAGATGAGCTTAGTATGAGTCACCTGACTGAGTCTATTTGCCTAGTGCAGATCAGGAGTATTTCTGGAACTGCCAATATATTTGTTTAGTGTTAAAACATTGTTTGTAGAAAAAGAGAGGCACACAATTATTTTCTGTCTGAAAAATTCCCGGGGTTTCTGGAACTTCGTTTTTCTTTAATTATTTCCAAACCTAGAAAGAATGTTTGTATCATCTATACTAGAGAAGTTTTCATTCCCCTTTTCTTAAAATACACTCTACTTCTCCATTTTTGTTGGCAGTTCGCAATCGGAGTTCTAATTACAAAAGACACAAGGTCTAAATGTGCTGGTCATTGCCTTTTAGCAAAAAAAATGTGTGCAACTTCGTCCCCAGGGACAAGATCTGAAGAACTTGCTTTCAGCGAGTACTAGATCAGCTTTCCCTGATTTCTGTGCTTGCACTTATACAGGGGTGATGGTTCATGAAAGATGAGATAGCCATGTCATGTGAAGAATCCCTAGACTAATCTACCTATCAAATTCTGTGAAACTGCAAGCTTTCAGCACTATATTTCAAGGCTTGCTGGTAGTTCTTTAAACAAGGAAGGAAATTTACATGTGTCATGGTTTTATGATTTTTGGTCATCAGTATTCCACACCATAACATCATGTGATGCATTGGGGGTGGGGTTTGGTGTTTGCCGGGTGTTCGTCCGTCGGAGAGGAGCTGCGTTTTCCCCAGGAGACTTTGCGGTCAGCAAGGGGATATAACTCCAAGCAAGGTCACCTGATCCTTCTTCTTCGCCTGCTCTTTGCTGTCTGCGCTTCGCTGTCTGCACTTCGCTGCTATCTGCGCTCCGCTGCCTGCGCTTCGCCATCTGCACTTCGCCGTCTGTACTTCAGTCACCCAACTGGACTGCACTTCTCACCCCAGCATTGTGGTGAGGTCTATACAATTCAAACAGACTCTCTCTCTCTCTCTCTCTCATTGTATTTTGCTAATACTATATTTAGTAAAATCATTTGTTCCACCTCAGATCAGTGCTGTTGTTTTCAAGTATTTTGGGGTCCCCTGCTTCCCCTTTCCCAGAGGCGCGGATCCGCAGATCCCTCTGCCCTGCTGGTCACGGAACTGGGCCGGACCAGCCCATAAACCGTTGACACCTGTGGTATAAATGCAGTGGCTATTGGCATAAAAATGCCCTTTCAAACACACATGCAAACAAACAAACAAGCAGCAATAACAAAAAACAATAAAGCAATGTAATTTTAATACCTATGAATTTATTGCATCAGTTCACAGCAAGTTTACTCAAACTCAGCACTGAAATGTGCTGCAAAATTAATACACTACTTTCTTTTGTTTGCAATCCATTTTGATTGTAAACACGTTCAAGCCAAACACTAGAGTCTCTGTGCAGTTCTTGTTCATATGATCACTGGCAGCCATAGGGTTCTCACCTGAGCAAGGACTGTAGGACCAAGTCTGTAACAAGGAACCACACCACAGAAGCCACCAGAGACTTTGGACTAGGAATAAAGATGGTAAAAATGGAAATAAGCTTATTATAGATTTCATCTTTTTAATTTTTCAATTATAATCACAATGATGACACTGAAAAAACCTGATCAGTCCTACAGGCAAACTAAAAAAGGACTGGGAATACAAGGATGGAAGAGTCCCCCTAAATTTTGAAAACCTTTTCCCTCTATTTTTTCAGATAAAGAGAAGAAGAGAATAGGATTCAACAACTTAAAAGTCAATGTTTCAAAGGTATTTTTTGAACCTCCAAATGTAGACCAGCTGTTGAAGTCAGGTAGACCCCTGTTGTGCTTAGAAAAACTGAAAACTAAGCAGTTAAGAAAAAGCCTTGTTTCCTTTTTACATACAAGTTTCTTCACTTTCTTCTGAGGTTTTTGCACCTGGAAGAGCTTCTTTTTTGTCCACTGTAACTGATTCTTTGTTGATTGTTTCTTCTGCATTTTTAATATCTGTCATCACTTTGTCATCTGTTTTGAAGCGTCTCATGATTAAAACACAGAGCAGCATGTATAAGACACAGCACCCTGCCCGCAGTCCCGCAATGAGGCCAAGATAGACATTTCTAGGAAAAAAAAAAAAAGGTGACAAAATACATTTGTATTAATATTTGCCACTTCTGAGAGGGGAAAAAAAAATAATAAAAAAAAATCAAACAAAACAAAACACACAAGATACCCAAATCATTTATTCCCAGCCAGGTATCTTTCCATGTTTTGGGAAATGACAAGCAAAAAGCAAACAATCCCATAATTTTCAGTCTCAGACAGTCCCTAATCCGGTCCTACACTCCTTCAGGAAATGTATCCTGTCTGAAGGGTTCAACAGATGGTGAGTTTTGCCTGCTCACCCAGCCTTCCACCATCCCCAGGTGAATTTGGTGAAGAGTCTTACACATTAGGAATCAGACTGTTGAGGAAAAGTATCCTTGGTGCTATAACTACTGTACTGTTCCTTGGTGTCTCACAAACTCAAAGCACTGCAGAATTACTCAGTGCGCTAGGTCTTCATCAAATGAACGTAAGGGAGTTCACAGCAATGACATCCATTAGACTTGCAAGGCTGGATATAGATCTGGGCAGCCTGGTCTAGTGGTTGGCAACCCTGCACACTGCAGGGGAGTTGAAACTAGATGATCGTTATGGTCTTTTTCAACCCAGGATGAAATATGATTCTATTGGTTTTCAAACTTATATGGCTTATTTGATCTATCAGTGATTATTTAAAATACATAATTTTGGTGCTTCTATATCCTAATCTGCTTATTAAAAAACTATTCTGTGCAGAATGTATTTCAGTTCTTACTGGTCAAATTTGCCTCAGAAGCCAATTTCCTAATCACTTACTGAAGACTTTAGCTTACCTGAATGCTTTTGTGTCATATATTCGGCACGACCCAGATCCACCACAGCTTTTTGTCCCCCATTTCAAGCAGGTCTCATCTATCAAGGCACCAAAATAAATAGGGGCTGGGAGTCCACCTGCAAAGAAAATTTTTATTACATGATCTCAGATTTGCAGATCTCATTAACATTGTGGTAGAGAAAGGAAAAAATTAATTACAGAGTTTCTGAATTATAGCTATCTAGAATGAGATAAAAAATCCTGCCCTGGCTTTGAGAGCAAAAGACTTCTGAAAATTTTTAAACAAGTACCTAAAGATTATATACAAGGGTGAGGGGGGGAGAGGGAGAATGTTGCTAATTCCACTTCAGTGGTATTTTATTAGAATTATGTAAAGAAATAATATAAATAAATTGTCAGTCCCTGGTATGGAAATTACATGTCATCATACTTTAATATCTGTGTGCACTAATGTGTCTCTTCAGTCAGTTTGCAAATAAAAAATGGTTGGCACAGTGCCATGAGATCCAATTTTACTTTCGATCGAAACCAATCATGCAGTGTGTGTTACTTATGCAGCACTGAAAGATTCCCTATTAGACAGCTATGATGCTTAAATACAATCAGTAAGATTCCGGTTGTAATGTGATTTTGTTATGAAAACTTTTTTATGAAAGCACAAAATTGATTCCCTGCAGCATTCAGCTGAAAGATCCAAATGACTACTTGGGTGTTTCTTCACTGGGGAGATTTCAAAAGTCAGGATATCCAGACTAATCATGCTTAGATAGATGCATCCAAAAAAACAAATAAGAGTTCAATACACTTTCTTTTCTTTGATTAATTCCTTCACTGCACAGAAAAAGATCTGATGAGATAACTGTAATACATAATCGCATATCAGGAAACATATAGCTAGCTCTTCCAAACGTTCCGAAATGTATTTTCTGCTTACAATTGAAGTTCTTCAAAATTTGCTCTCTTCCAGAACAAGGAGTTTGTGCTGCCTAGTTTTGGTCTATCTCTTTGATTGCCTACTTGAATGACACAAGGAAATGAAGTTTTACCTAGTATTCTACCACCTAAAGTTTCGATCCCGACAGCAAAGGATTTCAGGTCTGGTGAAACAGATCTAAAAAGGAAACAAAAAGAACACACAGTTTTGACATTTTGAGGAGCAACAGAATAATACAGCTAAACTGATGGCTATGCTGTGAACACCTATCTGCATGTGCACCACTGCAAGAGGAATGTGGCTAACTTTGCAGAGCTCGCTCAACACCAATTGAAAATGTTCACCGCAGTCATAAATCAGATGTTGAGCTTCCTTCTGTTGATTTCAGCGGATAAACTCCCATCAAAATAGTTGGGAGTATTTACAGAAACTACTCTTAAGCCAAAGGAGAGAAAATTACAATGATTTTTTTGAGAGGATGCACTGGAAAACTGAAGTGAACCAACTAGAAGTAGTTGGCTTGTTCCATACCATATGTTTACCATCAGTTTAGCTGCAAGAAGCTGCCTTTTCTTTTGAAGGGGCTGTACCAGACAGTGGCAAACAGACAGCAATAATGAGGGTATGCAATCCCTGATTGCTATCTGCTTTTGTAAGTGGAAATGAGTTACCTGGCTATAAGAGCATCTCATTGCTACTAGTGGAGATACAGACTGTGTCCATCAGAGAAATTACAAAAATTCACAAAAAGAAGCAGAGTACTGAGCTGGCACAGGAGCAGGCAAGGGGCTTGCCACGGCCAGGCTGAACAGGAATTTTCACTACACCAGTTCATCATCTTTTCAACAGTAACATTAATGGCTTCTCATTATACACATTAGTATTCTGGAAACTTTGCCCAGCCTTGTCCATAAACCAGGCAAGCAGCAAGAACGTCTGGACCCAGAAGTACTGCAAAAGAATCAGCAGCTTAGGAAAGACGGTTAACTAACCATGTGCACAGACTGCTGATGATTGCAATTCACCCATAAGCATAACTGAAAGAAATTGTCATGCAAAAGGTACAGAACATTGTCTTTTCTTCTAAGAGTAAAATAGCAGTGCTGCATTACAACTAAAGAAATAAAAAAAAGTATTATTGCTGCTGACATTGTTCTGTTTGTAATCTGTTCATATTTGTCTTGATATAAAATGGGAGTACTGGGTTTCTCACAACACATAAAACATTCTGAGCCAACAAGGCTTTACAAAGGTGAATGCTTTTCTCTGGGGTAACGTGAACAGCATAGTCACCTTGGACATGACTTAACACCACACTCATTTCAGGTTCATTGCTCTATTAAACACATCCCTGTCATTGGAAGTGAAATGTCAGCATAAGGCTTACCCACTCCATTACCAAAGTATCAACTCAGCCTTAAATTGGAATTAGGGAAAGATGCAAAGCCCCAGTGTGGTCAACATGACATTCCTCACAATAGGAAACAAATGGAATTTTCCTTATCAATCAAATGGTATATTCCTTTTCTCTTTCCCCAAGCTTTATGGTCAAGGTAAGGTAAAGTATTTCACCTAAACATAATCATGTATGTAGGAGTGCCTCCTAAGGCTAAAATAAATGCACATGCAGTCTGTAATGCTAAAAAATAGGGAAATGCTTTGCTACAGCTCTCTCTTTGGCACTGTCCCAAAACTGCAGATGCGTTGCCATGTCCATGCTCATGTCCTTCCACACAGCTGCAATTGTGAAACACCTGAAAGGAGAAGATGAGAAGTCATTTAATCAAAATTCAGTGACTCAAGATGATTTTAGTAGCTAGATTTTTCACTCTCCGTAACAGGCAGTCTGTTTACAGTGAGAGGACCTTCCTAGCAATTTCTGCAGACTGATGGCCAAATTCATTAGTATGCTCCAGTCACTTTGCACTGCTCCAGAGACACAAAGCAACTGTGATTCTAGTTCCAGCCATTCCATTGCTAGGAATGAAGGCACTCTGTGTAAAGTGAAGATGAGTAAAAGCTATAAAATTCAGATGTGAACAGTTATCCATCCAGTCTGCTCAGGGATCCTATGAAGTACATAAGTAACAATAAAAAATATGTCAATATGAACACAATAATGAACACTAAAAATCAGGGTATCTATGTATCCAAAAGAGCATTTGATGCTGAATTGAGCGCGAGCTGTTTCATAGCTTTTGAAGTTAGCAAGAGACATGAGTTTGAAAGCCAAATCCACTGAAGTGAATGAAGCAAGAGAATATGGCTATAAATGCAACAGTATGTTGTTTGAAAATACTGCCTGTCTTTTCAGGGTTGTTATATTCAGACAATTCTGCTTCTGCCAGAAGACATGGACATAGTAAAAGATCTAGCGAGAAACATAAAGCCAAATTCACAGTTAAACTGATGAGAAGAAAATTAGTTTTTAAAAAGATCAAGAAATGTAAGACAAAAGCCTCGTTTCATGTTTTGCCTGAGTAGCTCACTTACCTCGCCAAAATTTTTTTTAAAACTTGCAAAAATTCAATCATTCAATTTCTACTACAAAACTAAACAGTAAAACATGGACATGTGTCTACAGGATTTGTTAATCAGAAGGCCAGAGAAACAATGTACGGAGAAATCCAATTGCCTGTACAATCATTTATCTTTACATTTACCATATTCTTTCCCATCCCAGTTGATGATTTACATCCCGCAAAGCAGGCCGTCATGTAAGTGATCCCATTGTCCCCACATACAGGATCCCACTGATCCACTTTGCAGCTGCAGTCAGCATTACAACTGGCCATGAAACTGTTTTTAGGGGAGGAAAGTTGTTTAAACCTGGAAAAAAAGAGCAAGAAATAAAATTATTGAATAGTAAAATCAAATATTTAAACTAAATACAAGATAGTAGGCAGGAGAAATGATGAGAATGTGAAACAATCAGTATGGACACATATCTGCTATCATCTTAAAGAGCAAATTTACTGTATGGAGACACAACTAATTTTGACCAAACCAAACTGCTCTTGATATCTTTCATCATCTGTTAATATTTGTACAGATTGCTGCTGAAAAGGTATGGATCTTATACAAGAGGTATTTTTGGCTAGAAAAAAAATACTAGATGTTACTTTTTCATTTGAAATCTCATCTGAAATTGTAAAAGTACAATGATGAAATCATTGTACTTAAAATCTCCTATCACGTGTAGATTATGCTTGCTAGATTATGATCTTCTTAGGGAAGATCATACTGTATCCAAGTACTGGAAATGATAATAAAAAACTACACAAAAACATAGCAGCAAGATACTCTTGATAGTCATTCACTGAATCAGAGCTGGCTAGTGGAAATGAAAGTTGCACTAGTCTGAAAGAGAATAGCTGCCTCCATCTAGCTCTGACTTTGTTCAGCAGCTGGAACAACCCAAACTAACTGGAAGACAACTAGAATGAAGAATGTAAGAAGTGAAATACTGAGAACAAGGTGGAAGACCTCAATTTTCAGAAAGCATTGGGAACTCACTACCCACAAATCACCTCTGCTTTGAAGAGTTTCCCCATTTAAAGAAAAAGTTTCAACACTTTGTCCTTGTCTTTTGCCTTTTCTTTCTACCTATCCCTCTATCCAAAACACTTCTCAAGTGAGCAACATTTATTCTAAATATTTTGGAAAGTAAAATAGCAATATTGGATTATGTGTTCAACCACAGGTATCTCTGTTGGACAAATATCTGATATCTTTTATGTAACTAGCCTCAGAGCTGAACTGGGTTTTAGGTTTTGCAAAACACCTAGATATTCTTCTGAACATAGACACCATTTCAAAAACAAAACAAAACACAGGCCTGAGTTTCTGTCTGAACTGAAAATCTAACAAGCTCTGCTGGATTCAGTTTAATCCTTTAAAATCCCTTGAAAATTGTTGGACCTGACTGAATTAACTTTAAACAGTAGGCAATTGTGGTAGGCTGCTAGAGTCAGAAAAATGCAGGATGCACAGCCATGGTCCTGGTAAGGGAGGGGAAATATTTGTGTGCTCAGCATATCATCCTGGCAGTGTCACGTTCTACCTCCCAGCTGAAAAGATGAACTCAGGCAGGTCAGCAGCTCCAAGTACCAAGAAAGGCTGACAACCCATGCAGGTTGGCAACTGCTCATCTAGAAGACGGTGCATTCTAGAAGCAAAGCTACCAGAGGGGACATAGGGAAAGCCACTTTCCACAATCTTTTTATCTCCTACTCCCTATGTGGAAGCAAGGACAAGCTTTAAATTAAAGCTTTTAAATAGAGCATAAAAATTTCAACTCTTTATGATGAATTTAATTAGTCATCTGTTAGCATACAAGAGTATACTGAATCTAAGAGTATATTGGGAGGAGTGGCTGACACACTGGAAGGCTGTGCTGCCATTCAGCAAGACCTGGACAGACTGCAGAGTCGGACAGCTAGAAACCAGATGAAGTTTAACAAAAGCAAGTGCAGTGTGTTGCACCTGGGAAGGAATAATTGCAAGCATCAGTACAGGTTAGGACATGACCTGCTGGAAAGGAGCTCTTCAGAGAAGGATCTGGGTGTCCTGGTGGATGACGGGTTGGCCATGAGCTAGCAGTGTGCCCTGGTGGCCAAGAAGGCCAACAGGATCCTGGGATGCATTAAAAGGACCATGGCCAGCAGGTCAAGGGAGGTGATCCTCTCCCTCTGTCCTAGTCAGGTATTACCTGGAGTACCACACCTAGGCTCACTTGGAACACACCTCTGGGCTCTCTGCTACAAAAAAGACAGTGAGACCCTCCAGCAGAGGGCCACAAAGACAATAAAGGGCCTAGAGTATCTCCCCTATGAAGAAAGGCTAGGTGATGTGGGTCTGTTCAGCCTTAAGAAGACTGAGAGGTGATTTTATTAATGTTTACAAATATCTTAAGCGTGGGTCAAAGGGACATAGCCAACCTCTTTTCAGCGGTTCATGGGGAAATGGCCATAAACTGGAGCACAGGAAGTTCTGCCCCAATATGTGAAGGAACTTCTTCACAGTGAGGGTGACGGAGCACTGGAACAGGATGCCCAGGGAGGTTGTGGATTCTCCTTCTTTGGAGATATTCAAGACCTGCCTGGATGCCTACTTGTGCAACCTGCTGTAGAGAGCCTGCTTTGCAGAGAGGTTGAGGCTGATGATCTCTAAAGGTCCCTTCCAACCCAAACAATTCTGTGTCTTCTGTATCTTCTATATTGCTGACATCTGGCAATAAACAATTTTGAAAAAGAAAACTAACTCAAATTTGGAAAACAAAATCAGAGCATTCTGTACAGCCCTAGGTACTAGGTACTAGGTACTAGGTACTAGGTATCCTTCCATCTTGACAAGTCTATTTCGCTATCTAGGATTTTCACATATCACCTGCAAAGGAACAAGAATAGTATAATCACAGTAGCTCCACTGTAGTGGAAAACACAGTGATAGACACAAGTAGAAGACCTTCACTTAGAATGAAAATTCATTCTCTTAAACAGACATATACATATACATACATACACAGGTAATACTCATTCAAACTCATCCAAATTCAAATTTTCCCTAGATTAGAAGGTTTATAGTCCAGATGAGACTACAAACTCAGATTACCTTATGATAGTACAGGAAGACAAGTACATGCCCCATGCTCTGCGTGACACAGGGAACAACAAACACAGGGAGCAACAAACACAAATCCACGGATTACAAACCCAGAATAAGGCACTGTGAGACCAGCCAGCTGGAGCACCTCACAATTGCACATAAAGTACAAGAGGTTTAACAGATATGCTACTATAAAGGAGATGCATGCAAACTTTGCCATTCCAGTTACATGAAGTTTGAATTTCTTGATCAGATAGCCTCCTAGAAACATCCCCAGGATTGTAATGGGTAAAAGTATCACACCTGCAAATAAAAGGTAACAGAAAGGTGTTAACTGCTGCTGCTTGAATAGATCATTTTTTTAAGAAGAAATATCTAGTATTAGTACTTTCTAAAATATCAGATACTATTTTTTGACAGATCGTTTGAAGTTCTAAGAATTTTTATTACCTTTATATAATTCAGTTTACTTCTCCATTTGCATTCAAGTCCTATTATGGCTTCAAAAAAATTTCTCCTCAATATTTCCTACCTTTTTATTACACTATTGTTTGCATGCATACTGAAGCGAGAATACCCAAACACCTGCCTATCAGAAACTCAAGTAAATGAGAGAAGTGTCTTAACTTATGGGTATTCTTTCATCTAAAGCAACATACTTTCTAACAGTTGGGGGAAAAAAAAAAAAAAAAAAAAGGCCAAAACAGAACATGAAAGAAAGCTTTGTCTCATTTTGTTTTGGGTTCCATTTTGCTTCCAGAGTGAATTAAAGGATCTGCATTTAGATCTAATCAGTTCAGCACTTCACAAACTCCTGTCTCTATACTCACATGCAAAACAGACAGCTTTTGCAAGGTTTAATTGTGAGGGGTTTGTTTATGTAATCAAAAAACAGTGGGAAAAAGAAAGTTCTTCCTACTTTTTTATCTGACCCACAGTGAAGGAAACTGCCTTCACATTAAAGTAATGGAATAAAATTCTGCAATGTCCTCAAATACCCTGATTTTATTGCCAGATTATGAAACCATACTAATCCATCTCTGTAAGATTAATATCACTTCAGCATTGGTTTTCTGTTTTGTTTTTTTGTTGTTGTTGTTGTTTTAAGAACACTACAAAGAACTTATTTTTGAGGGAACCAGCAAATAGAGAAAAAGCTTTGAGCTGAAAGAAATGACTTGACATTTTACGTTTCAGTTTCTTGTTGCATATAAAATGTGTATTTGTGATCAAAACTGAAGAATGCTTATAGCAGAGTTTTATTCTATAAAGGAATATCAGACATGTCACTAGACATTTTCTCAATTTTGCTCTTTCAGTTCTTATGTCGTTGTAGTTTGTGCAGGATTTTTTGTTCAAAGAAACAGACATAATCCCAATCTCAGTCTTTTTAAAAAGCATCAGCCAAAAAAATCCATCTGGTGCTAATAATCCTCTAGTTGTCTAAATTAGGCAGACCAGGAAACTAAGCAATAAAATTAACATCAGTTTCAAAAAATAGTGGAAAAATAAATCTCTGCATACTTTTTTTTTTTTACCAAAAACTTCACAGAAGATCATCATAGAAAAGGATACAAAATACAAAGAAAACTTCCTTTCTTAAATTGGAATTTAAAGTAAGGACATGTACCTACCAACTAGAAAGATGGCTTTTGCCACTGATACATTAAATTGCTGCTCCATAAACTTTGTCTCATATGTTATCAATCCAACAAGAGAATTATACTGCAGAATGGTGAGGAACACATACACCAGGAAAACTGGATTTCCAAACAATTTCTTCAAAGTTGGTAGGAAATCTGCAATGGAGAGGTACATGCTGTACACCCTGCTAAACACAGAGAAGAGTTGTTTTGGCACCCTTTGGACTATAAAACTAAGCTTGACTTAATTAATGTCTGTATTGTAAACTATATTTCTTTGGCAATCAAGACTTGTTCAAGTGAGAGTTTCTCCTTGCCAGTGCTTGACCTATAGTGCTATTACTGCATGACACATCAAGACTGAATGGTATGGTGGGTGCTGGATTGGGCAAGAGAAATCCTAGATAATAGAATCATAGAATCCTTAGACTTGGAAGGGCCCTTTAAAGGTCATCTAGTCCAACTCCCTACAAGCAGCTGATATTCAGAAAAAGGGACTGAGTACATGGCCCAAACAAAGGCTAGAACATTTCCTGAGATCCTTGATTGGGAGCATTTGTGTCAATAAAATTAAGACAGTGAAGACAAAAACCTGCATTGAGCTTATAGTCTATCATCTATAAATCACACTTGAAGGCACTTTACCAGGAAATATCCTGCCCCTCCCTTATACATGCATGCATCCAATTAAAGCCATAGGGGACTGAGTACAGCCATGAGCAGTTGGACCTGATCTGGCATGTACTAAATTAACTCGGCATCACTCAGGTCATACACAGAAGCCATGAATTCAGTGAAATTCCTCCAACTGTAGTACTTACACCCTTAGAATCACAGAATATTTAAGGATTATCTCTAAGATTATCTATTCTAACCACCCACCCACTTACCACCAATATTGTCTGCTAAACCATGTCCCTAAGCGCTGTATCTACCCTTTCCTCAAACACCTACAGAGATGGTGGCTCCACCATTTCCCTGGACAGCCTGTTTGAATGCCTAACTACTCCTTGTTTGAAGATTTTTTTCCTAATATATAGCATGAACTTCTCCTGGCACAATTCAAGACTACTACCTCCCATCTTACCACTGACACCTGAGCAAAGAGACCAACCACTACCTCGCCATAAAATCGTTTAGGGGAGTTGTAGAGAGCAATAAGGCTGCCATTGAGCCTCCTCTTCTCTAGACTGCACAATCCCAGTTTCTTCAGCCACTCACTCTAAGACTTGTGTTCCAGAACCTTCATCAATTTTGTTGCCTTTCTCTGGAAATAGGTCATGGCCTCAACACCTTTCTTGTAGTGAACACAGTACTCAAGGTATGGCTACACCAGGGCTGTCTGAGTGCAAGGGGATGAGCACCTCCCTGGTCCTGCTGGCTACACTATTTCTGATTCAGGATGGCGAGGATGGTGTTGGCCTTCTTGTCATCTCCGCCAAACTGCTGGCTCACATTCAGCAGAATGTCAATCAGCATTCCTAAATCTTCTTCCTCCATGCAACTTTCCAGCCACTTTGCCCCTGATTTGCAGTGTTACATGGGGTTGTTGTGACCAAAGTGCAGGATCCAACACTTGGTCTTGTTGAAGCTCATTCCATTGGCCTCCATTCATTGATCCAGCCTGTCCAGGTCCCTCTGTAGGGCCCTTCCATACTCAGGCAGATCAACATCTTCTCCCAGCTTGGTATAGTCTGCAAACTTACTGAGGGTGTGCTCAAATCCCCTCATCCAAATCACCAATAAATATATCAAATTGGGCCAGTTCCAATACTGACCCCTGGGGAACACCACTCGGGACCAATTGCCAGTTGGATTTAACTCTATTCACCACCACTTGCTGGGCCTGGCCCTCCAGCCAGTCCTTTACCCAGCAAGGTGTATACTTGTCCAAGCCTCAAGCTGCCAGCTTCCCCAGGAGAAAACTATGGGAGATGCAATGTCAAAGGCTTTGCTAAAGTTCTCATAGACTATGTCAAAAGCCTTCCCTTTGTCCACAGTCGGGTCACCTGGTCATAGAAGGAGATGTTGTTGATCAGGCAGGACCCCCTTTCATGAACCCATGCTGGCTGACCCAGTTATCCCCTTTGTTTCCCTCCCATATGCTGGCCACAGGTAAACAGTATCCTGTCAGATCATAAATGACAGGATGTTTTTCACTTTATCATTCTTATGATTATAGCTGTACAATAGCTATTGGATTGAACTGAGAATATGCCCAAAGCAACCATATGAGCTTTTTCTAGCTGTCTGACATAAGAACAGATTTCACCTGTGACTGAAACACATCCTTAGCAATTAATAATACTAATAATTAATACTGCAATAACATAACAATTGAGAGAATTAAATCCTGTCCACCATTTGCATTACAAAAATTTGCATTTTGCTGACTTTTTACAAACTTATGCTTAGCTCAAAATGAACCCTTGAGAGAGAATTCACACACAGACTTTTGGGCAATAATTTTTCACCTTTTACTGCCTCAGAGAACTTTAACTGTGGCTGAGCTGGGGTGTCTGTTTTACAGTGATCTCCTTGAACAGGCAGATGACTGATCTTCTTTGGATTCTCATCCTCTCCTTCTTTTGTTAAGGAGTAAGGCAGAAAAAAAAAAGGTAATGAAGCAATGAAGTTCACTGCTCCACAGATGAGCAATCCAAGCCACCAGGCACCAACCCATCGAGTATCCTTGGGATTTATGTTAATAGCATCTGTAAAGTGTGTGAAGACAGGAAAAAGAGATTAAATATCATGCAGAATAATTAAACTGTTTATACACATCCTTTTACATGTTATTTAAAAATAAAGGCATTTGTGTTTCACATGAAGAACATGAACAACTGAAATACAACTTGTATCAAATCTGTTCTGGACAGTCATAAGACATGCCAATGTCTTCACCTACACACATGATGGCATTCCTTTGCTCCACTCTGCACTTGTGTAAGTACAGATGTTTTGAGCACTTTCTGTGGGACAAGTGACAGCAACAGAGCCCTTCACAACCAAAAGAGAACCTCCCTTTCTCAATCTCCTTCTGTTCCCTCCTTCTCTCATCCCTGAGCTTAATAGCTTTCTTTGAAGTTCCTCAAATTTTCACTAGGATTAGGGACATGAAAGTGATTTAGACAAAGAAATGATGTTTCATACCCATTTTTACTGTGTGTTTTTTAGAACATACTTTTTTGCCATCAAAAATGTAAGCACACAGAAAATTTGCCCATTTGTTCTCAGTTGTGCAGCAAGAGTGCTGCAAGGGCTTTTACAAGTGTATAAAGAGGCCTACAATGTTTCTACAGAGGGGGTTGGGGCTTAAAGTAAGGGCTATTCCAGTCACACTGCAGTGCTGTACATATTACAATGGAAATAACATGAGTTTTTGAGTAGAAAAACTCTCCCTTTATGAGAGAGAGCTCCCCTTTACAGAGCAGTAAACTGGGAACATGCTTCCTAGCATGCAGGTGCCTGCATACATCCAATGCACCACCTCACCATTTCTTACCGAGATCCACAACACCAATATCTACCCAGAGGCTGGCACAGAAAGATCCTAGCAGGAAACCCAAAGTTGGCCCAAACATTCCTGAGGACCTCACCAGACCTGCAACAGAAGGGAGCAGTGCAGGAGAGTGAGGAGAACGCATGGCGGGTTCACACACTTGGAAGTAGAGACACTTGGAAGTACACACACTTGGAAGAGAGGAGAGGAGAGGCAAAAGAGGCAGGTACAGGTTGTGAGGGGCAACTCACTGTACAATGCTAAGTGGCAGGTAGGAAAATGAACCATGAGTGGCCAAACTCATAAGCTGCAGTGAAGAAGCAGGCAAGACAAGGGTTGTAGAAGAAACAGAAAGAAAGAGGGCAACACTCTTATCCCTATTCCTCTCTAATTTCAGATTTTCACTGTGGCAGCGTTCAGTTTATGACCATTAATGAACATGCAATTCTAGGCCTGCCGGAGGTATCATAAGCATATTTGCAACTATATTTGCAACCTGCATGATGTTCCTTCATTGCAGAATTCAAGGCTTTTTCCTGTTCTCTTTGTTCTGTCCTTGGTTTAATTTTAAATAACAGTAGTTGCTCTGATTATGTGTGTACAAGGCACACATTTTTGCAGTTGGGAGTCACATTCACATGGCAGGAACACTAAGAGTGTGTGAGCATGGGATTAGACACAAGATCCTGAGAAAATTTTCATCAGGAAACAAAACAAGGAAATATCAGTAGACCTGTGTTTCAACAAAGTCCATTAGGCAGCATCTTTGTTGATTCATGAAGCACCAGAATGAACAAATCAGCTAACAGTTGTGCTAATAGGTACTTAGACAGCCCTAAAAATATCAACAAATCTAGTGATCAGGTCGTGACCTCTTTAAAATCAGCTTTCAGCATCGCTGCTGGCCTCACAGGGGTTCCTGTTTCTCTCTCTGCCTCTGCTTAGGGAGGGGATATCACAGGGTCAGGAGAAGAAGATAGCTGCACCTGGAAGCAATTGAATCAGCTGCAAAGGTTAGCACACACCTACGATGCTAGGGTTGCATTTTGAAGATAGGGCATGAAAATACCCTGGCATATGGCCACAAAGGCAATCAGGAGAAAATAAAAACATCCTCAAAATAATTTAAGCATAGGTTCTGATCTGCTGAAGATTGGCTATGAGGTGGTAATGCTTCCTTGTAAATTCTACTGTGTTTTCTACTGCAGAGATTTTTTTCCTGTTTTGCAAACTTTCTTCTGAATGCAGTGATTGCTCAGCTTGTGATGAAGGATTTGGATAATAAATTTTTAGTATATAATTTAACTGTACAATATCTCCTCTTTGCTTCATTGCTCCAATTGCAAGTTGATTTCATTTACATCTCTAGTTTCAACTTCATTGGAAGATCTGGCCTTTTAGATGAAATTCTGGTGCAAGTAAAGTTACTGACCTCAGTAGAAAAAGGAATATGACACCAGAAGCCTGGTATTAGTTCTTTATGTTTATCCTTTAATATAAGGAAGATCTTACTATTCAGAAGTATTTAAGCTATCTCCAAAATTCAAATACTCAGTGACAAATTACTAAAATAAACAGATTAAAAAAACAGCACATCTATACTAATGGCCTGGCCAAGCGTTGTGCAGTGTTTTTATTTAAGATACTATAAGCTAACAGATAAACTAAGAGGTGCATATGCAATAATTTTGCGTATGTATGAAGCTTTTTAGTTAATTACACTCGCATAGTCTTTAAATTCAAGAATACCTTCACTAAGTTAATATGCTTGTACTGTGATAACACAAAGCCAAATTAGTTCACTAAGATATTTTCTTATCACATTTTTGTATTTACCCTCTATAATTAATAAACAGACTAAATAAACAGTAAATCACTCACATATATCAGTTAGTCATTCACCATATATTTACATAGCTTAGTCAAGTCCTTTTATTGATGAATAATATAACCAGTTTTAAAATTTGTAGCATATGTTTGGTCTCATATATAATTTTACTGAAATCATAGGCTCAACAGATACAGGTTTATCTACCAGTTCTCAACTCACTGGTGAAATTCCCTTCATTCAAACCTTCTGTGTCAGTGGGAAATCAATGAAAGTGAATTAACCATATTTTCATCTTGAACTCTGTTACTACCCTTAATTAATCATATTAACATTAAGTTTCAAATAAACTCAAAAATTCATTTATAAAAATGGCTAATGAAACTTTATTGGTATAGGCCAGATCTTCATACATATATATTGGCAATTCTTTAGGTACCTAAACAGAAGTGAAACATCCAAAAATCTTAAAATACTTGAGCACTTAAGTGCTTAGTGTATGGGAGTATTTATGAGCAACCACTCCATCAGAGCAGTCAGCCTAAAAGATCAGTCCACCAAAAGTGACACTCAGAACAAAGTAATCCAATGTTACTGCCTCCTGTTGAAAGCCAGTAGCACATAGGCAAGGATAATTGTAGCTCATAGTCATACTGAGCAGTGACTCTGTGCAAAATAGCTTTTCAGGATTCTATGAGATACAGAGTATATTGCACCACCTCAGGACTATGTGGGTGACCTGGTAGAACTACATACATTCAAAGAGTTCAGTAAAATTCAATCTGAAAATCGTAGGATTTCCTGGGGAAAAAAAAATATATATTCATTTCCTGTCTCAGAGTCTTCTACACCCAAGCTATAATCTCTGCTAAATTCTGTAAGATAGCTTTAAAAAACATAATCTTTACTTTTCTTTGCCCTTCTATAGCGAGTCTGGTTTTATTACTGTCAATTGTCAATCTCAGCTGAAGTTTTAAAAATACATTTAATCAGAAGGCAATCAGAGGCAATGAGAAGTATTTTTGATAACTATTGAATGGAACTTCTGGTTTGTCAATTTCCTTCACAATGTTTCCATTTTCACAGAATCATAAAATCATAGAATGGCCTGGGTTGAAAAGGACCTCAAAGACCATCTAGTTCAACCCCCCCCTGCCATGGGCAGGGTCGTCAACCACTACAGCAGGCTGCCCAGAGCCATATCCTGTCTCGACTTGAATGCATCCAGGGATGGGGACTCCACAACCTCCTTGGGCAACCTATATATCCTCTCCCCCTAAAAACATCTGCAGTGACCTAACCCAGTAGTACTTCTCACTGAGCTCTTCCTGAAACTGTCTTGTTATCTCCATGACTAGTCCAGCTTCAACCAAGCTTATTTCAGGCAGCAGTTTTGTGCTCCCTCAGTTACATGCAAATACCAAGATATGAAATCAATTTGGCAATAAATAAATTAGCTTGGGTGTAAGTATTTCTGTCTTGAGCAATAAATTATCTTTCATCAAAACAACAACAAAATGTTCATTACAAGGAATTTGTTACAACACCCTATCTAAGGTTTTATTTTTTTCTCAGGTAACTAGTGACTATAAAAGGCTTTCATTAGGAAATGTATTCCTTGTAAATTTCAAAAAGTCAGATTAAAAACTTCTGAAACACATGCTTTCATTACTGTGATGAAAGATAATTCTCTCACCACTAGGAAGAATTTATTCTCAGAAGCTGTGGTACTGAAAATGAGGTGCCAGCTAAAGAAGGTATTATTTTACTTCAGAGAAATTAGTATCTGACCATGTTCCTTTTCATCACAGACAAAATTAGTACATTTAGTAGCAGCCACTCAAGGAAAGCAAAAGGAGAGTTTTATCTTCTTCAAAGATAAAGATGAGATCTGTTTTTTATTGCTTTTTTGGTCCCTATTCAACACAAATTGTCTAGGACACATCAGAGAGAGTTTTTTTTACAAGCATGAGCAGATGGATAGATCTTTTTTTTTGTTTTCTGTTTTTTTTTTTTTTTGGCTAAAAAACGTTAGAGAAAAGAATGCTGAGCATAAAAATCATTGATACACATATTACCTATGTAAAATGCTGAGTTTTCTTCTTTAGAAAAATCATCAATGTATGAAACCCCCAGTGGCATAACTGGTGCTTCCCCAATTCCACGTAAAAGGTTCCCCATCAACACAAAGAGCCAAAGATAGGAATTAGATGTTTTTTCACATCCTGCAGGCCATAAATATTTACATTTCTGTGAGCATAATTCTGAAAGTACATTATTGCAACAGAAAAATAACATAAAAATGTTTTTCATATTCATATACATTGTGGGTTTGTATATGTCATGATTTCTAGCAAGGGTTTTGCTATTACATTTTTCAGTTAAAAAAAAAAAAAAAAGGAATTCTATCGAGTGGGGACGAGTACAAGAAGGGAATCCAAAAAAAGAAGGATCACAGAATGGGGAATTTAACATCAGAGCTTTAGCTTACCTGAATTTTTCATTGTGCTGGGTGTTTCCGTAGCATCTGAGACTGAATGGCCCACAGAGGGTGCTGGGGAGCAAGCTGATACACTTGTAGATGAGTTGTCCACAGTAACAGCTATCCTTTCATAATTATAACTGGAAAACAACTGTGTAAAATACAACTGACATATCAAAGACTATGTTTTGTAGAAAGCATGTATAAGCCTTGCAATCATGGGGTTCCTGCCACACAGAGGCAGAGTGGAGAGGCTGTTCACTTCTAGCACTTTCACTGAAAAAAAAGGGTATCTTCACACCTTTTTGAAAATACTGTGGCCAGTATTTTCTCAAGTTAAAGAGCTTATTCCTTGGCTTAAGAGATCATTCTTTGTACTGAAGGACAGATTCAGAGTCTGTCCACATCAGTCTACATACAATACTGTTGATCTTTCCATACTGGCATCTGGGTTTCTTACCCATGTGACAGATGGGTAACATAGAGATATCTGTGTTAGTTTAAAACTAGTAAGTTCAGGATGCAGTACTGATCAGTCTTTGTCTATAAAGAGATTAATGCAGGCCACAAAACCTATGTGCTAGTTTGTATTTAAGTAGTCCCTACTAGAGGAAATTAAACAGAAACCAGCTTGAGTATATTCATTCTGCACTGGGATAAATGGGGAGCTGATATTCTATTTGGCTCTTTAATTGAATTCTAAGCTTTAATATTTTGATGGATAACAGCTAGCTATCCATGACCACCGTGTTTTGCTCAGTGTTGTAGAGAGTGGGCAATCTTCAGAATCTGATTACAGGTTTGGGCTAAATCAGAAATTTCCTTTGATCTGCTTCTGTTCCATGCTATCCCTTGCAGTACAGTTTTGCTGCTACTTCTCAGAGTAGTGACTGTGGCTGCTTTCTGAACAACACTCCAAAGATATAATTATTTTCGTGACCTCCTTATAACAGATACAGGTCTTGGAGCTGAAGAACAGATAAATTAAAAGTACAGGGAAATGATTTTATTTTTTGAGGGACAGGGGAGCTATATTTTCAACCACTATTCGCAGAGGATGTTGAAGGATTAGAGGTATGAACTGATTTTGATAGCTATGTAAGTACAGCAGCTTAGATCTGAAAGGGTATTTAGATATTTAATCTTCCTGAATTCAGTGGAGAATAATAAACACCCTGTGATGGAGGAAGAAATCTCTTCCACCAAGATCTCACCACAATTCACTGACACATCCAAAAGAAACCATGATTCTCAGCTCAGATGTGTGATTAAGCAAACCCTTCATATGGTTGAGGTGAATTCACGCACAATATGAAAACTCTCCATATTTACCGTCCCATTAGGAACTGAGGCATCACTGACAAAAATGCTCCTAATGACATGATGAGACATCCAACAGCAATTACTTTCGGTCGATGAACTCTTGGACCAAGATAGCTCACCAGTATCATTACCATTAAGTTACCTGCATCATCAGGAGAGATCATCAGTAATATTATGAGGGGAAAAAAAAGTCAGGTAAGTCAGGTAAGTAAGGGGTAAAATATGTTAAGAAGTATTATTTTTACAATTTCAAAAACAGTACACATACCTAACTCAAAGCTGCCATCAATAATGCCAAATATTGATGATGAGATTTCAAATCTCCTTTCAATTTGACTGGACATGCTCTTCATGTAGCTTCCAGAAAATCCTTTTGCAAAAAAGGAAAAAGCTAGAGCTCCGAGAAATATCTGAAGAGAGAAAATAATTGAGTTTAGAAAACAATACATTTTTCTTTATGGCTGAATTCCTCAACAGCAGAAAAAAGAAGTGCATTTTTCTTTAATTTTGTATGAAAAAGTCCTTGCCATTTTTTTATTAAAGCAGAAGATTTTACTTTTACTTTCAGGACTGCTCGCAACTACAATGGAAATGAAAGTTGGCATGTACCTACGACGTTTTTACCACATACTGTTTAAGGTATTTCCTTCCTTAGGGAAAATTTGCAGCAAAAAGCTGTTTATTATTGGTATTATGATTGTGGAATGTTTCAATTAGCCCTACTTCTCCTATTCTGAAAAATATGTACAGAAAGATGCATAAGTAGCTACTGTTTTGCTTACAGCACATATTTAATTGATTTGCTAGTAAAACATGGCCTTATCTTTTAACTGTTGAAAACATTTATTGATTTCTCTATGCCTGGAATCATAGAATTCTTAGAGTTGGAAAGGACCTTTAAAGTTCATTTAGTCCACCTCCCATGCAATATACAGGGGCATGCACCGCTAGATCAGGTTGCCCAGGGCTTTATCCAGCCTCGCCTTGAAAGTCTCCAGGGACAGGGCATCGGCCACATCTCTAGGCAACATGTTCCAGTGCTTCGCCAGCCTCACTGTAAAAAACTTTTTTCTTATACCCAACCTAAATCTACCCTCTTTAAGGTTGAAGCCATTTCCTCTTGTTCAATCACCACAGATCCTGTTAAAGAGTCTGTCCCCTTCTTTCCTGTACCTCCCCTTTAGATAATGAAGGGCCACCGTCAAGTCACCTCGCAGCCTTCTCTTCTCCAGGCTGAACAGCCCTAGTACTTTCAGCCTGTCCTCATAGGAAAGGTGTTCCATCCCTGGGATCATTTTTGTGGCCCTCCTCTGGATGTGCTCCAACAGGTTTATGTTTCTCCTGTACTGAGGAATCACATCCTAGAGCACTGTTTCCAAATAATGTAGTATAAAACATTACCATACTGAATTTATTGAACTTTGACAATTTCAGTATTCTAAAGAAAATACCTGGTGAGGGTTCCTTTCCATACCTTTAGCTTTGAACAGTTATGGCACATAATCTTGGCAGGAACCACAGCGCTACTGCTGTCCCGGAAAGGTGGCTTGTCCTTTAGTTTGCCAGTGGTGATTATCTTGTCCATGGCTTCCCTCCTGTAGATCTGATCTCTTGATCTTCCTGTTTGGAAGAATATCACTATGATATCTTGGACACTGACACCTTAGATATTCCAGCCTGTTTAATTCCTCTAGGAACTTATCAAAGATCTCCTCCTGAAGGTCCTGGAGGCCAGATGAGCCCTGAGTGGAAGCCATTTGGGTGTCCTGAGGGCTTTTAGACTGTGTGGGCTGCAGGGCCATGGCAGTTTTCCTGGAGCTGACCTACAGAAATTATTCAATTGGCCTGTGCAGTTTTCCCAGATGAGACATCCAGGAGTAGTTTGGATTCCATGAGAAAGTCCACAGATGTGCAGAAAAGTAAAAATTCTCTTAGCCACCCAACATCCCCCCCAAATTACTCCTACTGATAGCCAATAGGCACTATTGTCTAACACAGAGATATAAAGCCTCGGGAACATTCTCATTTCAATTTTATTGCTTTCAATTCTAAATCCTAATCTGGGAGGATCCACCAAAAATGACTGTAGAAATCAAACACGTAAATTTCAGAATGATTCATGTTATACAAAAGGGATCGTTTATATGAAAGTTGATCTTAGATTATCTTTACCAGCTTGCAAATCAAAAAGCACTGAAAAAGAAGTTTTAGATAATTTATGTATGGTGAATTCAGGCTTAATTCAGTTGTTAGAGGGCGGTAGCTGAAAGACAAGTTTCTTTACACCAAGCACATTCTTTATTGACTTATATTTTGCTGATGATTAACTTTGCGAAAGACCTATCTCCATTAAATAAACAATATTTAAATCACTGGCGTGGTTTTATTTTCACAATATTTAATGTTACACTGCCAGCTAATGATCTACTTTAAGCAAATCTTAAACTGCATAAACACATCTTCTCTTATGCCTAAGAACAGTTTCCATGCCCACTTGATTAAAATCTGAACTTTGACAAAAGAGTGAATCATTGACACTAGCACTGTTTAAAATTAAATGAGGCCAGAAGAATTATAGAAACATCTGTTTAAAAATAATAATAAATTGTAATTAAGAATTTTATATCAGGGATAAAGCAATCCACAGTCCACCATGCTTGTCCTTTTAAGAAGTCTAATTTGCAGAGTTCTGTTGTTGCACTTTATGTAATCTCTTTCAAGCTTAGTGACTCCAAGATGTACACAAATCCTAGTTTGTCTGCAGTGCAATGGTGCTTAGCAATTAAGCAAGCAAACAAACAGAAGAAGGAAATGAGAGAGAGGAGACACGCAGCAAGAGAGACAGAGGGAGGGAGAGGCAGAGAGAGAACTTACTGTGTGTCACTTCTGCGTCAGGCTGTTTCTTTCCTGCGCCCCAGGGCTCTCAGGCTGGAAGCCAGTGCAACGTCACAGCAAAAGCACTGCCTACTCAGAGGAATGGAGCACTCCAAAACATTTTTTTAAACCTTGGATTTCCTTCTTAAGGTGATTGCAAAAGTTTCCCACAGCTTTGCAAAAGAAGGCGGGTTTCTTGTGCTATCATTCCTTTGGCAGCCTACCCGCCTGCATGCTACTTGTGCCAGCCTCTACCAGGAGGAACAACTTGTTTTCTCGCTTTTTTTTTTTTTTCTTTAAAAGCCTAAACACTAACGCTGCTTGAGCACCTCTCCAAAGGTGACTCTTTACCACCTAACCACGGAATGGCTCAGCTCGTGTAGAAGAGCTCTGAGAGGGAGGCTGTATCAGACTGTTCAACCGCAGTGATGTGCAGCTGTTGGTGCTTTTGATGAGGGTCAGTAGAGATACTAAAAGATGAGTTAGCTCTTCAAGAGGACATGAATTGCACATTTACATCAGACAGCTTTCGGTATGGGCCCTTGACTGTCATGACCCTGATGCAGAAGTGCAAGAGGGCTGTCCTCATGATGTCCCAGAGAGAGGTGAATTCTGTCAGGAAATCACAGCTTCCCATTGTAGACTGCCTGCCTACTAGAAATCAAGACTACCTGACATAGCTATAGGCAGTTCCTGCATGTGCCAACAGGAAATATAGGATGACAAACTGGCTGCAGATTGACCACACAGAAAAAATGAGCTAACCCAATTCTCACCTGCTAACCAACCACACACACAGAATCAGTTCTCCCCTGTTTTCCCTTGAAGCTTAGTTGTTAAATGCAATCATCTTAACTGATATATTCACACTTGTTATTGAATTAGTATCATTTTCTGGCATTTATGGTGATGATTATGTATTTATTGATTTATCATTGATCTTGGTTTTATTCATTTAAAGTTTTGACTTTCCCATTTTGTCAGTGGGACTCTACCCTTTAGCATGTCACAGATACTCAATCGACAGATAAAAACTCAGCCCACTTCTACCTTTGAATTACAAGATATGCAACACAGAAAATGTTACTTACAGTAGTTTCAATTGCAGTGTTTCATCATTAGACTCTTAACAATAAATTTCTCACTTAATTAACTTAGTTTTAACATGAGGAAAGAATGTATGAATTGAAATTTCTTCTTCTCCTAAAAGAGATTGGAATATAGGAAGTGCAATCAAACCTACACTACGGATAAACTGATATACTTCTATTTAGATTAAGACTTACCTTTTCCTTGTGCTTTGTGCTTTAATTATTATTGAAAAAATAATAATTTATTAGAATCATTCATCAGCATAAATCAGAATTGGCTTCATCTGACAATTTGAAGCTACACATACGGCAATCTACATTTAGATAGCTTTTAACTATCAGCACATTGCAAAGTTTGAGGAAAGCCATATATAAACATTAGCAGTGATCCCCTATTTTCATTACCATCAGCTTGTAACCAGGTGGAAGAACAGAGATTTGTTGGAAATATAATTGCAAGCTCTTTGCATATGTGGAGAAAAAGCAGAGCACATTTCTTAAAGTGAGACACTCAGAAATCTCCCATCAGTGCTTCTGTAAGTGTATTTTAAAATTGAATACAAAGACTTTCATCTATAGAGGGTATGTCATTTCTTGTGATTGTCACACACAAATTATAGGATCCACAGGAATGGCAGCACAACATGAATTCAGTGCAGACCCCTTGGGATGAGCCAGTCAGTCACAGGAGGAAAAAGAAGTATTTCCAAAGCTGAATTCTTTACTCTATTTTAGATACTTACTTCAGAGTAAGATGAAATGAACTCCAGATGTGGCTGTGAAGCAAGGCAGCAAGATCAGATTTTGACAGCAGAAAGTCAGGAGATGAATCCCACCACAGAAAATTTCAGCACTGCTCTGGAAATTGTCTTCTGTGGCTTTTGCAAACTGAACTTTGGCACCTGCGCCAGCATTTGTCATCATGCCTGTCAGCACAGCTCCATCCTGAGGTGGTGGCTGCAAAGAGACATGGGAGGAAATGGGCCCTTGCTACAGACAGTCAGTTCAGTGAGGTGAGCCACAGCCACTGGGCTCTGGCGAGCCACGTGCTGGCAGAGCCCATCAGCAGTACACACCTGCCCTGATGTGGGCTGTTAAGCCTGACAGCTGGCTGCAACTCAGTCCAGCCCTGGGAACCTGTTTGGCAAGGCCCACAGGGACAGAGGAACTCAACAGCTGCTCACTGCCTTACTCAGTGACAGCCAGCTGCAGCCATATGAGTGGTGGGCATCAGAGGTATATGGAGGAGTCCCCAGCACTCAGTTCAAGGTGTGCCTTTAGCAGTGGGAGCTGCTCACTTAGCCCCAGGGAGCTGCACTGCCCAAGGCCACCTGCCATAGTCCCAGAGTAGGATGTGGTATTCCTGGCATGATGTGCCTGGCTGAACGTAGCTGCACATTGACACCCTTGGTGTGTTGTGAACCATGACTATGGGAGCAAGATATTCTAGGGCTAAACACAAGAAAGGACATTGAGATCAGGTGTTTGTACATTCCCAGGTTCAGCTGGCAGGTTTCCCTAGGAGGCTGGTTTGTGGGCAGTCATGCACAGACCTGCAGAAGTGTAAGGTTGGCCTCTTGCCATACAGAGCTGAACTAGATGGCAGCCCCACTCAGGAGGCTCTAGGTTCAAAGCTGTACCTTGCCCATCACCAAGAAAGCATTGTGTGAACAGACATTGCTTGTCACCATGTTAAATGCACCCAGCAACACTGAGATGGACTGCCAGAAGAGCTTTGGATTGAAGTGGCATGAGCCAGGAGCCAGGCTGGCAGCTAAGAGATGATGTGGTGATGCTATCTCTGGGTTGACATGGCTGCAAGGCCCAGGCTTAGAGAACTCAGCCCACAAGCCAGATGGGATGGGGCAGGTTCCTTTCAGTGGTACTTAGCGACAAGTCAAGGAGCAATCATAGAATCATAGATCACCTGAGTTGGAAGGGACTCATAAGGATCATCATCTCCAACTCCTGGCTCCATGCAGGACCACCTAAAAATCAGACCATATTTCTGAGAACATTGTCCAAATGCTGAACTCTGACAGGTTGGGGCCATGATCACTACCCTGGGCAGCCTGTTCCATGCCCACCATACTCTGTTGAAGAACCTTTTCCTAACATCCACCTGACTCTCCTCTGACACAGCTCCATTCTTTTCCCAGTGTCAGTGCTGGGCCTAAGGCACCCCTGGGTACAGTCAGACTTCCTAGCTATTATACAAGGTGGAAATGAAAAAGTTCATCTATTTCATGACCCTATGAAAAACACTTGGCATGAAAAAAAAGAAAAATAGAAAAATAGAGGAAAAAAAAGGAAGAAAAAAAAAAAAGGTCCTAAAAGCAGAATATCTAGACAGCTAAAATAAAGAACAAAAATGAAGTAATTCTGACTTTGGCTTTTTAAAGCAGCCATGATTCATTTTACAAACCCCAAACCAATGAGATCTAAAATTATAATTTAGAAAACAGTTCATTTTAAAATCTCAGTACTTTCAAGTCATCATCAATATATTAAAAGACATGAGTGAAGCACACAGCATGGGGAAAAGAGCAGAACACAGTAATTAAGTATCCATCCAACATAATACTTTACAGCTACTAGCAATTAATCTAGAGGATCTGGTTTAAGCATTCACATGAAGGTTTAAAAAGGTACTTCATTCACAATCATTGAAGAACATGCCAAACATTCACGTACCAGGGAGGATGTCTGCCAAAACTTTGCCCTTAAAAATGTCCAACTCTGGCCTAAAGGACCACACTGTACCATCTTGGCTCTTCAGTTCATTTTGTTCTCTTCAGGTCTCCATGTGCAGAACCAACTGCACTATGTGACACCTACAGGACTTGATGTGACCAGTCAGGTGAGAAGAAAAAAAAAAAAAAAAGCTGGATGAAAAAGACACAGATAAGGTTAGATCCACACTGAAGCCCCTGCACAGGCACAAACTGCAATATAGGAAGTTCCATCCAAACATAGAAGAAGAACTTTACTGTGAAGGTGACAGAGCACTAGAACAGGCTGCCCAGAGAGGTAATGGAGTCTTCTTCATTGGAGATATTCAAGACAGACCCGAACACTTTCCTATGCAATCTACTGTAGGCAATCTGCTTTAGTAAGGAGTTGTACTAGATGATCTCCAACTCCTACAGTTCTGTGATTTTGTGTAATATGTTCAGTCTTGCTGTTGATGCCAATTTTTCATCTCTAGAAATGAGCACAAAGTATTTGAGCCTGCTATGCTAAGCTACTGTGTGATATTATTTTAGTAATTCTAGCTCCTTCAGGTCCGAAGAGAATTAATAAAAGACAGATTCAAGCAGTAAAATCACTTCAGAGTGCTCTCCTATGAGAATATTCTCCTGTAAAACATTATTAGGTAACTGTTCTCAGGCCACCTGCAAAATTAGTGCAACCTAATAATGCAATCCAAGAATTTTCTCCCTAGCCCTCATATAAAACCTTGCTCTGATGTTGTGTGCCAGCATCATAAAATGAGATACTACTTTCAGAGCAATCCTCACAATAGCAGTGGAAGGGTAGTGTTACCAATTGCTTCAAATTATATCATGTCTGTGATCATGCTGGAAGCACCAGTATTAATTTTGGAGGAACAGACACAAAAAATCATGTCAAGTCATACAATTTATAGTATTACATCATACAATTTATAGTAATACGTATAGTATTACGTGCTGTGTGTGCCTTTGAATTTAGATCTAGTTTGTGCCATTAGCTGTGCTTGAATTATTTTGTCTTCTGAAAAATAAGAGTTTATCTCAAAAAAATCAGGTTTTTGCCAATGTTTTGTCAGACTAGTAAGTGTTAACGAGTGACTTCTAGCCCAAGTCTCCAGCAACTACTGGATCAATGCTTTCACCTCAGTAAGGAATCACTGATCAGCTATATCCCACAGTTACAAAAAAATATCATGGCTTTTGCCCAACCCAAAAAAATGCACTGGGGATGCTTTCAAAATTTCTGAAGTAGAACACAACCACTAACAGCCTTCAGAAGGTAGCACAACTTCATTGTATGCCACTGAAAATCACCTTTTACAAGTATTTTTTTATATTAAAAATAAGCCTAATAAACTAACCCCCCATTTTGTTTGCTGTAGGAAGTCTGTATTATAAAGAAAGAAGATTCTGACAGAATCCATCAGTAGCAATGCATGCGTCAAGCCGAGATCTCTATAAGCTTCAGCTCGGAGTGTCATCTGCCCACTGCATGCACCCTCTCAGTGGGAAAACAAAATGTGCCTGAGCCAGAGAGTGAGGAGGTGCGCCCCCTCTCTAAGAAAGGAGCAGGACTGCCATGTGCTGTAGTGCCCTCATGAACAAAAGGCCAACAATTCAGAGAGCACAAGAGATAAACTCTCCACCAAGCAAAAACAAATAAATAAAATACCTGAAGCACATAAAAAAAATAAAAAATAAAAAAAAGCAAAAAAAAAAAACAAACTATTAACTTGGATGAAAAAATCTGTATTAAGAGATAAAATGAACACAACAAAGTGGCTGTGACATACTGGGGAAAGTTCCAAGATAATAAAATTAACAGACTACAAACAGATCTCTAGAGAAGTAATGGAAGTCATGCCACCAACATTATTAAATTGGACTTGACAAACATTACTAAATATTTGCCAAGTATTATCTCACTGTCGATCGAGAATGTAATTGATTTTATGTTCTCAATTTATAAAATCAGAAGAGCTACACCAACACAATTAAGAGTGAAACGAGATCCAGGCACTGCATCACCACAGCCTGCCTTCTGCGGTGTGAGAACCTTATACAAAGACAGTAGTTTCTCTGACATTTGGCAGCTGGGGGAGTCTGCTGCTTGCAGTACAACTCTTACACACAAGCCAGATGTACCGAGTATGAGGGAGTGATCAAGCATTCCTGAAGCAAGAAGACAAAAACTTATAAAACAGTGGACGCAGTTTCTGCAAAACATGTCAGTGACAAATTTACACTTCGCTGATGCACAAGCTGAGGAAACATAACCTCAAGAGGTTATGTTGAGATAATGTGATCAAGGAAAAAATAAGACCTGCACATGAATGTTGAATGAGTTGTCCCAGAAAAGGAGGTAAGGAAGAAAAGGAAAGGTACAGCAAATAAAGGAGATAAAACCAGACAACATCTGAAACACTGTAAATATGAAACAAAAGACTTTGCAGGCATGTTAAAAATGGAAAATAGGGGGAAAAAAGGGGGGGGGGGGGGGGGGGGGAGGGGGGAAGGGTAGGGGCAGGGAAGAAATATCTAGCGTTCACTGAAATTTTAAAAACAGTTTTTAGACAAGCTCAGCTGGTATTTTGGACATTATAAAAGGAGGGCCAAGGACCCAAGGACGCATGACAAGTCTTTGGAAAGATGCAGCTCAGTCACTGGAGTTTCTCGGAAACAGCTGTACCCAGGAGAAGACAAAAGGGGAGGTGCTGTGGTGGCACAAGGTGCTGTCTTGGGGCACAGTGGTGGGAGGCAATGGAAGCAGAGAACCTCATCCTGAACACCCTTGTTGTTGGAAATATCCAACTCATTTTGTCAGAACGGTATCTCTGATAAAGGCAGATTTTATTTGCCACAATGGCAGGAGTCCCACAAGTAGGAGCACCGCTCTGGACACAATGACAGCTTTCTGTACCTTTTTTCCCTTTTTGCTTATCCCCCTCCAATGTTTCCCCAACGGCTGGGTACTCCAGGTTCACAATCTTGTCAAAGGTTTACATTTGTTAATTGGTGTGTTATCTGGTGTCAGTCAGTAACCATCCTGTTGTCTCCAAGATGTCTCAGTGGTACTGATATGGTGATTTTCTTCAGTCTTTGTTAAACAAAGAGCACAGGGATGGGGTGGGAAGGGATGCCAGGCCTTTCTGATGTCTCTCCAGGTGCTTCCTTGAGCATGCCATGATTGGTCCTCTGGTTTGATCAATCTCGTGCACGATAGTCTTGCAATGTGTATGACAAAGTATATACACCTGTATACAGAGTGTGAATTCCTGGGGAAGGTTCATCTAGACGATAAGTGATGTAAACTATCGGAGACCCCCACCCCCAAGTTAAAGTAGAAAGACTCCCAAAAAGTACTATGGCAGTGGAGACCATGAAATTGAAAAAAAATTATCTAATTCTAATGCAGAAGCAAAAATTTGATTCCCACAATTCCCCCTTTTATTTTTTTATGTTGTTAATTTCTGCAATTCTTCTTCTTCTTCTTCTTTTCTTTTTTTTTTTTTTTTAAGGTTCACTTTTATAGACATCTCCCTCCTATTCACTTTCTTTATTTCCCACCTCCTCTAATACCATCATTTTATCCAGATATGGTGGTGGCTCCACTGGTGTTTGCTTCAGTAGTGCTGTCTCGATTATTCACTGTACCAGAACCCTCACACAGTAACCATCAGGGCTCCTGCTACTATAATCAAAGAAGTAAATGTGGATACAGTCACCCCCTTCCATTAGCAAACCCAGGACTCCAACCATCTGGTGTTAAAAGTACCTATTCCTGATTTTTCCGCCAGTTCATTGATAAGGGTGGTAAGCCCTTGCAATGCCTTACTCATTATGCCATCCAGAACTGTGTTGTTGGGGATGAAGGTGCAACAACGGTATTACACAAACACCCCCTTTTTCAGCTAGAATTATATCTTGGGCAATCCTATTTTCCCAGGCCATCCTACTTGTGGCATCTAACTGTTCTCCAATTCCCTTTATTGCACTCTTTGTATAATTTATAAGTTTCTGTTGATTATAATAAATATAGTTAATCCAGTTTACATTCTTGTTGATCATCACTCACCAGGACAGTGACCCAACCCTACAACAATTTGATTTCTCACCTTAAATTCATCAGGAATTCCAAGAAAAATCATCAGCTTGCCCACAGGCCAAACAATTACTGATATTAGTATATTTTGCAATGATGTTTTTCACAAGAGATACATAAGCATTTACATCAGACGCTGCACTTACCAAATTAACATTTCTAATAATTACAAGAGTCCATATTACTGTGGATTCACAATTTTAAAGGTCCAGATGACTTTGGTTCCCATTGTGTTTGAGAGACCTTCTTAACTCTAGTATTCACAATGCTTGTTCAGTTTTTACTGTTGTGTGGGACGTTAGCAGCACCTGAAACAGACCTACCCACCTTGGTTCCAGGGGCAAATCTGAAAGAGATCTAGTATATACATACAATCTCCTGGTAAAATATTATGTATTGAGCTGTCAAGGCCTTGGGCCTAGAACCAGTTTCTCTATTTCCCGAAGCTATTCCTGTAGACTTATCACATATATTATACTCAGTGTTTCACTCCCTATCCGGATAGAGATCCCTGTTTGTACAATGTAAGGCCTTCTGTACAGTATTTTGAAAGGACTTAACCCCTCTTTGGCCCTAGGTTTCATTCTAGTCCTAAGGAGAGCCAAAGGCAATGACTGTGACCACAACAGTCCAGCTTCCTGGCCCAGTTTTACAACCTGTGATTTAATTAGGTGGTTAATCTTTTTCACCTGACCACTAGCCTGTGGTCTGTGTGGTATGTGCAATCGCCATAGCAATAGCTTACTGACCTATTTGACCCTAATCTTTGCAATTAAGTGAGTTCCCAGGTTGGAGAATATTACTGCAGGAACCCCAAACCCTGGAATAATCTCCTGCAATAATACCTTATTTATTTGGCTTTATTGGTCCTGCAAGGAAATGCTTCTGGCCACCCTAAAGAGGTATTGGTTAGAACTAGCATATAACAAAACCCTCCTTTTTCCTGGCAGTTTCAAAAAAAATCAATTTGCCATTGTTGCCCTGGAAGGTTCCCTTTCCCAATAGGCTCCACTTGTATCCTGTTCCTGGTACTAGAATCATATAATTACTTCATGGTGTCTGTTTCCCCAGTATGTTTTATTATGTTCCCTTAGAACTAATTTCCATAAAATACTAAAGGGCACAACAATGTGTCTATCCGGGCATGCACCCATCTGTCAGCTTGCTCTCTTCCCTTTTAATCATTAATTAGATTCCTATCTTCTCTAGAATACCTTATAGGTTCTGATTAAGGTTCAGAGATTTAAAGTTTACCGTCTGGAATTAAAGCCAGTTCACCCATTTTTTTTCCTTCAGCTGCCTGTTTTGCCACCTGATCCACCATCATATTTCCAGTTCCCTGTACAATGTCATTCTTCTGATGTTCTTTACAATGTATAACAGCCACGCTCTTTAGTAAATTTACATCATGTGGAATTTGTTTTTCTTATTTGTAAGCAATCCTCACTCTTTCCAGATGGTACCATGCGTGGGTACCATCCCAAAAGCATACTAAGCATCTGTCCATATATTTAAGGTTCTTGTCAAGACAGTTATTTCAGTCTTCTGAGTGGAAGTCCCAACAGGTTTTGCTTCAATTACCTTGTCAGTAGCAGTTACTGCATATCCTGCCTTACAGTTTCCTTGTCTCACAAAACTGCTTCTGCAGATGAATCCAGGAATCTTCCGCATCATCCAATGGTTCCTTCAGTAGGTCTGGCTGACTGGCACAGACAGTCTCCACGCAGTCGCACTCTGCTTGTTTGAAGGTAGCTCTGCATTGCTGCCCTGGGCGTTCGGCAAATTGTTTCCTTCCTTCTCTTTGATCAGTTGAGCCTTCTGTAGAGAAACTTGATAACCACTGAAACCAAGAAATGCAGCAAACTCACAGTCCATTATACACAGTCCTCTTTTGTTACTGCGGTATCCACGTACTGCAGTAAAGTTCCACCTTGGGTTGGAGGAACCAACGTCTCAGACTCATGAACTGACCAGTTCTCAAAAATCATTGGGCTGTTCTCACAACCCTGGGTAACACTGTCCAGGTTAACTGAATTTTAATTTATTATTTATTCTCTCCCTGTATTGAGGTTTTCCTATTCAAAGACAAATTATTTTAGACTTCCTTTGGAAAAAAACAGGCAGAAAAAGGTGTCCTTCAAATCCAGAACAGCAAACCCCATCTACTCATTCCTTAACTTGATTAATAAAGTGTATGGATTTGCAATCATGGGTTGTATACCTTCAGTAATGGCCCTCAAATCTTGAACCAAACTATAGCTCTTGCTATCCAGTTTTTCATTAGAATGATTGGAGTGTTCTATTTGGATTTCCATCCACTTAATAATCCAAAATCCAAGAAGTTATTTATTATTTCTTTTATTAACCTACAATCTCATATCCTCAAAAGGCACTGCTTTACCCCGACTGGGCTGGTTCCCGTCTTTAACTTAACTTCTATTGGGTTGTATTTTTGGCTCTGCCAGGCATTCCTGATCCCTGCAATACTGTTTACACCTGATGTAGGACTTACGTAACTTCTAGGGGTACAACACCTCTTTTCCCGGTTTGTGTTAAAGCCAGAGTTAAAATTTTCAGTCAATTGGTCTTGCCTGACACTAAGCTCCAATTTTCCTAATGAATTTAATTTTTACATTCAACTGTTCTAATAAGCCATGCGCAAGTAATGGTTTTGGAGAAACTGGCATGTACAAGAATATATGTATTAAAATTTGTTCTCCTAGCGAGTGCTTAATTAATCCCAAAAAAGTAAGTTTCTCTTGCCAGTATCTCTTACAACTATTACAAAAATAAACTAAGAGTAATTCTTGATGTAGCACAGGGCAAGAGGAACCCATATCAGAAAATTAACCTCCTTACAATGCACCCCCAGCAGCTTTCAGTACAGTAAGAGTGAAAATCTCCCTGAGCCATTCCAGTCTCCCCCTTACCTGCAGGGCAGCACAGAGAGGCCCTGATCCAGCTGCTGCGGCCTGCCCTGGGAGACAGAGCGGAGACGCTCACCCAGGGCCTTGTGGACGCCATCGTGAGCCAGTGGGGTGAGGAGGCCCACGGGCAGCAGGGCCTCCAGGGCGTCCACGTGTCTGGAGGGCAGGAGGAGGGCCCTGCAGCCAGGGGGCAGGAGGACAGCGTGGTGGCCACCCCTGGCCCCGCAGCCTCCCCACCAGGGACCGTTACATCAAGGTCTGGACCCAATGGCAGCACCGAAAATCTCATCAGAGAGGAGCAGCCCAGCACACCGCAGGCTGTCATCACTGGGGATCTCAGTCACACCCCTGCTGCGCACATCCCCAGGGAACTCGAGGGGCCCCACGAGGAGATGGAGCAGGCGGCAGCATCACGCCCCTCTGCCCAGGGCAGCAGCCCCTCCGCTCCTGGCCACTCACCTGCGAGGGCCCGGCGGCCCCATAAGAGGAGGGCTGGCAGTGACCCGGACCCACAGCAGCCCTGTAAGAAGCCACCCCCTCGCAAGCACTAGCGGGGATTACACTTCAATGGTTTGATTTTGCTTAGAATATATTAATGCTGAACACCCTCCTCTATAAGAAGAAGGAAAAGGAGATTTTAGAAGCACTGGTCTTCAGAGATTTCTAAGAAAAAAAGAGAACAAGATGAACAAATGTAACGTATTCCATCTTTACATGGAATCAAAGAGAATACAATAAATGATTGTCGGTCAGACTCTGATGTGCTTACTTATACTATTATTCTTACTTATTCTATTCTCTCTTTGCAAAGTTTGATTCAAAGCAGTACTTGCAGAATGTTATTCAGCATGAAAACATCAAACAACTATGTGGAACGTACTCAGATTGCCAGTAAGGAAGCCATACTCCAACAAATGCTGAGCGTGCTCTTCTCCCTTTGACTTCCCCCTTTTGCACAGGAGCTGGCAACCTAACAGAAGTAGCTGAAAGAGGATCAATCAATACATAAGAAAAGAGCAGGAACATCAAGAAAACGGCTTTCAACCTGTGAATCTAATTCAGTGTGAATCCTATGCTGACATGACTGAGGATGGAAAGTAGAGTTCTTCATGCTTCACTGTGCCAAGTGCAAGACAAACCTATAGATTTGTATGTTTGGTTTTGTTTCCAAATAGTACATATATCTCTATGGAAGTTTGAATAGATTGCCTGTTCTTTTCAGGCTCATTTAAAAAAGTAAATTACACAACTTACATTTCCAAACAGAAAGAAGTTCTTACTTGGAACGTTTTTCTCCTTTGGAGGCTGTACTCTACTTTTGCCTAATTTATCTAGAGGCTTCTTCATTGCATTCTTAGAGAATCCTGCATGGAACAGGCACAGCACACTGAGAATTCAGACAAGCAAGAAGAGCGCTGCTGCTCTGTGCATCCCATGCCAGAGTCAGAACAGCAGTTCTGTATCCGGGCAGCCTGCTATGATTACCACTGGCTTACCACACTATGCAGAAGCATTAACTCTTCCATACAAGCGCTTCCCCCAGTCATCCAGCTCTCTGGATGGATGAAACAACTCAGAAACAGTTTCCCACAATCACCATGTTCTATCTGACACTGCGGGCACAAACATAAATTGAATATGGTGCATTCACCAATTGGAGATCTGGGATCTTAAATATTAACCTTTCTCCTTAACAGTCATATCCAATGTAATGCACCATAGGAAACCAAAGCACTGGACCCGATCCTGCAATGCAAATCCACTACTCCTTTCTCACCTATTCCCTCTCACCATCCTTTTTTTTTTTTTTTTTTTTTTTTAAATGAAATTATTTGTGTAAATAAACACGCCGAGGCTGTGCACCCACTGCACTTTCTTTTCCAGCATCCAATGATTCAAATCCACCGGGAGGAATGATGAGAGTTACAACACAGTAGTAGGTTGAAAACTAAAGCAAATACATAAATAAATCAACAGCAGGGATCATGCCTGCTTAGCAATCTTTTGAAATTCCAGAAGTTTCTGCTGAAATTTAAGATTTTTAAATCTTCTGCTGTCTTTATTCCAGAAAGTTTTCTTGAGATCAGTTTACTACCTACAGAAGAAGTAAAAATGGTGTGCCAGACAGCAAGCAGCTGCCTGCGCTCCGGCCTTCCAGAAAGCTGCCTTGAAACAATAGTAACAGCAAAGGTACAGAATGAACTAGACCACTTTGTTTTCCATTCATCTTAAATAAGTTTGTTTTTTTCAAATCCATCTCAGAGCTGTTTAAATAAGGACATTATAAAGGTAGGCAGCCTTTGTGAAATACCGCTCACAGAAACAAGCCTTTGTAATCAACTTTTTCTTTTGCACTACCATATGGGGCTTTCTGCCCCTTTGGTGAGCACCTTCCCCTCACACTGTCCAGGCTGTAGGGATCCAGCAAGACACCATCTGTAGCACATGCAGACATGCCTACTTGTCTCCTACCATCTGCTGTTTGTATTCTCTAAGCACTTCTCTTGGAAATGAGCAGTCATATATCACGCTTCCAGCACAGGCTCATCCTCAGGAGACATTAGACAACGCAGTGCCTAATATTTCAACTTTGAGTGGGATCTACTTATTTTTTCCCCTGTTCTTTAAATCCCTGATAACCAATTATGGCACTGTTTACCTGAACAAAGCAAGGGAGAGGCAATTAGCTGGTAATTTTTCACATTCTCAAAGAAAGCCCTAAACACAATGGAAGTTCAAAATCCTAACCAGCATTAACTGGGGACACTTTATACCTAATTAAGAATGGAATAAACTAACAATAATTCTGTAGAAATGAAAAAGCAAGGGTAACCAAGAACCTGCTGCTGGATATATCCAGTTTTTATCATGTGACCGAATTTAAATAAAATAAAAAGTAATTTAGAGTTTTTCTGTTCCAAATCACACGAGTGTGATCAGAGTGTTCCTCTCTCCACCTCCACAGACTGAATTAGTTCTGGGTTCTGTGAGGTTTACCTGTATTAAAAGAATCTGTAGGGAAGAGCTATCTGCTAAAACTCAACTTGAGATAGAAAGAATAAGGAAGCAACCTACCATTTGCTGTAGATTAAATGTCTGAAAAAAGAAAGTGAATTTGAACTGCCAGCAAGATTTATCCAAAACTGTAACGCTCATATATTCAGAAGCAATGCATGTTAACATAATATGTTTGCATCACAAACACAGAACTAACATTCATATCATAAATTGGAAGGCCATGTCCTCAACAAAATTATTGTGTAAGGATACAGCTTTGGTCACCACACCTCCCTTACTCTCATCAGTTAAAACCAACTTGCCAAGTAACATTTTTACCTTCTAAATGAGAAACTTTTTCTCCAAAGAAAAAAAAAATTTATATATATATATATATATATATGCATAGCTTCAACAGAGTACATCAAAAGTAATTTTAAATTGTGCATAAATAAGAGGTTTCGGTTCTTACAAGACAGAAATAATGGGGAGACAATGAAATTTATACAGACAAAATTTTCCAAAATATATATAAAATTTAATAATGTCTTGTAAAATGCTGACATTTGGAGATAAAATAGCTGACAATTAAAAGTTGATGTAGAAGTAATAATGTCAATATGAAAAAAAATTAAAAACCCAATAGCATACCCTGCACAAGCACAGAGGTATGCTGTGGCTGATGTTTTTCAGTAAGACACTGGCAACTTTATGGTTTCTTCTTTAGAAATGTCAGCTGAGCACCCAGTCATGATCCAAAAGATAAAAGCAATGGAACATCAGGAATTACAAAAGGCATTGAGTACAAAATGCTAAACAAATAGATGATATTCATACAGTTTCTGTACTGTTGTCTTTAAAATATCTCCAAGTTGCACTGGTCATAGTGCCAGAAAAACATCAAGTGTATGTTTTTCAGAGTCCAATAGCATCCGTAGCCAGCACCTCGTCTTCCACCTGATGGATTTAAGGGCAAAATTCACCTCATAGGCACTCTTCACTGAGCTGAAACTTTGTTGGTTGCAAAATCCATTTTCACAGTTTCCAGGCACTTGGAAAAGAAATATACTGCCTATTTTCATTAATTTGATACAGGACTTAATCAACTCAAACTTTCATATGCTACTATTTTATAAAAAAAACCAAGCAAAAAAAATAGCAAACAAACAAACAAATTAACTTCACATAGCTTCTTATTGGCATTATTGTCATTAGTGGCTTGTGTTATCCACACAGCCCAAACTTACAAGCACAGGGTATATATACCATCTGAGGTCCTATTGCAGCCCACGGAGTAAGTGGCCTGTGTTCAGAGGTGCATCACAACAATGACAGCTGGGGTTTTTTAAATCTCCAGTTTTTTAAATCTCCAACATCACCTACTTAAACAATAAATCTTAATGAGGCCATTCATTTTTATATCAAACACACACAAATATGCTTCCTGAACTGAGGTCAGCACGCTCAGAACTTGGAAGGATCAAGCCTAAGTTTTGGATTTACATTTGAAGAAATAGGTCCAGAAATATTCTTCTAACCTCCCGATCTAATCCTAGAAATATTTGTTATACCAGACAGTATATCATAAAGTTTTCTTACAATTAATTTGGAATGTCTTGTACTCTCCATTTCCTGGTTTTGCCCTACAGAAGTGATGCTCCCACCTTTCACTTATTCCAAGAAACCTCTCTGCCATGCCATCACTCAGCCAGCACCTACTAAGATGATTAACAGATTGAATAGCAGGCTAATGATTTCAAAGCACCTGGGGAAGGTGGCCTGTAACACTGCCACATTCTCAGGCAAATGAACTGGAACAATTAAAAGGAAAATAGATGCATGTACTGAAAGACTAAATTGGAGACTTTCTTATCTGCTTCCTTCCATTTCAAAGCACAGTGAGATAACTAGGCCTGACTCTTTGGCAGCAGTCCATTTAATGGCACAGGTTTGTCTACCCATCAAGGCCCTTTTGTTTGCTGCAGCTGTGAAACCTCAGTGCACTGTATCTTTCCAGTTTCCCAGGTTACCTTGGCACTAAACCATGCCAAATGACTGCAAAATACTTTTAACTGCAGATTTTAGGGAATATAATACCCAATGCAAGTTGAATTATGGCTTTCAGTGAATTCCCCAGAGCAGCAAGAGCAATGCTTAAAATCAGCTGTGCTCAAAAGGCCTCTGAAAATCCTGAGCATAACCAAGGCGTATGCTCTTTGCTCTGTCACATAGCTGCCCTGCAACATGGTCAGACTGCACATAGGGGAAGATATTCTTTACTGTGAGGGCAGTCAAATACTAGAACAGGCTCCCCAGAGAGGCGGTTGATGCTCAATGCTTAAGAGGTATTTGGATAATACTAGCTTTTGGCTAGCGCTGAAGTGCAATTGGACTTGATGATGATGTGGACTTGATGAACTCTTCTCTTCTCTTCTCTTCTCTTCTCTTCTCTTCTCTTCT